>SKCR01031730.1:0-160716 GCA_019454045.1 Zanthoxylum bungeanum | reverse complement strand
AAAGACAATTTCCAAAGAATACGAATAAACTTTTGGACAAAATTAAGAGATATAAATACCCTCATTTGGTTGTTTTGAAGTTAGATATCAATAAGGCGTATGACAGAGTGAAGTGGATTTTTGTTGATAAGGTGATACAGTGGCGAGCTTTAGTTATGAGGTGCATATCCACTCCAACCTTCTCGGTGCTTATCAACGGAAGAGGCAACCAAATCATTTTAATTTATTAGGGTAATAACATCTACATCCTTAATTTATTATATTTTCTTAGACAATGATACTTTTTTTATATCAAAATGGTCCCTATTCATATTGACAAGTAAAAATTATAGATTATTTAGCATTTTATCATCATAAATATATGAATTTTAATGATTTTTAGAAGATTTTCAGAAATGGGTTTTAAATTTATTCTCATCCACACGAAATGTCAACTTCACAATTTCCGATTAATCATAAATCGCTCTGCTCAGGTCTATAATGATCCATAAACTGAATAATCAAATATGTAGAAGTATAAATAATACAAGGGAAATTAGCAAAACTAGCCAAAAAACTTTGTCATTTGCCAAAATGAGTCACAACGTTTGGGTTTTGCGAAAATGATCATTTTCGCCGAAGTAGACTTCGCAGAATCCAAATTTTGTGAAGTCTACTCCGAATTTTTTAATTAAAACTTCGGATATCCGAAGTTATAACTTGGTATGTCAGAAGTTATAACTTCAGATATCCGATGTTTTAAAACTATAACGACTGAGATCTACGAAGTGTTCATATAATACGATAAAAATATCTGAATTATCTATCAAGACTTGGGAAATCTGAAATTTTCTCCAAAGTTTTTTTTTCCGAACATTCACCGAAATTTGAACTTGTCTCCGAAGTTATGGCTGATATTGTTCCTTATTACTTCCCAAACAATAAGTATTTCAGTCGATACCAGAATTTCTGGATTGCACGGCCTATTATTAGGACATATACAGTAGATATAAATGATATTACAAGATATGGACAAATCGATCTACTGCGCGAGATGAGATGAGACAGCCTATATTAGGGGTGTTCGCGGTGCGGTTCGGGTCAATTTTTTCGTTTTTCACTTCAAACCGCGCGGGTTGGCGGTTTGGGAAATTAGAAACCGAAACCGTAAATTTGATAAGGAAAATCGAGGCGGTTCAGGTTGGCGGTTTAGCGGTTTGGGCGGTTCGGGTCAGCGGTTCAGATTATAAATTTTCTTAAGGAAATTTTGTGTGTTTTCACATAATAATTGAAGAGAAAAAAAACCTAATTTTTATTTATACATTGCATATTGTCATATGATCATTAAATATCTTAAATTTCATGGTTAAAGAAGAAGAAAAATATAAAATAATATCTAATTTGAACGCGGGTTGGCGGTTTAGGCGGTTCCGGTCTCGGTTTGAGTCAAAATTTGCGGTTTGGGCGGTTCGGGTCGCGGTTGGGTCAAAACTGCACACGACCTGAAATTTACGGTTCGGTTCCGATTGACCCGAAATCATTTTAATTTTTTTTAAACCGCACAGTGCGGTTCGGGTCGGGTTGCGGTTTGACCCGAAACCTTGATCACCTCTAGCCTATATACTTTAGACGCCCTAATATATGCTCGATTATGCAGATATGTTGGAGTTGGTGCTTGGAGCGCCAATCCAGATAATGTATTGTACATTATATTTTATTATTTATTAATAAAATAACTACATTTTCATTTCAAACCATATTAATTGTATTATCATTATGCATATTAGATTGATGTATAAATATACTAAGAATGACATCGACCTTAGAATAGTCATATATTAATATTGGACACTAGGTGGTCCGACATTGGGATAAGTATTACTATTATAAACTATTCTTAAAGTAGCTATATATTCATAGTCATTGGTTTTGGAATACGGTTGAATTCCTATAACCTAGAAGACTAGCACATGTCATATATTGGAATTGGAGTTCCAATGGTTTAACTCGTTGTACCATAAGCCTTCGAAGCTCGTATAGACATTGGGTATTGGTTGGACCAAATACTGAGTGACTCACATGTGATTTCTAATAGTTGGAAGTACACACCACCGTCAATAGGATTATACTCGAATCGAGTAGCATATGTGATCCATTGACTATAGGATAATATTGATTTTGTATGATATCCTCCACATTTTGATGCCATATATGTCAAAAACCTTTCATGGTATGGCCTCTAGATGTTCGTTGGGTGTAGACCGATGCACGTAGTAATCAAGTGCGAGTCAAGATAGGATTCATCGGCCCGTATGTGTATCATAAGGGGTTTAGGTATCCATGTGAGTAAGTCATGATTCTTAAGACTTTGGCCAAAGCCGATCACCTAGGGTGGATTGCATCAGTTGTAAAGAATCGTGGACATGTCGACATGAGATGTGCGCATTTGGAAACTTGACGGTGCATTTCATGTTTCCTAAGCACAACTCAGATAGCCTAAGACGGAGGGATTGTTAAAAACATATGTGATGACCTCGACTTGTATAGTGTAGAAAGTGTTAGGGTTGGTGCTCGGAGTGCCAATCCGGATCATATTTATGTCTGATTCATGAATGCAAATAATTTTTTTCCATAATATTACTTAATTATGGTAGTACTTTTTGCTTTTATATACATATTCGATCTAATTACGATTAGATTGAAACTAAATATGGTTTAGTTATATGTATATATTAGACAAATACCCGATAATATATTTTGTAGTGCGCAATTACAAAGTAGTTTGTGATTGACATTGGGAAATGTCATTACTAGAAGTATATTATCAAATAAAGTTCATGGTCAAGATTTACTGACACGAGTCGGTTAGTAAAATTCATTGAGACCGGTACATGTCGTATATCGAGACTTGGTTCGATGGTTTATGCCAATGAACCATGAGTCTTGGGAGACTCGTATAGACGTGTAGTTGTTTATTTGATAAACACTGAACGACTCACCGAAGATTTCCTAATAGATGGTACACCAACGTCAATAGGAATCTTCTCGAGTCGAGTAGCATAGTTGTCATTCGACTTGAGATACCACTGTGGATATATGAGATATCCTCCACACTTTGATGGCAGTCACGTCACCGATCTATTTAGATCAGACCTTCGCCTGTTCGTTGGGTGTGGAATGATGCTCATGATATCCTGTGAGTATTAGATAGAATCCGTCAGTCATGTGTACAGGGCATAGGTATCATGAACGTATTTGCAATCTAGTAAATCCATGGTCGTGGTATACTTCAGAAGCGAATTCCAAGTATTATTTAGAGATCGTAAATTTAAAAGTCGATTATATTATACCTCATGGATCTGACGTTCTTATCTATATCCCCGATATAATATTGATAGCCTGTGATGGAGGGATTATACGTATGCAATGACCTCGACTTGCATAGTTTAGCGAGATTATCTGTGGTCGTCATATTTCATGAGTGGGTGAATTATGGACACGAAATTAGATTCCGTGACGGATAAACCTAAACTTAGAGAGTCCCACAATATGAAGTGTACTCGTTGAGCACTTGGGAAACGTGTTATAAATAATATAGATTATTAATAATACTTCACCGGAATAAATGAGTTAATTTGAATCGTTTAAACGGTTAAACGAAAATACATGCATAAGGGGCATTTCAGTCAATTAATAATTAATGTGTATTTGTATTTGATACAAAATTTGATTTGATACATATTATTTATTTGTCAAATGATACTTTGACATATTCCATTAATATATGTATTTCTTATTTAATGTAAATAAAATACGTATATAATAATAATCGTATTAATTAATTTTTTAGGTATTTAAATGTTAAATATCTAGATAATTAAATTATATCAATATTTCATAATTGTTATGTAATATATTTGATTATTATTGGTTACATGTGGCATGATTGTATTAAGCTTAAAGTTTACAAATTGGATTTGTTAACATAAAGCTTATTATTATTAATTAATTAGATTAATAGACCAAATGACCAAAGTGCCCTTATTCCTACCCCTAAAGTCGGTTATCCTTAGTATTTAAAGTGAGAAAATTTTATTTTCTCATTCATAAGACCTCCATGGCCGAACCTAACAAGCATGAAAGCACCCAAAAATTTGTTTGAAGAAACAAGGAAGAAAATGAAGAAATCAAGAAAAAGTTTAAGGAAATTAAGAGATTTGGATGTAATCTTCATAACTCTTAAACTTAGAAAGTTTGTTTCTTGTTCTTGAGCATCTAGACAAGTTTTAGGGTTCCTTCATTTCTTATATTTTGAGGATGGATTTGGAGGCTAAATGCATGTGTGAAGTTAGATTGAATAGTATTAGTGTAATATTAGTTCAATTTTATCATTTGATGACTTGTTGCCATTCTAGAGTGTTATGAACACTCTTGTAACTCTTAGAATTGTTCTTGAGTTCTTCATTTTTGGTGACTTTTGATGAGCGGAAAATATATCAATATTTACCGCCACTTTTACTTAATATTTTGTTTAGTTTCTCGGGTTTGATGAACGTTTTGATGTGTTTTAGTTTATTTTACAGATAAAATAATATTGGGACCCAATGAAATCATTAAGGACTAAATGTGGGTCAAATAAGGGCAAAAATTGGACTTGACATATTAATTTTGGAGATTGGAAACTTGAAAGGGCGTTTCAACGAAGTGCAGTTTTGGAAATTCCAGTTTTGCGCATCTGTCGTATTTTGGGCATAACGTTTTACTCCGATATCAGATTGAGCTGATTCAAGTTCCAGATTAAAGAAGCCTCAAAGACCTACAACTTGGAAAGACAAAATAATTTCGAATTCTGAAGATTTCATGCCCGAAATTGATGAACCATCCATAAGTATGTTGTGTGTAATTATTAAAGTCATTTTCAAAGCAAAAAAATAAATTAATAAATAAATAATAAAATTATCAAATCACCACCAAACATGATAAGAAATTAGTGGAGCAATTAATAATGGATTTGGTGGAGCAATTAGTGGAGCAATTAATAATGGATTTGGTGGATGATTTGATGGAGGCAAAATTTTGCCTATAAATACCAAGCCATTTCATTTGTAAATTCATACTTTCTTCTAAGGAATTCCTTAAGAATACTAAGAAGATTGTATCTTGTTTATTTATTTACAGCTTTCAGTAATTAATTTCCGTTTTCGCACTTTCTTTTCTTTACTTTTCAGTTTTTACTTTCCGCAATTTACTTTTATGCACAGTACTTTTCTTTCTTTAATTTTCAGTTTTTTACTTTTTAGTAATGAGGAGGTAACTCCCATTTGCTGGGGTAAAAGGTAAAACTTTTATTAATAATATTTAGATTAATCTCCTTTAATTATAATATATAAACTAGTTAAAACCTGACTTAACGAGGATACCGCCATATTGGTCGGTTGGTAATTATTTAAATTGGTTTTAACCTGACTAAACTGGATACCGCATGATTGGTTAGTTGGTAATTAATTATTAATTTGACTTAATCTGGATACCGCATATATGGCTGGTTGGTAATTATCATGCAAAGTTAATATATTATATTAAGGGAGATATCTAAAATAGAAGTAATAAAAGTGGATCCTTTTACCTCAACATTTTCTTTTATTGTACTTTTATATTTACCTTTCAGCATTTACTTTTCAGCAATTTACTTTCAGCAATTTACTTTCAGCATTTACTTTTCAGTAATTTACTTTCAGCATTTACTTTTCAGTATTTAATTTCAGCATTTAATTTCCGTCATTTATTTTTCAGCATTTTACTTTATGTCTTTTATTTTATTTAAGTTTTTACTAGCCCTAGTTATGTGTCGTAACTAAGTTAGTTATCTGGGGTTGTGATGAATTCTAATATCACCGGTTTATAAGGGGTTATTTTATAGTTTGGGTAATTTAAAGGTTTACTTATTAAGTCTTAAGCTTAATGCTTCTTGTTGTCTGATCACCAATAAGATTGATGTGGTAAATTTAAAATAAACTTGACAAATGAATTTTAGGTTTCAGCCTTAGACTTAATAGCCCACGATCTTCCTTGAGGATAAATAACCCTTTAATAGATTTCCTTACAGGATAGATATATACCTGTCGGGCGGGGGTAGCCATAATTGGAACTTAAACTTAATGAATCCAGGTAATTTGGTTGACATAGATATATGGTTCAATTGGGTTATACTGGGTATTTGCGTCTGACCATCGACAGAGGCTTTCGCATAATTTAGTGTTCCAGGTTAGTAAACCGATTTATTACACAAACATGAAATAACCACTTCATCTTTTAAAAGATATTAGAAAGATTCACAACCCTAGATAGTTTCATAATATTGAATTTTCTTAAACCTACTTTCGTGCAATTTTATTTACTTGCTTTTAATTTAGAATCATCACCATTTCAAATCAATCAATCAACCTGTTAGATACTAGTAATCATTTGACCTCATAAAATTAATAGATTAGGTATTAAGTTCTCGTGGGATCGATACTTTTTATACTACTTGAACGATAAGTGCGCTTGCGTTATACGCGTGTGATTACGCACCGGTCAACTTTGGTTGGTGTAAGTGTTAATATGATTAATATTGAGAAAATTGGATTTAAAGCATGAAAAATGATTTTTTTGGTTATCAAATCAGATATGGAATTTCTGTGATTTTGGTGATGAAAAGTATGTTGTATAAATGTATTGGATGTGTTTTGGAAATTGGAAGAATTTCGGGAAATTATTTCGGAGTTGAAATATGCGAAAACGGTGAAATATGAATGAATTTTACGCCACTTTGCGGAATTGTTTTTTTGTAAAAGTTTCGTGATGTTTCTAATATATTTATCTCGTTATTTGATATCAAATAAATATGTTTTGGTGAAATATGAATGAATTATTCATATTGGATATTGAATAATTTATTTGGTAGCTTTAAAAGTTTTAAGATTACGATTTCGCCCGAACCACGTGCTTCCGCTGCGCCCGCGCTAAAACCCCAACAGAAAGGTCGTTCGTGTTCTTCGCGAATTCGGAGGTGGCCGAATTGCGTACATATTAGCTAGGCTTATATGAAGAACGTGTCTGAACTTAGAGAATCCCAATATGAAGTATACTCGTTGAGCACTTTGGTAGCCGATTAATTTTGATGAAAGATAATATTCGATATTATAATTATCAACTAAGATAATCAAGTGTTATTGGATAACATTGATTATTTACTTTGACCTAATTGGATTAATTCAATAATTACAAACAGTTCGGTTTAATGATGGCGTGTAGGGTAGAGACGTAAAAAAAAAAAAAAACTAAAAACAGTTCGGTTTAATGATAGCGTGTAGGATAGATCTGAGCCGCATGATTTGGTGGTGTAAGATTTATAATTTTATTATGAAATTTTGGATTCGGTGAGAATATTTCTTATAAGAGTCTAAGATAGTCGGGGATTTTACTTATCATAATTATCTCTACCATTTGAGGATATTATTGTAATTGTAAGTATGTAATAATATGTGGTTTTAGCTTGATTTAATTGGATTAAATCTAAATAACAAACATTTAACTAATCCATTTCCTAATCCTTTTCTTGATTTAATTGGTTTAAATCATAGTGGGAGACAATGGAGATTAGTCATACCTAATTATAAATATTTGGACAAATTAGATTAAGCCCACATAAAAGTTGATTACAAATTTTATTAATTAAAAATTACATAAGTTTTGCTATAAATAACAAGTTTTAGGAAGATTTTAATTAGGAAAATCAAAATCTTGAGAAAGCTAAGTACAAGTAAATTCTTAGAGAAATTAGCCTAAGTTAGAGAAGTGTTTAGAGAAGCTTGTGAGGTCTATACAATATTTCATTTAGGAGAAATCAAGATTGGATCTTGGATTAAAGCTTGCTAACATTGAAATCAAGATTGGATCTTGGAGTAAAGCTTGCAAACTTTGGAGGTTCTCCTACCATTTCAACAAAGAGAATGAAATTGGGTTTTTGCATCAAACTTGCTAGATAAGTTTGAACTTCTTTTAGGTTATGTTCTTTTATGTATTAGATACATGATCACATAACTTAATGTTGAAATAATGCTAATAAATTGTGTTAGGATGCTTTAAAAGTATAAACACAATATGCTTGGTAATTTGGTCAAAATGTTTATGTTAGACATAAACATAAATTTAGATTTTGGAACTCTATATTAAAGCTTAAAGTTATGGCTACCATTCTAGAATCACTTGACCACCTTTGGATGACCTAGAATTTTTCATGAGTCATTTCATTGTGGGATTTTATTTTGGGTTGTAATTTGATTCAAAGAAATGCACACACACACACACACACACACACCACACACACACACATATTTAGAATTTATATATGTTTGTTGCATAACATGTGTTGTGGTTGGTTTTGAAATTAAAATTATTTTGGGTGATTTTAAAAGTGTTTTAGGTTTTAAAATTAAAAAAAACTTTTCCCAGCCAAAATGGCCGAGGGTGCTGCTTTGCAGCGCAATAACTTACGCTGCAACGCAACACTCCTTGCTGCACAGCAGCATGCTACTGGCGCAACATGCTGCTGTCAGCAGGCAGCAGCGTGCGTTGCATTCTGCGCAAGTATTTCTGATTTTTCCCTAAACACTTGAAAAATAAAATAAAATATTTTATTAAATTTTAAAATACACTCATGCTTGATATCCACGGATTAGAACCACTTTCACTGCGGGGGGCACCGATTCGACCCTAGGGGTTCCAATTCTGCCCCAACAGAATGGTATCAGAATCAAGGCTTAACTACACAACACATGTTGCATGTTAGACATATATTTGATTCTATGCCTCTGTGTTTTAATTTAATTATGCATAAGTCATATTGGATATGCATTGCATGTTTTAAATTAAAATTTTTTAACCCATGCATGTTAATACTTGATTGTCATAAATCTCCCATGATTAGGTGATTACTTTTAAGTAATAAGGTATTAATAATGTTAGAGCATTATTGGATGGTCCGTCTTGTCAATACGGAGATGAATGAGTTCTTACTACTTATAACCAAGACTGTCATTATTGTGAGGGTATAAGTGCTCGGAACTTAGGTCGCTCTGGTAAAACATTAGATGTAGCGTGATGAGTTAACGCAGTCACCCAATATCGTCATTATTGTGAGGGTGTGCATATGAAGCTCATTAGCGCACATTGATGAGTATACACCTGGAATACGTCTTAATCCAAGATCATCGATAATGTGAGGATAAGAAATGGTTCAGGACTAAACTAGGAATAACATGAATGTGATTGACCTCAAAGGTAATCCTAATGAATTTAAAATGGCCAAGATTGTCAATAGTGTGAGGTTGGAGTAAATGTCATGAGATCCACTTCCCGTTATGAAATTTTGATAGTCAAATTTCTATTTTTCCGTTAAGGGAGATTACGAAATTACGTAAAGTAGTGGGATTTCACTAATAGATTTAAAATTCCATAATCAATTAGTGTTTTTATATTGAAATGAAATATGTACTGGTATTGTTTAAATGTTGTCTTGTAGATGGCTTCCGCAAATCCATTAGCGCAACTTTTGGATAATGAGTCTTAAACTACTTAGAGTATGAGATGAACATCCGCATTGACTTGGAATCATAAAGATTGAGGTATGCTACACTCAATCCAATGTCTGTCGAATTTATTTCTAATTTTCTTAGATTATACGTAGATGTACCAAATGCTTGGAGTATTACAAGAACACTCAATGAGTTGTTCAAAGCAAATCAAGAAATTGAGATATTTCGGAGGTCTAAGGAATATTTACATGCTACGCTCAAGGATAAATGAGTGGTTATCATTCATGTTTGGAACATGATTGACCAGATCCGATATATGGAATGACATGACATTTAGATAGATGATTGAGTAGGCCAATATCTGACATTGTCTTCTTTACCCGGTATATATGTTGGCTTTGTGATGCATTCGATGCAAGCCACATATAAAGAGCTTCATAATATGTTACGTTAGACATAACATGATTTGAAGAAATGGGATCTCACTTTGTACGTCCATGGTGGAGCAAGCTCTTCAAAGATTTCTAGGAAGTCTAAGAAGATTACAATGGGATATAAGAAGAAAGATTTCAAGAAACAAACTGCAAGACCGCTCGTAGCTCGTATGTATGTCTACACTGTAAGAAGTCTGGACACTAGTAGAAAGATTGTCTAGAGCTGAAAGGAAAAACAGGAACCCCAGGTACGCTTTGTATTTTTCCTATTATTGACATCTCATTAGCCTTAGATGCAAATAGTGGTTGGGTGTTAGACACTGAAAGTCATACTCATATTTGCAACTCTGTAAGAGTTAGTAGAAGGCTAAACATAAGAGAGATCCAGCTTAGAGTTGGCAATGATGAGACATTGGATGTCAGAGCCATAGGAACAGATGTTCTATATGTCCATAATGAATTTAAATTAGATTTACATGACAGTTTTTTATATGCTCTCTCTTATCAGATAAATAATATCTTAACTGATATTAGATAAAGAAGAATATAAAATAAAAATTAAAAATGGTGCTTTATGTTTATATGATAAAGACAATGTTCTTTATCTAACGGTCACTATGTTTTGGAAACATATAGAGATGCATTTAATATAGAGGAAAATACAAGTAATAGATCTGAATTAAATAATACTGAATTGAGGCATATGAAATTGGGCCACATAGGTGTTAGACGTCTATAAAATTGGTAAATGATGGTTTGATTGAAAATCTTAACTTAGATTATTATCCGATTTGTGAGTCATGTTTTCTAAGGAAAATGACATAGGCCCTATTTCTTGGTGTTAGACACCGTGCTGAAAAATTATTGGAACTAATACGCAACTATGTGTGTGGTCCATTAAATTATGTCGCTCATGTTGTTTCTACATACTTCATCGACTTTCACGAATGATAAATCTATAAATCAGAAATATTTGACAAGTTCAAAATATTCTGAAACGAAGTAATAAAACAAACCATTAAATTCATCAAGTGTATTTTATTCGATCAAAGTGGTGAATTTATGAGCAATAAATTCAGAAGTTATTTAAGGGAGAATTGAATTCTCGCTCGATATAGCCTACCAGGAACTCTTCAACATAATGGTGTGTCTGAGCGGAGAAATCGTATTTTATTAGATATGGTGTGATCTATGTGAGTTATATAGATTTTTCATATTACTTTTAGGGTCATGTTTTACTTACTACTGCCCACATACTTAATAGAGTTCCATCTAAAGATGTTTCTACAACCTCATATTAGATATGGTTTGGTAGAAAACCAAGTCCTAAATACTTAAAGAATTGTGGTTGTCCTGCATACGTTAGAGTTACGCAACGGGATAAACTAGCGCCCATGGGGTATAAATATAGGTTCGTTGGATATCTTGAAAATTCTTTGGGATATCAATTCTATGATTCTGATAAACGAAATGTATTTGTTGTTCGCTTTGCCACTTTTCTTGAAAATGAATTTTTGAGAAATAGTGGGAGATGTAGAAAGATTGAACTTGATGAGTTTGATCCCAAGAGTAAGGAACCTGAAATGGAACCAGAGATCCAATTAGGTGAAGGATCTACAACACAGGTTCTACGTAAGTCGAATAGAATATCAAGGCCTCCTGAAAGACTGTTTTTAACATCTGATACAAGCCTTGATGTTCTCCTCTTGGAGGAAACATATCCAACTACGTATAAAGAAGCGATATTGGATATCGATTCAGGAAAATGGCAGGAGCCATGAAATCCGAAATGGATTCAATGCATGACAATCAAGTATGTGACTTAGTTAAACTTCCTGAAGGAGTTAAACCTATTGGTTGTAAATGAGTTTACAAAAGAAAGCGAGGGCCCGATGGAAAAGTGGAAACCTTTAAGGCCCGACTGGTAGAGAAAAGGTTACACTCAACGTCCTGTGATTGACTATGTGGAAACTTTTTCACCAGTAGCCACACTAAAATCCATTATGATTCTTTTAGCCATTGCTGCATATCACGACTATGAGATATGGCAGATGGATGTGAAAAACCGCTTTCCTAAATGGATTCCTTGAGGAGGATATCTATATATAACAATCAGAGGGTTTCGTATCCAGTGAGATTTCAAACTTGGTTTGTAAGCTCCAAAAGTCTATTTATGGACTTAAACAGGCATCTCGAAGTTGGAATCATCATTTTGATGAGATAATTAGATTATATAGATTCATCAAGAATGAGAAAAAACCATGTGTTTATAAGAAAATGAGTGAGAGCATGATAGTTTTCCTAGACTTGTATATAGATGACATCATTATCATAGGAAATGATATAAGATTGATGCAAAGTGTGAAAGCCTACTTTTGCAAGAACTTCTCCATGAAAGATATGGGTGAAGCTTCCTATATAATAGGTATAAGGCTCTACCGAGATAGAGTTGGGAAGGTTAAAGGGTTTTCACAATCGACGTACATAGATAAGATGTTAGAAAGGTACGGTTTTACCAACTGTAAGGCAACAAATGTACCTTTTCGATACGACATACATCTTTCGAAGAAAATGACACCTCAGACCGAGGAAGAGATTAGGATGTCTAACTTGCCATATGCTTCTTTTATTGGAAACATAATGTATGTTATGCTATGTACTAGACCTGACATCAGTTTCGACGTCAGTGTGACCAGCTTATATCAATCTGATCCAGGTAATTATCATTGGACAACCGTGAAATATATCCTGAAATATCTTAAGGGTAATAGGGATAAGTTTTTGATATATGGAGAAGATGAGCTACAAGTTAAAGATTATGCAGACTCTGACTTCCAGGGAGATCCAGATGATAGAAAATCTACATCAGGTTACGTATTTACCCTTAACGGTGGTGCAGTTAGTTGGAGGTGTTCAAAGCAAGACTCAACAACTAATTCCACCACTGAGGCAGAATTTATAGCGGTTTTAGAAGCTGCTAAACAAGCTGTATAAATTAGAAATGTTATCACAGAACTTGGCATTGTAGCTAGGATTTGATCATATTATAAAGTGATAATAATGGAGCCATCGCGTAGGCTAATGAGACGAGAGTGCATTCCAAGTCGAAACACGTGGATATGAAATATCATATGATTAGATATATTATAGAATGAAAATACATAGTGGTCTTGAAGGTTCAAGGACTAGACAACATAACAGATCCGCTTACTAAGGCCTAACCTCCTAATTTATTGGATAAACAAGAGGAGGAGATGAGACTGAGGTACCATCTAGATTGGCACTAAGCAAATGGGAGTTTGTTAGAGTTGGTGCTTGGAGCGCCAATCTGGATAATGTATTGTACATTATATTTTATTATTTATCAATAAAATAACTACATTTTCTTTTCAAACTATATTATGATATTGTCATTATGCATATTGGATTGATGTATAAATATGCTAAGAATGACATCGACCTTAGAATAGTCATGTAGTAATATCGGACATTAGGTGGTCCGATATTATGATAAGTATTACTATTATAAACTATTTTTAAAGTAGATATATATTCTTAGTCGTTGGTTTTGGAAAACGGTCGAATTCTTATAACCTAGAAGACTAGCACATGTCGTATATTGGAATTAGAGTTCCAATTGTTTAACCCGATGTACCATGAGCTTTGGAAGCTCGCATATACATGTGGATATTGGTTGGACCGAATACTGAGTGACTCACAGGTGATTCCTAATAGTTGGAAGTACACACCACCGTCAATAGGAATCTCCTCGAATCGAGTAGCATATGTGATCCTTTGACTATAAGATATCATTGAATTTGTGTGAGATCCTTCATACATTGATGCCATGTATGTCAGAAAACTTTCATGGTCTGGCCTCTAGATGTTCGTTGGGTGTGGACCAATGCACTCAGTAATCAAGTGCGAGTCAATATGTATGAAGGATCTCACAAAAATTCAATGATATCTTATAGTCAAAGGATCACATATGCTACTCGATTCGAGGAGATTCCTATTGACGGTGGTGTGTACTTCCAACTATTAGGAATCACCTGCGAGTCACTCAGTATTCGGTCCTCATGGTCCAACTGATGTACCATGAGCTTTGGAAGCTCGCATATACATGTGGATATTGGTTGGACCGAATACTGAGTGACTCACAGGTGATTCCTAATAGTTGGAAGTACACACCACCGTCAATAGGAATCTCCTCGAATCGAGTAGCATATGTGATCCTTTGACTATAAGATATCATTGAATTTGTGTGAGATCCTTCATACATTGATGCAATGTATGTCAGAAAACTTTCATGGTCTGGCCTCTAGATGTTCATTGGGTGTGGACCGATGCACTCAGTAATCAAGTGCGAGTCAAGATATTATTCGTAGGCCCGTATGTGTACCATAAGAGGTTTAGGTATCCAAGTGAGTAAGTCATGATTCTTAAGACTTTGGCCAAAGCTGATAACCTAGGGTGGATCGCATCAGTTGTAAAGAATCGTAGACATGTCGACATGAGATGTGCGCCTTTGGAAACTTGACAGTGTATTATATGTTTCCTAAACACAACTCGGATAGCCTACGACGGAGGGATTGTTAAACATATGTGATGACCTCGACTTATATTGTTCAGAAATGTCATTCGTGTTCTTCGCGAATTCGGAGGTGGCCGAATTACGTACATATTAGCTAGGTTTATATGACGAACATGTCTGAACTTTGAGAGTCCCAATATGAAGTGTACTCGTTGAGCACTTGGGTAGCTGATTAATTTTGATAAAAGATAATATTCGATAATATAATTATCAACTAAGATAATCAAGTATTATTGGATAACATTGATTATTTACTTTCTGCCCCAACAAGATATTCATCAGTAGCTGATGGAGTTGGTACTGGGAGCGCCAATCCCAATTGTATATTTTATTATTTATTAATAAAATAACTACATTTACATTCATAACTTTTTAATGGTATTGTCATTATGCGTATTAGAATGATATATAGATATGCTAAGAATGACATTGTCCTTAGAATAGTCTTGACACTAGGTGTAAACTATTCTTAAAGTAAATATTCTTAGTCGTTGGTTTTGGAATACGGTCGAATTCCTATAACCTAGAAGACTAGCACATGTCATATATTGGAATTAGAGTTCCAATGGTTTAACCCGATGTACCATGAGTTTTGAAAACTCGTATAGGCATGTGGGTATTCATTGAAGCAAATACTGAATTACTCATAGGTGATTCCTAATAGTTGGAAGTACACACCATCATTAATAGGAATCTCTTCAAGTCGAGTAGCATATGTAATCCTTTGACTATATGATAACATTGATTTTGTGTGAGATCATCCACACTTTGATGCTATGTATGTCAGAAACCTTTCATGGTCTGGCCTCTAGATGTTCGTTAGGTGTGGACCGATGCACTCAGTAATCAAGTACGAAGCAAGATAGGATCCATCGGCCCGTATGTGTTGTCGGGGTTATAGCGCGGGAGCAGCGGAAGCGCGCGGTTCAGGGGAAATTGTAACTTTAAAAACTTTTGAAATTACTGAATAAATTATTCAATATCCAATATGAATAATTCATTCATATTTCACCTAAATATATTTATTCGATATCAAATAATGACACATATAGGTTAGAAACACTACGAAACTTTTACGAAAACGTTTTTCCGCAAAATGGCATAAAATGCGTTTTACGAAAACGTATCATGGGGGCTGCCCAGGTCAGCTCCAATAGTGCTTGGGCAGTTCATGGGCTGCCCAAAAAATGACCAATTCACTCTTTGGACAGCGGACACCCGGTAAGCCCAAAACTCACCCGGTAACGCCGTTTTTCGCCGTTTTCGCATATTTCAACTCCGAAATAATTTCCGGCAATCGTTCCAATGCACAAAACACATCCAATATATTCATACAACATAATTTTCATCACCAAAATACAAAATTTCCAGTTCTGATTGGGTAACTAAAAAATATCATTTTTCATGTTTTAAATCCAATTTTCTCAACATCAATCATATTAATAATCACACCAACCAAAGTCACCACAAATGAAGAACTTAAGAATAATTCTAGGAGTTACAAGAGTTTTTATAACACTCTAGAATGGCAACAAGTCATCAAATGATAAAATTGAACTAATATTACAATAATATTATCTAATCTAATTCACACATGCATTTAGCCTTCAAATCCATCCTCCAAATCAAAAAGCCCCAAAATCTAAGAAAGGAAGAAACCCTAGAACTATTCTAGATATTTAAGAACAAGAAACAAGCTTTCTAAGTTTAAGATTATTGAAGATTACCTCTAAATCTTGTAATTTCCTTAAATATTTTCTTGAATTTCTTCACTTTCTTCCTTGACTCTTCAAGAAAATTTTGGGGTGCTTTAATGGAGTTAAATTTCGGCCATGGTAGCTTGATTAAAGAGAAAACAAAATTTTTGACTTTAAATAGTAAGCCAAAACCGACATAGGGTGTTTAAAGAAGGGTATTTTGGTCATTTGGTCAATTAATCTAATTAATTAATAAATAATAATAACCTTTAAGTTAACAAATCCAATTTGTAAACTTTAAGCTTAATAAAATCATGCCATATGTAACCAATAATAATCAAACATATTGCATAACAATTATGCAATATTAGAATAATTTAGTTATCTAGATATTTAACATTTAAACATCTAAATAATTAATTAATGCGAATATTATTATAGATGTATTTTTATTTACATTAAATAACAAATACATATATTAATGCCATGTGTCAAAATCTCATTTGATAAATAATTAATATGTATCAAATCAAATTTTGTATCAAATACAAATACACATTAATTATCAAATGACCGAAATGCCCCTAATGCATGTATTTTCGTTTAACTGTTTAAACGACTCGAATTAACTCATTTAATTCGGTGAAGTATTACGAATAATTTATATTATTCATAACGCGTTGCCCAAGTGCTCAACGAGTACACTTCATATTGTGGGACTCTCTAAGTTTAGGTTTATCCGTCACGAAATCCAATTTCGTGTCCATAATTCACCCACTCATAAATTATAACTACCACAGATAATCTCGCTAAACTATGCAAGTCGAGCTCATTGCAAACGTATAATCTCTTTGTCACAAGCTATCAATATTATACCGGGGATATAGATAAGAACTTCAAATCTCTAAGGTATAATATTGTCAACTTTTAAATTTACGATCTTTAAATAACACTCGAAACTCGCTTCCGAAGTATACCACGACCATAGATTTACTAGATCGCAAATACGTACTTGATACCTATGCCTTGTACACATGACTGACGGATTCTATCTGATACTCATAGGATATCATGAGCATCAATCCACACCCAACGAACAGGCGGAGGTCTGATCTAAATAGATCGGTGATGTGACTGCCATCAAAGTGTGGAGGATAACTGATATATCCACAATGGTTTCTCAAGTCGAAGGACCACTATGCTACTCGACTCGAGAATATTCCTATTGACATTGGTGTACCATCTATTATGAAATCTTCAGTGAGTCGTTCAATGTTTATCAAATAAACACCTACATATCTATGCGAGTCTCCAAGACTTATGGTTCATTAGGATAAACCATCGGACCAAGTCTCGATATACAACTTGTACTGGTCTCAGCGGATTTTACTAACCGACCCGTGTTAGTAAATCTTGACCATGAACGTTATTTGATAATTACAAACTACTTTGTAACTGCGCACTACAAAATATATTATCGGGTCTTTGTCTAATATATACATATCACTAAACTATATTTAGTTTCAATCTAATCGTAATTAGATCAAATATGTATATAAAAGCAAGAAGTACTACCATAAATAAGTAATATTATGGAAAAATGAATTGTTCGTATTCATGAATCGGACATAAATACAATCCGGATTGGCACTTGGAGCACCAACCCTTACAATTTCAACCACTTGCTATAGTGCCAATCCACGATATCATATACACATCTAAATATGTATTACATACGCATGGTCCTCAAGAGCTAACCAAACACTCAAGAGGTAGGCAACAACAAGTAAGCCCGCTATAACATATTGAGTTTGTCCAATAAACCCAATCGTTTCCCTTAGCCAGTATCATTCATATATTGTATAATCTAAGTTATTCATCAATATGACTCATATGCGATATCAATTTTGTGCTACAGCTACTGAGTCGTCTATGTATTTAGAGATCAAATCTAAATACTATGAGACAACCGCAAGCATAAAACTAATATCAAAACTGTAGGGGTTTTAGGGGCATAATCCGGTAACGCAGCGGAAGCGGCGGAAGATCGTATCTTCCGATTTCAAAACTTTTTCTCGGATTAATTAAATAAACATATTTATTTAATTATCCAATAATCAAATTATGAAATAAAATTCAAATAAATCATATTTAAGTGAATTTACCAAATTGCCCTTATATTGGTATTTTGTCCATTTTAGTCCGAAATTGATCTAATCAATTTTGAATGATTCTAAATCATTTCTAAGATGAACTTAGCATGTTCAAAATATCAAAACACCAAATGCAACAAAATCCCCAATTTTGTTCATCATGGCCGAATGCACCATTAGGGTGCCAAATTGTGCACTTTGTCATTTCATGCTTCAAAACACATCAAGATGTAATCCAATCAACATGAAACTTTATATGAATCATATACACATCCAAATGCACAACATATATGAAAATCCCCAAATTTGGAAGTGGTCTTAAACCCTAATTTTTCAATTTCATCAAATTGGACAAATTAGACCAAATTGGTTAAATCCAATACTTCAATCATGTTTCTTCCATCCAAATCAAGTCTCAACACAATGAAACAACTATAGAACAATTCTAGGTCATTTAAGAGTGGGTCAATAACTCTAGAATGGCAACAAGGTTCTAAAACCTTAAAAGAATGCTTATTACTACACTAGTAATAAACTTCCAACATCATACATGTAAATCACCTTCATCAAAATTTTATCAATCAAAAGTACAAAGAATAAAGAATAGAAAAACTCAAGAACATAAAAAGATGTTGCCCACAACAAGAGGAACAAATTACTCTCTAATGGAAGGTTGGAAATACTTACTAAATTCCAAGCTTTTCCTTGTTTTTCTTTTCTTTTCTCTCTACCTTCTTTTCCTTGTTTTAATGGAGTTTTGATAAAGTGAATGGTTATGAAACCCTAAAATAAATGAAACAATATATACTTGCCCAAAATGCAAGCCTTGGCCGAATTTGGCTAAGAAATAGATATCTAGATATTATATTTTTTCATTTAATAACAACTTGTCAACTTGCAACTTTAATCATCAAACAATTCATGAATAAAGTTAAGTCAACAAATGCAACTCAAAAATATAACAATTATATTTATATTAGGGTCTTGGCCGAATTTGATACAAAATAAAGGAAAAAAGATATTTCAATTTTAACAATTAAAATAAATATCCAAGGAAGTCAAATTCAATTTGACAACCTTTTCCTTTAATGTAAAGTCAAACATTTACACTTATAATCATTTCCTAACTTTATCATTTGGTAAGATATTTATATTTTAATTATATTAATCATTTAACAATTAAATAATTAAATAATTAATTAAATATAAATATCTCAAATATATGTATTATATTTACTTTAAATATCTCAAAAACATATTAATGATATATGTCAAATACCTTTATTTGACAATTTATTAATGTGTATTTAATAATATCATATATTAAATACAAATACACATTAATTAGGAAATGACGGTTCGACCCGTTCGCATGTATTTTTCGTTTAACGTTTAAACGATTTATAAATAATCATCATTATTCATAAAAGTTGCCCTAGTGCTCTACGAGTATATTTCATTATTGAGACTCTCTAGATTCAGGTATATCTGTCACGAAATCCAATTTCATGTCCATACTCTATCCACCCGTAGATTATGACGATCACAGATAAACTAGCCGAATCATACAGGTCAAGGTCATTGCATACGTATAATCCCTCCGTCACAGGTATCCAGATAATCCCAGAGATATAGATGTGAACGTCAAATCTCTATAGGTATTATCTCGTCGACGTATCTATTAGCAATCTCTAAATAACACTCGGAACTTACTTCCGATGTATACTGTGGCCACAGATTTAACAGACTGCTAAATATATATGGACTACCTATGCTCTGTACACAGAACTGACGGATCCTTTCTTGACACACACAGGATATCCTAAGGATCGATCTACACCCAACGAACAGGCGGAGGTCTGATCTAAATAGATCGGTGACGTGACTGCCATCTAAGTGTGGAGGATGTCTCATAAATCCACAGTGGTGTCTCAAGTTGAAGGACCACTATGCTACTCAACCCGAGAAGATTCTTATTGACGTTGGTGTACCATCCATCCATTAAGAATCTTCGTTGAGCCGTTTAGTGTTTATCACTATAAACACCTACACGTCTATACGAGTCTCCATAGACTCATGGTTCATTGGGATAAACCATCGGACCAAGTCTCGATATACGACATGTACTGGTCTCAACGGATTTGACTAACCGACCCGTGTTAGCAAATCTTGACCAGGAACTATGTTTGATAATATTCATATAGCAGTTACAACTAACTTTGTAACTGTGTGTACTGCATTATATATTATCGGGCCTTTGTCTATATATACATATCACTAAACCACATTTAGTTTCAATCTAATCGTAATCAGATCGAATAGGTATATAAGAACAAGAGGTGCAACCATAAATAAGTAATATTATGGAATAAAGGGATGTTCGTATTCATGAATCAGACATAAATACGGTCCGGATTGGCGCTCTAAGCACCAACCCCAACAATTTCTCCCACTTGCTCTAGTGCCAATCCATGGTATCATATACTCATCTCAATGTGCATCGTATGCACATGGCCCTCAAAAGCTCACCCAGTACTTAAGAGGTAGGCAACAAAAAACAAGTCCGCTATTACATATTGAGTTTGTCAAACAAACTCCATCGTTTCCCATAGTCAGCATCATTCATATTTTGTAGAATCTAGATTATACATTAATATGACTCTGATGCTACATCAGTATTGTGCTACAGCTACTGAGTTGTCCAAGTATTTAAGGATCAAATCCAAAATACTATGAAGACAACCGCAAGCACAATAACAATTCAAAACTTCTATTATAAGGTCACTATGCAACTTCATAAGTCAATACTTTATAAGTTGCATTTAATTCCACTATAAAGTAGAATCTTTCGTGACACTCTCACTGCATCTTTTGTGACTCTTTATGACGTAGACTGTCTAACGTCATAATTAGTCTCAAAACTAATATGACCCTAATGGTTGCAGACTATATTCTCCATGAATTAGAAACTCGTTCTTAATATCTCAAAGATCACAAAGAACGTGTTTCAAGATCCATCATATGGTCTATAGGATGTCAAAATAACTCGTAACAATTACGATTAAATCAATATCTACAATATCACATTATAAAGTATTTATTATGTCATCATCAAATGATACATAAGATTGATTAGACATTCTAATCAATATCTCTTTCGAAAAAGGAATCATCCTTTACGAAAAATGAATACTTTATAAAAGACACACAATAACTGTCGAACAGTTATACTAACTGTCATACAGATAGCATTGTTATGTCCTTTATTAGATCATATCTAATGCACGACTAATATGGGTATCTCACAAGTCTCCAAGTTTCATATCATATATAAAACTTTATATCAAATATAACAGAGACTACTCCCACTGCTTTCACGGAGTAAAGAAGACTTAGGTAAATCTTTTACCTCATAAACATCTCATTATTACTATAATAATGACAATGTCGTTAAGATATATAACACTAGAAAGTAATATGTACGCTCCCACTAACCCTTCTAATCACATATGTATTCTCTATACTTTGACAAGATCAGACAATCTGACGATATCAAAAATAGAGAACACATATTTCTGGAAGACTTATCCGAGTCTACAATAGGCTCTATAAGCTAGCACACTAAACTGCAATTTCAGCAGAACACAAACTCTAGGGCCATTTCAGAATGAACTCTTCAAATAAGGAAATCACAACTGATCTCTTATCTGAATAAGTCATCCAAAAACGCCACTTTGCATTCTTTAGCTAAAATATACAGTTTATTATTCAACATAACCAATATATCTTTAATTGTTCAATTAGTGTGACTAGAGATAAGTTTTCTCAGAATCTACAATAGATTGCTGAGTATAACTTTTCTCACTGTCATACTATAAAGGTCAAACCTTTAATAAGCTAACATTGCTTCCGTTGTGCAAACAATTAGCACATATCATGAACTAATTCATAATGAAAGCGTAATCAAGTTCAAAACTTGATCATAGTAAGCTATGAACAATCTTAGATCTAAGGTTCAATGGTGAACTTCCAGAATCGATATCAAATATCGCTTCCATTATAAGTTATAGGATAATTTTTCTTCATAAGAAAACAACGGAACCATTGAGTATCAAATACTCGTGAATGATTCTGTTATCCTATTGGACTTGCACGGAAGATGTATAAGGGTGTTTCATCTTATTAATTACATAGTTCCATTTATAATTTATCATTCTCACATTTGACTTCAATAAGTCAAGTCTTTTCTACAATAGTTAACATAAGATGTTACACACCAAGTAATAAGACGATTTTATTACTTAGAATCGTAGGAAATATATTCTATTAAATAGAATACAATATTCTATTAAACAGAAAAACGATAAACTTTTACTTATACCTCCAAGGTGTAAGTAATTTCCATTATATAACTATTATATAAAAGAAACATTCAAATCTTAAACCTTTTAAGATTCAGATTTTCTACCTATACATATCATATATGTAACTGTAGAAATTAATGGAATATTAATTAAAGAGATGAATTAGTGTTACTGGAGCATAACCCCAAGAATGTTGAAACTAATTCGGTAACATTCAATATCAAACGAATCAAATCATATAAGATTCGATTGCTCCCACTACTCAATTCCATCAAGATGGAATCGTGGAAGAACAATATTGAATATGAATCATATTCACTAAATAACCTTAGAACTAATTGCTTTAAATTCATACGTTTGATCGTATCAAAGATCTTTGAACAGTTCAAAGACATGTTATGAATTTTTGAGGATAGAATTCTCTAAATACTTTTAGATTGAATATATTTGAACAAGTCAAAAATGTTCAATCTACGTTTCATCAGAACGGATTGAAAGTACTTGATACTTTCAAGACTTTCAATATGTGTTCCTTCAGAAACACGTAACTAAGTTATGACAATTCATCAACTAAGTTACGAAATAAAGAAAACTACCTTAAGCAATTATTATTTATAAAACTACATACATCCAATGTATCAGTTAAATAAATTTGGTGGTCCAATGACAATCATTGGTTAAACGAGATCTTAATCACTTTCCTGAATACAATATTCATTAAATGGATAAGGATGTGTAGTGTGATCTAGTATCAAACCATCATTTACCATACAGAATAAGCATCCAATGCTTAAGTGATTAAACTCATAAAGCACCGTTCTAAATTATTTACTTTACCGAATAATTTCTTTTTATGTTTATCTCTACGTCAATGACACTACTAGTTATTATAAAATATGTAACAATTGTTTATAAAGAACAAGTGACTATCCAATAGTCGCAAGTTCCGATATCAAATATCAAAACAATCGTTAACCAATATTTCAAATAACCAGACGGGAGATCTGGTATCCAATACCTATAGTTGTAGTATTGTGAAAATCGATATTTTCTATACACAAATATACTCATCTCCTTTCTTTAGCTTTACTATTTGCATTCAACTATTCACAACAATTGTAAATAACTGATTAGCAAATTGTGTCAGACACATTACCTCTAAAGGTAATTAAAGCTTTAGAAACGTCATTACTAGATAAACAAATACCTAATAGGGCTTTCTAAATGCCAGTCAAGAATCTCGAGACATGAACTAATTCAAGTCAATTCTTACTGCATAAGAAACTATTGTCTCTAAATTATTATATCCTAAAGGGGATATCTATCTAGATTATCTGTTGTGACTTAGAAACTAAGTCATTAACCATCTTGATTTTTGAAGAAAATCAGAACAACAGTTCCCGATGGTCTAGACTAATCTAATAATATCCTAGTCTAGTAATATCTAGAACCTATTCTAGAATGACTGCAACCAAGAGTCTAGTCAGATAACATATCAAAATATGTGTGCAGTAAATAAAAGTTTAATTCTATCTACTATAGAATAAGGAAACAAACAAGCGGCTATTTCCATAATAACATACACTGCCTAAGTTATGGAATATTTTAAACTTAGCAGTGCCTCCTATTATTTTTACGTAATGCCGTAATCCCCAACGGAAAGACGAGAATTTAATAATTAAATCGAATTCCATAATGGGAAGAGGACCCCATGAATATATTTCGACTCACAGCAGAGGCACGGTCTCGCCTACGTATATTCACAGGTAGACAACTAATTGTCAATCACTCACTAGTGACTCCAAGGTTTCGGTCCTTGCCGTTTCTCGTTGTCGCTGCGAAGGCAGGCCCACAAGGAGACGTACCAAGGTTAAACTTGTCAATGATAAACTCAAGTTACTTGCGTAACCCTGACAGCTAGGGCACGTTCAGGATTCCGCTTTCGCTTGAATTTATCTAGTATCTAATATACATTCGGCATAAATAAATTTCTATCAGCTACATCCTCACAGCAGAGGCACGGTCTCGGATGTAGTCAACGAAAAGATTATATAAACCGTATTGACAAGACGGACCAAGAAAAGTATTCCAAATACTAGTTACTTTAAAACCTTATTAAGCGGGGATATTCCATTAAGTGTCATACAACCTAAATCTAATCAAATTAGATTATAACAAGCATGTATAAAGTCAAGAAACACATTATTAAACATTGAATAAACAAGCTAATCATTTATGGAGGCCTAGAATCAGACTCGCTCTGATACCATTTTGTAGGGGTTTTAGGGGCATAATCCGGTAACGCAGCGGAAGCGGCAGAAGATCGTATCTTCCGATTTCAAAACTTTTTCTCGGATTAATTAAATAAACATATTTATTTAATTATCCAATAATCAAATTATGAAATAAAATTCAAATAAATCATATTTAAGTGAATTTATCAAATTGCCCTTATATTGGTATTTTGTCCATTTTAGTCCGAAATTGATCTAATCAATTTTGAATGATTCTAAATCATTTCTAAGATGAACTTAGCATGTTCAAAACATCAAAACACCAAATGCAACAAAATCCCCAATTTTGTTCATCATGGCCGAATGCACCATTAGGGTGCCAAATTGTGCACTTTGTCATTTCATGCTTCAAAACACATCAAGATGTAATCCAATCAACATGAAACTTTATATGCATCATATACACATCCAAATTCACAACATATATGAAAATCCCCAAATTTGGAAGTGGTCTTAAACCCTAATTTTTCAATTTCATCAAATTGGACAAATTAGACCAAATTGGTTAAATCCAATACTTCAATCATGTCTTTTCTTCCATCCAAATCAAGTCTCAACACAATGAAACAACTATAGAACAATTCTAGGTCATTTAAGAGTGGGTCAATAACTCTAGAATGGCAACAAGGTTCTAAAACCTTAAAAGAATGCTTATTACTACACTAGTAATAAACTTCCAACATCATACATGCAAATCACCTTCATCAAACTTTTATCCATCAAAAGTACAACGAATAAAGAATAGAAAAACTCAAGAACATAAAAAGATGTTGCCCACAACAAGAGAACAAATTACTCTCTAATGGAAGGTTGGAAATACTTACTAAATTCCAAGCTTTTCCTGTTTTTCTTTTCTTTCTCTCTACCTTCTTTTCCTTGTTTTAATGGAGTTTTGATAAAGTGAAATGGTTAATGAAACCCTAAAATAAATGAAACAATATATACTTGCCCAAAATGCAAGCCTGGCCGAATTTGGCTAAGAAATAATATCTAGATATTATATTTTTGTTTCATTTAATAACAACTTGTCAACTTGCAACTTAATCATCAAACAATTCAATGAATAAAGTAAGTCAACAAATGCAACTCAAAAATATAACAATTATATTTATATTAGGGTCTTGGCCGAATTTGATACAAAAAAAGGAAAAAAGATATTTCAATTTTAACAATTAAAATAAATATCCAAAGAAGTCAAATTCAATTTGACAACCTTTTTCCTTTAATGTAAAGTCAAACATTTACACTTATAATCATTTCCTAACTTTATCATTTGGTAAGATATTTATATTTTAATTATATTAATCATTTAACAATTAAATAATTAAATAATTAATTAAATATAAATATCTCAAATATATGTATTATATTTACTTTAAATATCTCAAAAACATATATAATGATATATGTCAAATACCTTTATTTGACAATTTATTAATGTGTATTTAATAATATCATATATTAAATACAAATACACATTAATTAGGAAATGACGGTTCGGCCCGTTCGCATGTATTTTCGTTTAACGTTTAAACGATTTATAAATAATCATCATTATTCATAAAAGTTGCCCTAGTGCTCTACGAGTATATTTCATTATTGAGACTCTCTAGATTCAGGTATATCTGTCACGAAATCCAATTTCATGTCCATACTCTATCCACCCGTAGATTATGACGATCACAGATAAACTAGCTGAATCATACAGGTCAAGGTCATTGCATACGTATAATCCCTCCGTCACAGGTATCCAGATAATCCCAGAGATATAGATGTGAACGTCAAATCTCTATAGGTATATTATCTCGTCGACGTATCTATTAGCAATCTCTAAATAACACTCGGAACTTACTTCCGATGTATACTGTGGCCACAGATTTAACAGACTGCTAATATATATCGACTACCTATGCTCTGTACACAGAACTGACGGATCCTTTCTTGACACACACATGATATCCTAAGGATCGATCCACACCCAACGAACAGGCGGAGGTCTGATCTAAATAGATCGGTGATGTGACTGCCATCTAAGTGTGGAGGATGTCTCATACATCCACAGTGGTGTCTCAAGTCGAAGGACCACTATGCTACTCAACCCGAGAAGATTCTTATTGACGTTGGTGTACCATCCATTAAGAATCTTCGTTGAGCCGTTTAGTGTTTATTATTATAAACACCTACACGTCTATACGAGTCTCCATAGACTCATGGTTCATTGGGATAAACCATCGGACCAAGTCTCGATATACGACATGTACTGGTCTCAACGGATTTGACTAACCGACCCGTGTTAGCAAATCTTGACCAGGAACTATGTTTGATAATATTCATATAGCAGTGACACTTCCCAATGTCAATTACAAACTAACTTTGTAACTGTGTACTGCATTATATATTATCGGGCCTTTGTCTAATATATACATATCACTAACCACATTTAGTTTCAATCTAATCGTAATCAGATCGAATAGGTATATAAGAACAAGAGGTGCAACCATAAATAAGTAATATTATGGAATAAATGGATGTTCGTATTCATGAATCAGACATAAATACGGTCCGGATTGGCGCTCTAAGCACCAACCCCAACAAAAACTTCTAATCTATAAGGTCATTTTATAACTTTATCAGTTAATACTTCATAAGTTACAACTAATTCTACTAATTCAGTAGAAACATCTGTGACACTCCCACTGCATCTTTTCTGACTTTATATGACATCGACATCTAATGTCATAATTAGACTCAAAACTAATATGACCATAATGGTTGCTGACTTTATCCTCCATGAACAATAAACTCGTTCTTAATATCTCAAAGATAACAAAAAACATGTTTCAAGACACATCCTATGGTCTACAACATATCAAAATAGCTCGTAACAATTATAATTAAATTGATATGTTTAATCGCACATAATATAATATTCATTATGCCATCAACCTAAGATGCATAAGACTGACTAGACATTCTAATCAATTTCTCTTTCGACAAAGGAATCATCCATTACGAAAGATAAGTACTATATATAAGAGACACACTAACTGTCAAACAGTTATACTAACTGTCACACAGATAGTCTTGCTATGTCCTTTTTAGATCATATCTAATGCACGACTAATGAGAGTATATCACAAGTCTCTTAGTTTTATATCATATATGAAACTTTATATCAAATATAACAGAGACTACTCCCACTACTTTCACGGAGAAAAAAAAGAATTAGGTAAACCTTTTACCTCATAAACATCTCATTATTACACTAATAATGATAATGTCGTTAGGATATATAATACCAGAAAGAAATATGTATGCTTCCACTAACCCTATTATCATATGTGTATTCTCTATGCTTTGTTAAAACCAGACAATCTAACTGTTATCAAAATTAGTAAACACAGATTTTCGGAAAGCTTATCTGAGTTTACAATAGGCTCTACAAGCTAGTATATTAAACTATGATTTAACATAATACAAACTCCAGGGCCATTATGGAACAGACTCTTCAAGCAAAGAAATCACAATGGATCTCTTCTTCGAAGAAACCATTCAGGAACGCCACTTTGCATTCTTTAGCCAAAATACATAGTGTAATATCAACATTAACCAACAGATCTTTAATTGTTCAATTAGTGTGACTAGAGACAAGTTTTATCAGAATCTATAACAGATTGCTGAGTATAACTTTTCTCACTGTCATACTATAAAAGTCAAATCTTTAATAAGCTCACTTTGCCTTTGCTGCGCAAAAAATTTGCAAATTTTATGAACGATTCATAATGAAAGCTTAATCAAGTTCAAAACTTGATCGTATTAAGCTATAAATAATCTTAGATATATGGTTTAATACTAAATTCCGAAATCGATATCAAATTGTTGGGGCAGTTGTGGAACCCCTAGGGTTGGATCGGTGCCCCAGGCAGCGGAAATAGGTATAACCCATGGATATAAATTATGAGTATAATTTTAAATCATTTAATGAAATACTATATTGCATTAGGAGTGTATAGGAAAAATCGGGACATAATCGGAGTCCGGAAGCTCCAGAACGAGAGAAAACAAAATCGGCATGCGTAGTGCATACCAGCGCGCGCTACAGTGACGCGTGCACTGTACACGCTACAGTGCGTATGTCACTGTAGCGCACATCAACTGCCTTTTTTTTAAAAAAATTGTTTTCAATTGTTTTGCAAAATGCACAGCTCTCTGGAAAATTTCCAGAGAGCTGATGCAATTAGGGTCTATTACCCTAATTGCTTTCGGTCTTCCCTAAACACTTTAAAAATACCCAAAATTAATTTTTAATTTCAAAACCAACATTAACACATGTTATAGAATAAAAATCAAGTTTTTCAAAATATCAATTATTTTTAGAAAAACATAAATTTATTCTAAATACGCACTTGCGTAAATTTTAAATCCATTACACAAACCAAATTAGAATCCCAATAAGAAATGTCTCGTGAACAATTCTAGTCCACCTAAAGGTGGTCAAGTGAATATAGAATGGTAGCCATAACTCTAAGCTTTAATCTAGAGTTCCAAACTCTAATTAATTGTTTCATGTCCAATATGAACATCTTTGACCTAATTACAAGCATGTTGTGTTTATACTTCTAAAGTATCCTAACACAATTGATTAGCCTTATTCAACATTAAGCTATGTGATCATGCATCTAATACACAAATAAACATAGCTTAGGAGAAGATCAAACATTACCTAGTAAGCTTGATGCAAGATCCAATCTACTTCTCATTTATTGAAATCGTCGGAGAACCTCCAAGGTGTGCAAGCTTGACTTCAAGATCCAATCTTGTTTCCAATGCTTCCAAGCTTCACTTCAAGATCCAATCTTGATTTCTCCTAGAAGAAAAATATTGTAGAGACCTCACAAGTTTCTCTAAACAATTCTCTAACTTAGGCTAATCTCTCAAGAATTTATTTATGCTTGTATTTGAACTTGTAATTAAAACCTTCCTAAAGCTTGCTATTTATAGCAAAACTTAGGCAATTTTTAATTAATAAAAGTTGTAATAAAATTTTAAGTAGGCTTAATCTAATTTGTCCAAATATGTATAATAAGGTGTGACTAATCTCCATTATCTCCCACTTAGATTTAATCCAATTAAATCAAGCCAATGATTAGGAAATGGATTAGTTAAATGTTTGCCACCTTGATTTAATCCAATTAAATCAAGCAAAAACCACCTATTATTACATACTTACAATAACCATAATATCCTCAAATGGTAAAGATAATTATGATTTTACAATTAAGCCCTTGTGTAATTATTGAATTAATCCAATTAATTCAATTAGGTCAAAGTAAATAATCAATGTTATCCAACAACACTTGATTATTTTAGTTGATAATTATAATATCGAATATTATCTTTTATCGAAATTAATTGGCTACCCAAGTGCTCAACGAGTACACTTCATATTGGGACTCTCTAATTTCAGACACGTTCGTCATATAAGCTTAGCTATTATGTACGCAGTTCGGCCACCTCCAAATTCGCGAAGAAAACGAACGATCTTTCTGAACTATACAAGTCAATGTCATCATATATGTTTAACAATCCATCCATCGTAGGCTATCTGAGTTGTGCTTAGGAAACATAGAATATACCGTCAAGTTTCCGAGACGCACATCTCATGTCGACATGTCCACGATTCTTGATAACTGATACGATACACCCTAGGTGATCGACTTTGGACAAAGATTTAAGAATCGTGATTTTACTCACATGGATACCTAAACCCCTTTATTGTACACATACGGGCCGACATATCCTATCTTGCTTCGCACTTAATTACTGAGTGCATCGGTCCACACCCAACGAACATCTAGAGGCCAAACCATGAAAGGTTTCTGACATACATGGCATCTAAGTGTGGAGGATCTCATACAAAATCAATGTTATCCTATAGTCAAAGGATTACATATGCTACTCGACTCGAGGAGAATTCTATTGACGGTGGTGTGTACATCCAACTATTAGGAATCACCTGTGAGTCATTCAGTATTCGCTCCAACGAATACCCACATGCCTATACGAGTTTCCAAAACTCATGGTACATCGTGTTAAACCATTGGAACTCCAATTCCAATATACGACATGTGCTAGTCTTCTAGGTTATAGGAATTCGACCGTATTCCAAAACAAATGACTATGAATATTTACTTTAAGAATAGTTTACACCCAGTGTCAAAACTATTCTAAAGTCGATGTCATTCTTAGCATATCTATACATCAATCTAATACGCATAATGACAATACCATTATAAAGTATGAAATGAAAAATATAGTTATTTTATTAATAACTAATAAAATGTACAATTCGGATTGGCACTCCAAGCACCAACTCCATCAAACTCCCACTTGCTTAGTGCTAATCTGGATGGTACCGTAGTCTCATCTCCTCCACATGTTTATCGAATAACTTAGGAGGTAAGGCCTTTGTAAGCGGGTCTGCTATGTTGTTTTGTCCTTGAACCTTCAAGACCACTATGTCTTTTAATTCAATAATCTCTCTAATTACGCAATATTTCCTTTCCACGTGTTTAGACTTGGAATGCGCCCTCGGCTCTCTAGCCTGCGTGATGGCTCCATTATTATCACAGTACAATGGGATCGAATCCGCAATACTAGGCACAATGTCAAGTTTTGTGATAAAATTTCTAATCCAAACAGCTTCTTTAGCGGCTTCTGAAGTCGCTATAAATTCCACCTCAGCGGTGGAATCAGCTGTTGAGCCTTTCTTTGAACAACGCCAAATAATCGCACCACTGTTATGTTAGGGATATGCTCTATACCCAACTTGTGGATGAGCTATATGTACATGTATTTGTAATATTTGCATTAATTAATAAAATGGAAATCTTTATTATACGTGTCTTACATAAATTATATGAATCATCAAACACTGTAATAAAGCCCTTGGAGTAATTAGATGATAGCTTCCACGCCTTATGAGAATCATTACTCTCAAACGTTCCTAGTCATAGTTTTGTGAATAATATGGGGGTTCACAAAGTGGAGAGACTAGCATGATGATATGATCTACTCTTAAGTGGGGTAGCCGATCTCATATGCTACTAGCGGAGATCCGTCCGCTTGATGTATCACATGGCTGCATGAGTTGCTCATGTCCATCAAACTGACCGTTGAAAGTTTTAACATGGAGTTTTTATCCCATGTGTCTGTGAGAACTTTTATGTATCAATTGTATGACTAGTCCTTAGACTTGAGGTCTTTACAATCTTATGTGTGGATCAAATGACTTTGACATTCTCCTTCCCCGGTTCAAAAGATCCGGTCATAAGGGTATGATTGGTCATTTATTGAAACACATGAAGTTTGTAAAGATACAATAGATAATCGCCACTCTCTCAGATAATATTTTCTTATAAGAGTAGTATTCCAGTTCGCGGGTTGATAAGTGTGATCAATGCTTGAGACTGTGGCCGCAACGGAAGAATCATGTGAGATTCTTGGGTTAACACGATTCATGACACTATCAACATCATAACTTTGACTATATGGGTAGACACTTTCCATACCCTAGGTCAAACGGCGAGGGACCATATCATATGTAAATCGTATACAGAATGGGTATATATCTTTCCTTCTCATTTTGGGGCCTTGGCATATTGCTAGATGTCGACCTTGGTCATTGAAATCGAATGACCATCTGATAGGAGGATCATTTATGTTCGATTAAATTATCACGATTCATTTCATGTCCAACTTGAGGGAACCCAAAAGGTCACACACAACAAAGTCGAAATCAATGGTTAACAGTGCACAATACAAATTTAACAGCATATATGATTAATGTAGGAATTGTTCATAAATGGTTCAATGTGTTTAATCATTGAATAGATCATTTATGAGGTTCCAAAGTGGCTTAGGGATTGGTAAATGACGATAGGGGCACTTTGGGAATTGAAAAAATGAAAAAAAAAATCTGCGTTTTTTTTAATTATTATTTTTATTTGTTTTGAATTCCAATTCGGCCCAAACTCTTATTAGGGTTTTATAATCTCATTAAACATCTATATTAAGATCCAATGGCTAAGATTTAATTAGCATTTATCCCACATCAGATTCTTAATTAATTTTGTTGTCTTTGGAGCACCTATATAAACCCAAAGAAATCTTTACAAATTTTTACACCAAAACCTTTCATATCTAGGGTTTATATAAGTGAGAAACTCTAAATTTTAAGAGTAATCCACTAATTTTGAGGATCCTTAAGTCTAATTGACTAGAGAAATCTCAAGTTAAAAGTTTTGAGGTATTTGCCTAGGCTAGCACTAAGGGCAAAATACCCGTGCACTCAAGGCGTAGTCTTGCCGTTGAGTTTTGGCTTTGGTGTGTGCACCTTTGGAGGCCACACACTTGGGTGGATCTTTGGAACGTGGAAGAGCTTGCTGAGTTCGAGAAAAGCTTGTAGATTGGAGGGAGGACTGGAGGAGTCTTCGGTTCAAGTAAGTATTTTTCTTTCTTTATTTTTAATTAGAGTTCTTATGATAGTTAGCATGTTTAAGTTTATATTATTTGCATGTTTTATGAGTTTTTTTATGCTTAGAATATATATTAACATGCCTAGGCTTGTAGAATAATAAAAAAAAATGGGTCTTGGCAAAGGGATAGCAGCATCATAATTTTTTAATTTTCCGCTGCGCACTCGCGGCCGCTTCCCAACAGTGGTATCAACGCGTCGTTTTTGTTTTGATTAGTTCTCTCTCATTTGAACTCGAAATTGGGTGTGTAAAAGCTCGTTGGAAAGCTAACACCCTGAACTTACTTTAAGGCACAAGTTTTGCATGATTTTATTAAGATGTGAATTATGAAATTGCATTTAAAGTTCACGCAACTGTAAAAAAATGTGAATAGTAAATTTATTTGATTAAAATAAAATACAATATCATAATTAAATATTAATCAAAGTTATTTAATGCCTAAAATAATTCCAACATATTAAAACTCATATGCTTGATGATTCTTTGTATGATTAGAATTGGCATGATTATTTTAGGGTGCAAGCATTTAGAGACTTTCTAAGGAAATAAAGAATGTATTTCTTATCCCTTAGGTAAGTAATTATTTCGTGATGAACTGAGAGATTTATTACCTTTAAGGCTAATAAATATAAATCACCTGTTTATAATAAAATACATTATAAAATATACAAGTGGGGTGAGACCAAGGCGTTAATAAAACTTTCCAAACTAAAGTTAATTTAACCAAATGTATTACTAGAGTTAGATAATGATTTGGTGTCTTCCTTCACTCACTACCTTTTTATAGCCAAAAGGAAAAGCTGTGAAGACATCTAGATAATCATTTACTCAAAGCTTAACTTAAAGCATATTTAAAGTGTTGGACTAATTTGGAGGATCTATTGTTTATTCATGTCACCAAGGTAATAAGAGCCTAAGAGGTAAGGGTATTTAAGAGAGTTCGCTCCACCCTCCATCTGGGGAATTTTCAATGGTGGAATCCATTTGACAATTATTCACTTAAACTTGATAAAATCCTCAATAATAATTTAAGTCTAAAATTTGCCTCCCATTGTAAGGTATAGGCCCAAAAGGCTTAAACCGTATTGGCAGGACTAGGCTTTACCAGACTGACCAATACCAATTTGTCCCTAAATCGTACTATTGACAATGGTTTGAATTTTCTGAGTCATAAGACGCATCGACCCTTAGGCGTGGTCTTATAACTTAGTGGCAAAGATTGGGTGTCCACAATGACTAGCATAAGCTATGGCATGTTTGATTGCCCAACCCAATGATCAAGGAATTGTGATTTATATCATAAATTGGTTGGGAACCTACCTAATTATCGTATTTTATAACGATCGGCCCTAGTCGAAGTTATGAAATGATGATAATGGGATCCTTACCCACAAGAAATCCATCAAATTGGGGTTGATGCGATTTGCTTAAAATTTTAAAACAATTGAGTGGGAGCAACTTCATAATATTAAAAGCTCATGTTATTATGAAACATTAATTAAAACATATTCCTAATTTTAACATTCTCTCTTAACAGGTGGGTTAAAATATATCACAAACATTCAAATGGCAAACAGAATATCACTTCGTTCCATCCTTGATGAGCATAAGCTAAAATGGGACAACTACAATGACTGGTTTAGAAACCTTAAAATTGTCTTATGACAAGAAAAGATTTTATATGTTCTTGAAATACCATTTCCCCCTAAACCCGCAAAAGATGCTGACCAAAATACATTTGATGCTTGGAAGAAACATGTCAATGATGATGAACAAGCAGTTTGCATAATGCTTGGCTCTATGTCGGACGAACTTCAGAAAGCTCACGAAGATATGGATGCTCAAACCATCATCTTTCATTTGAAGGAGTTGTATGCAACTTCCGTTCATACCGTGAGATTCCAAGTGTCATGTGCCTTATTCCAAACAAGGTATAATGAAGGATCTGTTAGTGGACATGTGCTTAAGATGATTGGCCACATTGAAATTTGGCCAACCTCGGGTTCATCATGGATAATGAGATAGGTCTGTTTGAGTTTTCTAAACTTCCTAAGATCAGTAAACAAGCATGAAACAAGTGTGAATACAATGAGGGAGTTGCAGAATACTCACATCGATCAGTTGAGCGACGCGAGAGGCAAAAAAAAATCTGTTTTCTGCCTCTGTCTTGCTCGGCAGTGAGCTGTGTAGCAGTCCACCATTTTCGGTTTTTGATGTCATCTTCCAAGCTCCAAGCTTCGTCAAACGATTCCAAGCTCATGGGTGGACTTCCCTATCACCTTCGCATGTCTCTCAGAGTGCTAGCTCTTGATGATTTTACCGCAAAATCATCGCACTTGTGCTTCCCATGCTCACGGTTTCTGGACAGAAACCAGTGAAGAATCAGCCCTCCATGGGCGAGAGAGAGAGATATGAGAGAAAGAGAAAGTTGTGTGTGTTAATTTCAAATTTGTGTATCTAATACACAAAATTAAATTTCAAATTCATTTACAATGAATTTGGCTTTCAAAAAGTCAATCATTTAATGCTCCAACCACTCACATCACTTCTCATCAATCAATCAAGTTGTCAAGTCACAACACTCAAAGCGACTAATGATTTGACGCTTGATGCGACTAGCGATTTGACGATTGATTTGACTTGCGTGCCGCACTCGAATTCGAAATGCTAATGCGCTCGCAAACAATCTCGGGCTCGGGTTCGCTAATTCCAAATTAACGAATTTTCCGTTGCGACGTAATTAAATGATTACGCCTAGCGAAATCACTATTCACGTCGCTAATGAATTAATTCTAAAATAATTCGTTCGCCCCGAATTAAAATCTAATTTTAATTCCGCGTCGAAATCCAATTTCATTTAATATATCGAATATATTAATTTATCGATTAATTCCAAATTAATCATTATCTCTCTTTAAATGATATTTTATCCCAGATAAAATATCTCCGCAATTAATCCAGGATTAATTTTCTCTCTCTTTTAATTAATCCCAGATTAATTAAAGTGCGAGTCATACGTCATCGGTGAATCTTCGGGAAGCGACCCATGAGATCCCCGGATATGTTGGCAGTAAATACGGTCGTCGGACTATCCGAACACGTAAGTACCACGTACTACATTTTACCGATTTACAAGACAAGGTTAGCTTCTAGCAAAGCGCCATGCCAACCCAATTCTCCAGAAATATCCTTACAGGAATATAAGGATCTATATCAGGCGTAGTATACGTAGTATTGTGTATGTCGATCCAGTATCGGATGATCACGTGCTAGGCCTGTGGCTGGAATTGTGTCTGCCCCGTATGAAGCACATGTCAGATGTCTGGTAACTAGTCTCTATAATAGGATAAACATGACCTTGTCATTTTATCCCGATGATTATAGTACATAAGAGTACTAGTACCGTATCCTACGTGACCATCATCTCCATATGACTTGAGTGACACTTCCGTCTTGATATCACACCCAACACTACGATTCTCGATATACCCAGAAGAGGCGTACACAGAAACCGGTTAAAGCCCTGGACGACCAAAACCAAAGTATATTGATTGTCGCAAGTATTAGCGGTGCAAGTCTCAGGTTAAGACCAAATACACCTACCCTGATTTCGGACTTCCATAGACACATAGTCATACTACCAATGGAATTCCGAGGGGGTCTATTTAGAGCGAAGCTGTTTCCCGTACCATCGGTAAAACCCAACCTCCTATTACACTTGCATGAGTATCCTATACCCAAATATATGAGAACTATGCCGTTATGCCCTCACAACACGCACAAGTGTAATACTAGTCTTTTACGCATTTATCGATGTCCAATCTCGACAATGCTCTGACTAGGGATATTTAATGATTAATCCTTCGTGGACTGATACTGTCTCATATCATTCTCAATCCAGGAACTAATCATAGGGACCTCCTATCATTTATACATCTAGGTGATCTAATCACAAATGATAAGAGAGCAATCTCCTTTGTCACATAGTTAATTTTTACAACAACACCATGATCTGTACAAATAGTGACGCTATGGGTCATAATTATCCAACAAGGTCACGATCTAATTCTTCAGTCCTTACCAAAAGACTTCTTTAACTTTATTATGTAGTTTCATCTTTCTAATAAAGAATCTACTTTATCAGAATTACACAATATGATAAAGTAAGCAGAGAATGACTTGAAACCGGAGCTTAAAACCTCAGTCATGCTTATGGGTACATACTTGAAGCCACGAGGCCCAAAGAAAAATAAGGGCAAGGGCAAGGCCAAGGCTCCAGATCACCTAAAGCCCAATGGTAAGGTGGAGAAGAAGAAAGGAAATGGGAAATGTTTCTTTTGGGAAAGAAGGGTCATTGGAAGAAAGATTGCAGATCATTGAAAGCCAAGGAAGCTAGGGAAGCCCAAAAGGCCAAGAAGCCCAATGCTTCATGTATGTTGTATATGATTGAACTATATTCTCAAAACTCTGAACCTTCTACTTGGGTACTTGACACCAGTTGTGGGACTCACTTCTGTAACAATGTGCAGGGCCTGAGAAACAGTAGGAGACTCCGTCATGGGGAGGTTGACTTACGCATGGGTAATTGAGCAAAACTGGCTGCATTGTGCGTGAGGAATTATTCATTAGTTTTGCCGAATGGTTTAGTCTTAGACTTAGAAGATTGTGTTTATGTACCTTATCTAGTAAAGAACATCATTTCAATTTCTTCTTTATGTAATAAAGGTTTTTCATGCCTAATAAGTTGTAATGAATGTTCTATTTATTTCAATGAAATAAAATATGGAGATGGTATTTTGAATAATAGTATCTATGTCTTACAAACTAACAAAAAATGTTCAACCTCTAACATATACAATGATAACTCGAATAATCTCAATGAATCACTTCTATGGCACAGTCGCTTAGGTCATATCAATGAAAAAAGATTAACTAAGCTACATAAGGATGGGTATTTCAGACCCTTCAAATATGAACCTTATGGAACTTGTGAGTCTTGTTTACTTGGTAAAATGACCAAATTACCCTTCAAAGGTAAAGAAAAGCGTGTAGCGGAGACATTAGAACCCATATACTTTGATGTATACAGACCAATGTCAGTCACCGCTAGAGGTGGATTCTCCTACTTCATTACATTTATCGATGATCACTCGCGATATGGGTATGTGTACCTTATGCGGTACAAATCTGAAGCCTTTGAGAAATTCAAAGACTTTAAAACTGAAGTAGAAAACCAGCTTAATAAAAGTATTAAGTCACTAAGGTCTGACCGAGGTGGTGAATACTTAAGCGACGCATTTCAAGATTACTTGAGAGAAAATGACATTGTTTCCTAGTGGACTCCTCCGGGAACTCCACAGCATAATGGGGTCTCCAAAAGGAGAAATCGGACATTATTAGATATGGTCTGATCAATGATGCCAGACACGGATCTACCTCTTTCATTTTTGGGTATTGCTTTAGAAACTGCAACACTACTACTAAACCAAGTTCCTTCCAAGACTCTTAGTCAAACACCATATGAGTTATGGTCTGGGAAACATCATAGTCTTAATTATCTAAGAGTTTGGGGATGTGACACATATGTTAATCAGATGAATATCGAAGTATATATCTGGATCGTTGATGAGACCATTAATTCTTTAGCCTATGCTGATGCCTAGCTCAGCTGCTAACAGAACTATATCTAATCTAATTATATTATTATCGACCCAGAAAGCTTCTATTGCTGCCTCAGCTGCAGCAATAACCCGCATTTGTTGTTTATTCGGTAACAGTATCTTGCTTGGAAGATTTCCAGCTCACTGTTCTGTTATTCAAACTGTGTAGTACCGTTTGCGACTTATAGTCGTTTTATCGGTTTGGAAACTCGCTACAGTGATCCCAGTCACTTCAAGTTCTCCTTCTCCATAGACTAAGACAACATCCTTAGTTCTCTAAGATACTAACGGATGTTCTTAACATCAATCCAGTGACTATCACTTGGATTGGCCTGTTTGTGAATCCATATGCTCAAAGCGTATGAGACACCAGGTCGCGTACATTTTTCAATGTACGATTTCTCGGAGAGTTTTATCGAAAGCCAAGCTTTCACCGATTATTTATTTTGGAATATCATTTCCAAGAAATGACATATTATCATTATTTATAGGACAATAATTGTCAGTGCGCTCCCACTAACCCTCTTATATGCACAAGAATCATTTCGTTTTGAATTAAATCATAAACTATTATGATTACATCAAAACGATAATTCCAAGAACCTAATGCTTGTTTCAATCCAAACATGGATCGAATAACCTGCAAACCTTGTTTGCTAGTTTTTGGTACGACAAAACCGACAGGATGTCACAAACATCCTCCAAAAGGTTTCCTTTTCAGGAAAGTGATTTTCCCGTTCAGCTGTCATATTTCATAAATGAAACATGCAGCATCATCAAGCATTATCCAAATGGATTTACTGTGGCAACAGGTAAAAGGTTGAATCGTAATCAACACAATGTTGATAACGATACCTTTCCGCTAAAAGCCTAGCTTTATACGTTGGTATGTTGCCATCCATGTATGTCTTCCTTGAAGACTTATAAAGTACCAATAGGCACAATGCCTTGCGGTACATCAACTAGTATCCAAACTTGGTTGATATACATGGAATCCATTTTGGACTCATGGCATTTTGCCATAATAGGGAGTCGATACCTTGTATCACTTCCTCATACGTAGTCAGTTGGTATACCTCAAAAGATTGACATCTTTACGAGGTGAGATCAGAAACCCATACCCCAGGTTGTTTTCTGGCTCTCTCCGATATACGCGGTTCTTGTGTATTCGAAGATTAATGGCAATAGTTTCATCCCTGATGAACTATTTATGTTCCATTAGGACTCGGTGCCTGGAATAGTATTACTCCGATTTTTCATCGAGTTATACTATCCTCCCACTTACCACTGCATATAGGTATTCCTCTCAGGAAAACCGCATGGTGAGCAACAATCTAATTGTTCTCTTGTGAGTTGTATAAATACTATATTTATGGTATCCCTAGGATAACCTACAATTGACACTTATCCAATTTGGGTTTTAGTTTGGTATCATCCAAACATATGCCTAAAATTCCCAAATTATCAGGAATGAGGAACCCGATTTCTTTCCTGTTCATATCTAATATGAAATCTGTCAAACAGATTATTATGGAACCTTATTCAAAATAAGTTCTGCACTGTTTATGCTTATCCGTAGAAGGAAATGGTAGCTCAGAGCGACTCATGATTAACCTTATCATGTCCAACAAAATTTGGTTTATCCTGTTCGGACACACTGTCAATTGACGTGTTCCGGGAGGAGTCCTCATTGAAAGAATACTATACTCTTTCAAGTATATTAGAAACTTATTGCTTAAGTATTTTCCATTACGGTCTTACCGTGACAGTATAATACTATAGCCGATCTGTTTGTCTATTTCGCGTTGAAAACTGTAAAAGTTTCCGATTTGTGTTCTTCAAAAGAAACATGTAACCACAACGCGATGCCCCATCCGTAAAGGTCACGAAATATTCATTTCCACCTCTAGCCTAGCTAGACATGGGCCCACTTGCTTCACTATGAACTAGGGCTTACAGATCTGTGGCATCTGCACTTTTACCAAGTAAAGGTGTTTTAGGCACTTTGCCCAATAAACTAGATTCGTAGACTTTATTTGAATAGAATCAAATCAGTCCGAGTACCCACTCTTCGAAAGTGTGGATATACGATTCTTGTTTAATTGTGTCCCAGACAACAATGCACAAATAAATTTCTTCCGATCAAATCAGTTTGAGCTGTTTGTTTGTCATGTCTTATGTTCGAGATTTTATTTATATTCAAAATATAAATTATGTCATTCACATCTAATGTGATTATCTCAATATCATCTTTATATAATAAAACACTTTAGTGTTCTAGAATATAAAGGTCAATCCGCAACGGATTAAACACTGATATAGAGATAATGTATCTAGTCAAACTAGTTACATTATAACAGTTTCTTAATTTAAGTACACACCCAAAGGTAGTTCCTAAATTTAGGTATCTACGGTTAAAACAACGACTTTCGTTTCCTTTCCAATTCGCAGATTAATCTCAACTGAAGTCAGTATCCTGCTTATAGCAGATTCCGAATATCAGTACATATTAATGTACCACACTAAGTATTTAAAATCTAATTTTAATACTAGTTGTGAACATAATGTTCACAAACATATTTGAAGTCAGAGCCTTGCTCGTCTTCAATTCCTTCATGTCTGCTTTGTCCAAACGGCAGTCACGCTTCCGCGATCCCGTTTGCCACAATTTTAGGCAGACATTTTAGGATATGTCCTTTATCTTCCTAGAAGATTATAATGATTTTGCCTTTTCCCATTTTCCACATTCCAGAAGCCTTTGGCCAAGCCTTGGCCTTCTAGAATATCGAAGTAAGGTGCGCCTTGCGCTACTTGCCTATTGCAAACTTTGACTTTGTCTCCTTGAGAATAGTCATTAACTCTCCAAGAGTTATTTATTGCAATTTAGTACTTCTAAAATCTAAGTATAGATTTATGAAGATCCTTCAATTTCATTATCATACTTTAAGGATCTAACCCTTAGTTCTGACAAAGAAATCAATGAGTCTACTGCGGTAAGTATAATGGATTAAACACTAAAGTTATCATCACATTAATCTTCCAAAGATTATGCTCTACTATTTGCTTAACTCCGGGCTTAGGCCTAATATGTTATTTTATCAAATAAAGTAACTTATTATTTTTCCAGGACCATCCTGAAATTTATTCCCAATTTTGAAAATTAAACCATTTAAATACATTTTCCTTATGATTATGTTTTAAATGTCAATCTTTCAATTTTATCTTGATTTTAATAGTCCAACTATTTAATCAACGATTTTGGTACTATTTATTATAATGATTACAATAGTCCAACTATTTAATCAACTATAATTTAATAGATTAAAATCAATTATATTGATTACTATAATCCAATTATAAAATCAACTATAAATGAATAGTTTGAATACAGTCCAACTGTTAATTAAAACAACGATTTAAATATTAGTCCAACTAACATTTAATTTATTTGACGAATGATATTTGAATGAGCGCGTATGGCAAGTAATTAAACGAATATTGCAAATTTAATTATTGCCTCCCACTATTTTTCGGCGAGCCTCTAACCCTCTGTCGAGTACTCGGGAAACCGTGTTTCCTAGCGGGCTAGGATCCCGTTAAATATCACACAATCTTGACTTTGGCCAACAAATTGTATGATAATTAACTAGGTAGATCTCTAAGATCAATTGGATCCAATCCAATTCCTAGATCCAATAGGGGGACATCCAAGTCTGAAACATATATCTTATATATGCCAATATATCCAATATATTGCCTAACCTTTTTCCTCTGAATCAACTAAGCCTTGGCTTTGGCACAACAAACTTAGTGATCCCAGTCAAGCGTGACCCATTGACCATGGAAAACTTTGTAATCAATGTCGATGGACAAGAAGTGGTCTTGACTTTGGCCAACAAACCACAACTTGGACAAAAAACCAACATGGAACAAAGCTCTAGTGATTCAAACACATCTTCGACGGACAAAGGCCTTGACTTTGGCCAACAAGCCAATGCCAGTCTTAGATCTTGAGTAAGAATCACTCAATGTAAGGAAAAACACTTAATATTTATGAGGGTTTTTCGAGTGCAAATTGGCAACCAATTTATTATCTTTGTTAAGGTCTCATCATCATACACCCTTAAACATGCATTCTAAACACATAATAAAGTACGTATAAATAAAGTAATAATGATATGCGGATGGATACTTTACACATTGATCCTAGATCAAATCTCTCTATTTCTCTCTCCCGCTTGCACATGTATTTACTTCTACCCATTACACTACACTTCTAAAGAAACCTCATTTACATTGAGGGGAATAGGTGAGAAGAGAAATACAAAGAATAAGGAGGTAATAAGGCTGGACACGCAGGTCCAATTTATAAATCAAATTTATTACAACAATTTCTAAAATTGCCCCACCCATCTAATATCCATCCGATATACATTATTCATGCATCGCAACCATGTATTCACACAAGCATACTATCAATCAATCTAATCAAATTAATTAATCTGATAATTAATGACCATCCAATGTTCAAACAACGATTTGATTTTGCTCGAGTCAAACTCGTTTTGCGAATAAGTACTCAAAGTACGAATTCTCGAATTAAATTAAACTACATAATTAAATCCAATTCAATTTGTATTTAATACTAATTCGCCATTTAATTCCAAATTAAATATTACACTTTATTAACGAACCTTTACGACTTAAATTCCAAATTTAATCGTTACGGGTCTCAAAGCCCGATTAACGTCCAACGTTAATTTTAATTAAAGTCCAATGGGCTTTTAATTAATTTCTTAAGGCGTGGACTTTTGGTCAACTCGGGTCAAGCCCAATAACCAAAGTCCAATCCGGGAGTTACCCCATAAGCCCATAAATCAATTTAGGCCCATTAGGCCCAATTAAACTTTAAAGGTCCATTAGTCGCATTTGGGCTTTATGGAAGCGGTTTTAGGCCCAATTGGATCCAACCAATTTAGCCTAAACCCAACTTGATACAACCAAGCCCAATAAGCCCAATTACAACACTTAAGCCTAATTTCACAAAATAGGCCCAACCTAATTAAATTACAAAAATTCCAAATTCCCAATTTAATTAAATAAAGTGTATAGCATTATTAATTACCCAAATCAATATTTCCAAAACACCAAATTTGTACAATTAATCATGCTCATCTACATCAAATAGTGTCCAACACAATTTAACAAAAAAATCAAACCCAAACATGCTCTCTAAGTCTCGGCTTTGTGGGGATTTTATATCCAATTTCAAATCCAATCCAATTGAAAAAAATTAAACATTAAATCAACATTCCCAATTGATTTCTAACTCATCCAATGAATCAAAAAATCAAAATTCCAAGACTTTTAGGGCTCTTCTACATTCGGCCAAGCCAAGAGAATTGGGGAAAATTGTTCCAAACAATATTTAATCAAATTGATCTAATCAATATATAATTAAACATGTATTAAGTATACTCAAACATCCAATTCATCCAAATCATGCTCAAAAACATTTTACCCAAATTTTAAGCCCTAATCATTTTCATGCTCAACCTTGCTCTGATACCATTGTTTGAGTTTTCTAAAATTCCCAAGATCATTAAACAAGCATGAAAAAAGTGTGAATAAAAGGAGGGAGTTGCGGAAGACTCACATCGATCGGTTGAGCGACGCGGGAGGCAATAAAAAATCTATTTTCTGCCTCTATCTTGCTCGGCAGTGAGCTGTGTAACAGTCCACCAGTTTTGGTTTTTGATGTCATCTTCCAAGCTCCAAGTTTCGTCAAACGATTCCAAGCTCATGGGTGGACTTCCCTATCACCTTCGCATGTCTCTCGGAGTGCTAGCTCTTGATGATTTTACCGCAAAATCATCGCACTTGTGCTTCCCTTGCTCACGGTTTCTGGACAGAAACCAGTGAAGAATCAGCCCTCCATGGGCGAGAGAGAGAGAGATGAGAGAAAGAGAAAGTTGTGTGTGTTAATTTCAAATTTGTGTATCTAATACACAAAAGTAAATTTCAAATTCATTTACAATGAATTTGGCTTTCAAAAAGTCAAGCATTTAATGCTCCAACCACTCACATCACTTCTCATCAATCAATCAAGTTGTCAAGTCACACCACTCAAAGTGACTAATGATTTGACGCTTGATGCGACTAGCGATTTGACGCTTGATTTGACTTGCGTGCCGCACTCTAATTCGAAATGTGAATGCGCTCGTAAATAATCTCGGGCTCGGGTTCGCTAATTCCAAATTAACGAATTTTCCGTTGCGACGCAATTAAATGATTACGCATAGCGAAATCACTATTCATGTCGCTAACGAATTAATTCTAATTTAATTTGTTCGCCCGAATTAAAATCTAATTTTAATTCTGCGTCGAAATCCAATTTCGTTTAATATATCGAATATATTAATTTATCGATTAATTCCAAATTAATCATTATCTCTCTTTAAATGATATTTTATCCCAGATAAAATATCTCCGCAATTAATCCCAGATTAATTTTCTCTCTCTTCTAATTAATCCCAGATTAATTAAAGTGCGAGTCACACGTCATCGGTGAATCTTCGGGAAGCGACCCATGAGATCCTCGGATATGTTGGCAGTAAATACGGTCGTCAGACTATCCGAACACGTAAGTACCACGTACTACATTTTACCGATTTACAAGACAAGGTTAGCTTCTAGCAAAGCGCCATGCCTACCCAATTCTCCAGAAATATCCTTACAGGAATACAAGGATCTATATCAGGCGTAGTATACGTAGTATTGTGTATGTCGATCCAGTATCGGATGATCACGTGCTAGGCCTGTGGCTGGAATTGTGTCTGCCCCGTATGAAGCACATGTCAGATGTCTGGTAACTAGTCTCTATAATCGGATAAACATGACCTTGTCATTTTATCCCGATGACTATAGTACATAAGAGTACTAGTACCGTATCCTACGTGACCATCATCTCCATATGACTTGAGTGAAACTTCCGTCTTGACATCACACCCAACACTACGATTCTCGATATACCCAGAAGAGGCGTACACAGAAACCGGTTAAAGCCCTGGACGACCAAAACCAAAGTATATTGATTGTCGCAAGTATTAGCGGTGCAAGTCTCAGGTTAAGACCAAATACACCTACCCTGATTTCGGACTTCCATAGACAAATAGTTATACTACCAATGGAATTCCGAGGGGGTCTATCAAGAGCGAAGCTATTTCCCGTACCATCGGTAAAACCCAACCTCCTATTACACTTGCATGAGTATCATATACCCAAATATATGAGAACTATGCCGTTATTCCCTCACAACACGCACAAGTGTAATACTAGTCTTTTATGTATTTATCGATGTCCAATCTCGACAATGCTCTGACTAGGGATATTTAATGATTAATCCTTCGTGGACTGATACTGTCTCATATCATTCTCAATCCAGGAACTAATCATAGGGACCTCCTATCATTTATACATCTAGGTGATCTAATCACAAATGATAAGAGAGCAATCTCCTTTGTCACATAGTTAATTTGTACAACAACACCATGATCTGTACAAATAGTGACGCTATGGGTCATAATTGTACAACAAGGTCACGATCTAATTCTTCAGTCCTTACCAAAAGACTTCTTTAACTTTATTATGCAGTTTCATCTTTCTAATAAAGAATCTACTTTATCAGAATTGCACAATATGATAAAGCAAACAGAGAATGGCTTGAAACCGGAGCTTAAAACCTCAGTCATGCTTACGGGTACGGACTTGAAGCCACGAGGCCCAAAGAAAAATAAGGGCAAGGCCAAGGCTCCAGATCACCTAAAGCCCAATGGTGAGGTGGAGAAGAAGAAAGGAAATGGGAAATGATTCTTTTGGGAAAGAACGGTCATTGGAAGAAAGATTGCAGATCCTTGAAAGCCAAGGAAGCTAGGGAAACCCAAGAGGCCAAGAAGCCCAATGCTTCAGGTATGTTGTATATGATTGAACTATATTCTCAAAACTCTGAACCTTCTACTTGGGTGCTTGACACCGGTTGTGGGACTCACTTGTGTAACAATGTGCAGGGCCTGAGAAACAGTAGGAGACTCCGTCATGGGGAGGTTGACTTACGCATGGGTAATTGAGCAAAACTGGATGCATTGTGCGTGAGGACTTATTCATTAGTTTTTACGAATGGTTTAGTCTTAGACTTAGAAGATTGTGTTTATGTACCTTCTCTAGTAAAGAACATCATTTCAATTTCTTCTTTTTGTAATAAAGGTTTTTCATGCCTAATAAGTTGTAATGAATGTTCTATTTATTTCAATGAAATAAAATATGGAGATGGTATTTTGAATAATAGTATCTATGTCTTACAAACTAACAAAAAATGTTCAACCTCTAACATATACAATGTTAACTCGAATAATCTCAATGAATCACTTCTATGGCACAGTCGCTTAGGTCATATCAATGAAAAAAAGATTAACTAAGCTACATAAGGATGGGTATTTCAGACCCTTCAAATATGAACCTTATGGAACTTGTGAGTCTTGTTTACTTGGTAAAATGACCAAATTACCCTTCAAAGGTAAAGAACAGCGTGTAGCGGAGACATTAGAACCCATATAATTTGATGTATACGGACCAATGTCAGTCACCGCTAGAGGTGGATTCTCCTACTTCATTACCTTTATCGACGATCACTCGCGATATGGGTATGTGTACCTTATGCGGTACAAATCTAAAGCCTTTGAGAAATTCAAAGACTTTAAAACTGAAGTGGAAAACCATCTTAATAAAAGTATTAAGTCACTAAGGTCTGACCGAGGTGGTGAATACTTAAGCGACGCATTTCAAGATTACTTGAGAGAAAATGGCATTGTTTCCTAGTGGACTCCTCCGGGAACTCCACAGCATAATGGGGTCTCCGAAAGGAGAAATCGGACATTATTAGATATGGTCCGATCAATGATGCCAGACACGGATCTACCTCTTTCATTTTGGGTTATTGCTTTAGAAACTGCAACACTACTACTAAACCAAGTTCCTTCCAAGACTCTTAGTCAAATACCATATGAGTTATGGTCTGGGAAACATCATAGTCTTAGTTATCTAAGAGTTTGGGGATGTGACGCATATGTTATGCTCACAAAAACTAACAAATTAGATGATAGGGCAGTTAAATGTAAGTTTGTAGGATATGCCTTGAACTCAAGAGTATACGTGTTCTACGTCACAAATGAACAAAGAACATTTGTCTCACGAAATGCTAAATTTCTAGAGAATGAATTCCTTCTCAAGAAATATAGTGGGAGTAGACTTGACCTCGATGAGGTACGAGAAGAACAAACTAACATAGAACTAAACCCCATGCCACTCAAAAGGGCAGCGACGGAACAACCACAAGGTTATGAACTTAGAAGGTCTGGTAGGGAAAGATATGAGCCTGAAAGATATGGTTTCCATATTGATAAGGAACATGATCAGATCATTGATAATGATGATCCCACCAGTTATGACAGAGCAATGCGTGACATTGATTCAGTCAAGTGGCTTGATGCCAGGAAATCTGAAATAGACTCTATGTATCAGAATCAAGTTTGGGACTTGGTGGATGCACCTGAAGGGATAAAACCCATAGGCTGCAAATGATTTACAAGCGTAAAATTGATGCAGAAGGCAACATCCAAACCTTTAAGTCTAGGTTGGTGGCGAAAGGTTATAGACAAATCCAAGGAATTGACTATGACGAAACCTTCTAGCATGTTGCAATAATAAAGTCCCTTCGAATTTTACTGGCACTAGCTGCACACTTTGATTATGAGATTTGGCAGATGGATGTCAAAACAGCTTTCCTTAATGGGAACCTCGTAGAGGAAGTCTATATGACACAACCTGAGGGGTTTGTATCTAAGGATGATCATAATAAAGTATGCAAGCTTAACGATCCATTTATGGACTCAAGCAAGCCTCAAGAAGTTGGAATATACGATTTGATGAGACAATCAAAGAATTTAACTTCATCAAAAATGTAGACGAGCCTTGTGTTTACAGGAAAAGTAGTGGGAGTGATGTTATATTTCTTGTTTTATATGTCGATGACATATTAATCATCATGAATGATATTCCTATGACATATTAATCATCGGGAATGATATTCATATGGTTATCTCAAAATTTCTCCATGAAAGATTTGGGAGAAGCAGCCTACATCCTCGGCATTAAGATCTACTGTAATAGATCTAAGAGGTTGTTAGGACTTTCTCAATCTACGTACATAGATAAAGTTTTGGAAAGATTCAAAATGGAAGATTCCAAAAGAGGTAATTCACCTACTTGTCATGGAATAAAATTATCTAAGGAGCAATGTCCACATACTCATTCAGATAGAGAGCGTATGAGTATGATCCCTTATGCTTCAGCAATAGGATCGATCATGTACGCCATGCTATGTACAAGACCTGATGTCTCTTATGCTCTTAGAGCAGGTATCAGGCATGTTGGGTTTCTACTATAGTCCCAAGATCATTCAAACAATGAAAAAATGTGAATACAATAAAGAAGTATGAAGGAATCATACTTACAATGAACGAATTTGTGATGCGATGAACACAAAAATTTTGCTCCTCCATTGAAGCTCTCGGCCAAGCCCTCTTTGTGCTCCATGGAATTCGGTCAAGCCCTCCATGTGTGCTCCAAGCTCCAAGCTTCGTAAATGGTGATTCTATGCTCAATGGTTTGTTTCCCTATCACATTTGAATGACTCTTTATTGTGCTAGCACTTGGAAAAAATTACCACAAATCCTTCCTTAAGCTTCTCATTGCTCACGACATTGAAGGAAAAAATATAGAGAAAATTGGCACCAAGGCCGAATTGGAGAGGAGAAGAGAGAGAGATGAATTTCAAGTGTATTGTGTTTTTTATTTTCAAAAAATCAAATAACCATTTATCAAATCCCACTTTCCAAGAAAAATGGTACAAGGCTTTAAAAGCCTTTCAACTATTCACATCACTCAAAAGTGACTAGACATCACATCACTCAAAGTGACAAGACATCCATCACTTGAATGACTAATGATGTGACGCGTGATGTGACTTGTGGGCCCCACTCGATTCGAAATGCGAGTGGGCCCGCAAACACTCCCGGGCTCGGGTTCGCTAATTCCGATTTAACGAATTTTCCATTGCGACGTAATTAAATCAAATTTAATTAAATAATTATGCCTAGCAAAATTACTATTCACGTCGTTAGCGAATTAATTCTAAATTAACTCGTTCACCCGAATTAAAATCTAATTTTAATTCCGCGTCGAAATCTAATTTCGTTTAATATATCGAATATATTGTATTATCGATTAATTCCAAATTAATAGTTCTCTCTCTTTAAATATTATTTTATCCCATATAAAATATCTCCGTAATTAATCCTAGATTAATTTTCTCTCTATTAATTAATCCCAGATTAATAATGTGCGTGTCATACATCATCGGTGAATCTTCGGGAAGCGACCCATGAGATCCCCAGATATGTTGGCAGTAAATCTGGTCGTCGGACTATCCGAACACGTACGTACCTAGTACTACATTTTTACCGATTTACAAGGCATGGTTGGCTTCTAGCAAAACACCGTGCCTACCCAATTCTCCAGAAATATTCTTAAAGGAATATGTAATCTATATCAGGCGTAGTATACGTAGTATTGCGTATTGCGATCCAGTATCGGATGTCACGTGCTAGGCCTGGGGCTGGAATTGTGTCTGCCCCGTATGAAGTACATATCGGATCTCTAGTAACTAGTCTCTATAATCGGATAAGCATGACCTAGTCATATTATCCCGATAGCTGCAGCATATAAGAGCACCAGTTCTGTATCCTACATGATCATCATCTCGACTATGACTGGAGTGATACTTCCATCTTGACATCACACCCAATACACTATGATTCTCAATATACACAGAAGAGGCGTACAAAGAACCGGTTAAAGCCCTGGACGACCAAAAGCAAAGTATATTGATTGTCGCAAGTATTAGCGGTGCAAGTCTCAGGTTAAGACCAAATACACCTACCCTGATTCAGACTCCCATAGACACACAATCATACTACCAATGGAATTTCGAGGGGTCTATCCAGAGCGAAGCGGTTTTCGTACCATCGGTAAACACAACCTTCTATTACACTTGCATAAGTATCCAATACTTAAATATATGAGAACTATGTTGTTATGCTCCCATAACACACACAAGTGCTATATTAGTCTATTCCGCATTATCGATGTCCAATCTCGATAATACTCAGACTATGGATATTTTAATGATTAAACCTTCATGGATTGATACTGTCTCATATCTTATCAATCCGGAACTAATCATATGGACTTTTATCATTTATATATCCCAGTAATCTAATTACAAATGATAAAAGAGCAATTTCCTTTGTCACATAGTCAATTTGTACAACAACACAATGTTCTGTACAAATAGTGATGCTATGAGTCATAATTGTCCAACAATCTCCCACTTGGCCTATAACCAATCACTCAAGTGTCATACACTTGAACTATGTACGATTCACTCAAACTTCTGCTGAGAAACTGCTTTTGTCAGCGGATTTGGAAAATTATCATCTGATGCAATTTATTCGATCATCACATCGCCACGATGTATGATCCGAACGAATCAGATGAATAGTTGAAGCATATACTTGGATCGTTGATGAGACCAATAATTCTTTAGCCTGTGCTGTAGCCTAGCTCAGCTGCTAACAGAACCACTCCTAATCTAATTAGGATTATTAAGATCCAAATGGCTTCTATTGCTGCCTTAGCTGCAGCAATATTCCGCTTTTGTTGTTTATTCGGTAACAGTCTCTTGCTTGGAAGATTTCCAGCTCACTGTTCCGTTATTCAAACTATATAGTACCTTTATTAAGACTTACAGTCGTTATAATCGGTTAGGAAACTTGCAACGGTGAACTCAGTCACTTCAAGTTCTCCTTCTCCATAGTATAAGAAAGCATCCTTAGTTCGTCCAAGATACTTAAGGATGTTCTTAACATCAATCCAGTGACTATCACTTGGATTGGCCTGATTGTGACTCCATATGCTCAAATTATATGAGACACCAGGTCGCGTATATTTATTTCAATGTACGAGTTCTCGGAGAGTGCCAAAAACTTTTAGATCTATCCCAGTAGATCCTTATTCCTAGAATAAATGTTGTCTCTCCCAAGAATTCTACGGAGAATTTTTCATGAAAGCCAAGCTTTCACCGATTGTATTATGGGAATATCATTTCCAAGAAATGATATATCATCATTTTATAGGACAGTCACTGTCAGTGCGCTCCCACTAACTTCCTTATATACACAAGAATTATTATCGTTTTGAATTAAATCATATACCATTATGATTACATCAAAACTATAGTTCCAAGAACTCAATGTTTACTTCAATCCATCAATGGATCGAATTAACTTGCAAACCTTGTTTGCTCGTTATGGTATGACAAAACCGTCAGGATGTTATAAACATCCTCCAAAAGGTTTCCGTTTAAGGAAAGCGATTTTGACATTCAGCTGCCATATTTCATAAATGAAACATGCTGTATTAGCAAGCATTATCCAAATGGATTTAACCAAGGCAACTGGTAAAAGGTTTCCTCGTAATCGACACAATGTTGATAATGATACCTTTTCGCTACAAGCCCAACTTTTTACGTTGGTATGTTGCCTTCCATGTATGTCTTCCTTGAAGACTTATATAGTACCAATAGGCACAATGCCTTCCGATACATCAACCAATGTCCAATTTTGGTTGGTAGACATCGAATCCATTTCGGACATCATGGCACTTTGCCATAATAGGGATTCGATACCTTGTATCACCTCCTCATACGTAGTCAGTCGTGTTCCTCAATAAGATTGACATCTTCATGAGGTGAGATCAGAAACCCATACCTCCCAGGTTGTTTTCTGACTCTCTCCGACTTACGCGGTTCTTGTGTATTCGAAGATTATGGTACAATTTCATCCTTGATGAACTGTTTGTGTTCCATTAAGGATTCGGTGCATTGAACAGTATTACTCTGATTTTCATCGAGTTTTACTTTCCTCACACTTACCACTGCATATAGGTATTCCTTTTAGGAAAATCGCATGGCGAGCAACAATTAAATTGTTCTCTTATGAGTTGTATAAGTACTATATTATGGTTAACCTAGGTTAACCCACAAATTAGGCACTTATCCGATTTGGGTTTTAGTTTGGTATCATCCAAACATATGCCTAGCATTCCCAATCTCCAAGAATGAGAAAACTCGGTTTCTTTCCTTTTCATATCTAATATGAAATCTGTCAAACAGATTTTTATAGAACCTTATTCAAAATAAGTTTTGCACTGTATAACGCGTATCCCTAGAAGGAAAATGGTAGCTCAGAACGACTCATGATTAATCTTACTATGTCTAACAAGGTTCGATTTCTTAGTTCGGACATACCATCAATTGAGGTGTTTCGGGAGGAGTCCACTGTGAAAGAATACTATACTCTTTCAAGTAATTCGAGAAACTTATTGCTTAAGTATTTTCCATCATGGTCTAATCATGATGTTTTAATACTTTAGCCGATCTGTCTGTCAACTTCGTGTCGAAACTCTTTGAATTATCAAAAGTTTATGATTCATGTTTCAAAAGAAACACATAACCATAACGCGATGCCACATCCGTAAAGGTTGCGAAGTATTCATATCCACCTCTAGCCTAGCTAGATATGGGCCCACTTACATCACTATGAACGAGGGCTAACAGATCGATGACACTAGTACTTTTACAAGTAAAAGGTGTTTTAGGCACTTTGCCTAATGAACTAGATTCATAGACATCATTTGAATAGAATCAAATCTGTCCTAGTATCCACTCTTCGAAAGTGTGGATATACGAGTCTTGTTTAATGTGTCTCAGACAACAATGCCACAAATAAGTCTGATCTGATTAATTCAGTTTGAGCTATTTGTTTGTCATGTCATACCTTTGAGATTCATTTATATTCAAAATATAAATACTGTTATTCATATCTAATGTGTTTATCTCAATATCATCTTTATAAAATAAAACACTTTAGTGTTCTAGAATATAAAGGTATATCCGCAACGGATTATACTCTGATATAGAGATAATGTTTCTAGTCAAACTAGTACATTATAACAGTTTCCTAATTTAAGTACATACCCGAAAGTAGTTCCTAAACTTAGATTCTACGGTTAAAACAGCGACTGTCGTCCGTTTCTGATTCGCAGATCAATCTCAACTGAAGTCAGTCTTCTACTTATCAGCAGATTCCGCTCATCAGTACATATCTTATGTACCACATCTAGTATCAAAATCCAATTTTGAAACTAATAGCGAACATGTTTATGACAAACATACTTGAAGCTGGAGCCTTGCCCCGCTTCACTTCCTTCACGTCTGCCTTGTTCATACGGTAGTCACGCTTCCAGTGACCCCGTTTGCCACAGTTTAGGCAGACATCTTGGGATATGTCCTTTGTCTTCCTAGAAGACTGTGATGATATTGCATTTGCCCATTTTAGAAGCTCTGGCTCTGCCTCATTGAGCATAGCCGTCAACTCTCCAAGAATTTACTCTTGGTTCACAATGAACCTGCCCCAGCTTTCGGGTAGAGACTATAAGATCAAATCTTTGGTAGTCTCGGCCACGTAGGTAATGCCTAGCTAACCTAGCTGATGATGTCAGCAATCATCTGTGTCCACCTAGTGCACGACAGATGTACCCTCTGACATACACGAGCTAAAGAGCTTCTTATGCAATTTGTACTTCTAAGATTTAAGAATAAATCTATGAAGATCTTTAATTTCATCATCAAGGTACAAGGATTTAATCCTTAATTTTGATGACGGAATTAAAGTGTCATTGCGGTAAGCATAATGGATTGAGCACTAAAGTTATCATTACATGAATCTTCCAAAGATCATGTTCTACTATTTGCTCAACTCCGGGGTTAGGCCCGAGATGTAATTCTATCAAATAGAATAACTTCTCAATTCCCAAGACTATCATGAGGTTCTATTCCCAATCTGAAAATTAAAGCTGTTTAATGACATTTTCTCCCAGGATTATGTTTTAAACACTAATCTTTCAGTTATCTTGATTGCTATAGTCCAACTATCCAATCAACGATTTCAGGTACTATTTAATATAATGATTACTATAGTCTAACTATATAATCAACTATAATTTAATTGGTTTAAATTCAAATATATTGATTACTATAATCCAATTATATAATCAACTATAATTTGAAGTAGTTTGAATACAGTCCAACTGTTAAATTAAAACAACGATATTAGTCCAACTAATATTTATTCGATTATGACGAAAAATGAAATGAGCGCGTATTGGCAAGTATCTAAACGAAATTGCAAATTTAATACTTGCCTCCCATTTTTTTTCGGCGAGCCTCTAACCCTCTGTTGAGTACTCGGGAAACCTTGTTTCCTAGTGGGCTAGGATCCCGTTAAATAACACACAACCTTGACTTTGGCCAACAAATTGTATGATATTTAACTAGGTAGATCTCTAAGATCAATGGATCTCATCCAATTCCTAGATCCAGTAGGTGGATATTCAAGTCCGAAACATATATCTTATATATGCCAATATATCCAATATATTCCCTAACCTTTTTCCTCTGAATCAATTAAGCCTTGGCTTTGGCACAACAAACTTAATGATTCCAGTTAAGCGGGACTCATTGACTTTGGAAAGCTTCGTAATCGATGTCGATGGACAAGAAGTGATCTTGACTTTGGCCAACAAATCACAACACTTGGACAAGACATGCGATATGGAACAAAGCCTTCATGATTCAAACACATCCGCGATGGACAAAGGCCTTGACTTGGCCAACAAACCAGTGCCAATCTTGGATCTTGAGAAGAATCATTCAATGGAAGGAAAAACGCTTAATATATGTTGAGGGTTTTTCGCGTAATTGGCAACCAATTAATTATCTTTGTTAAGGTCTCATCATACAACCTTAAACATGCATTCTAAAAAATATAATAAGGCGCGTAAATAAATTAATAATGATATGCAGATGGATATTTAAAACACTTTGTTCCTAGAACAATCTCTCTCTTCCCGCTAGCACAAATCTTACTTCTAAATCTTACTTCTACCCAATTACATAACACTTCTAAAGAAACCTCATTTACATTGAGGGGAATAGGTGAGAAGAGAAATACAAAGAATCAAGAGGTAATAGGCTGGACACGTAGGTCCAATTTAATAAATTCTAAATTATTACAACAATTTCCAAAATTGCCCTCACTAATCTAATATCCATCCAATATACATTATTCATACATCACATCCATGTATTCACACAAAGCATGTTATCAATCAATCTAATCCAATTAATTAATTGAAATTAATGACCATCTAATGTTCAAACAACGATTTGATTTGCGTGAGTCCGACTCGTTTTAAGAATAAGTACTCAAAGTACGAATTCTCGAATTATATTAAACTACAACATTAAATCCAATTTAATTTGCATTCATACTAATTCTATATTTAATTCTAAATTAAATAATTACACTTTATTAATGTGCCTTTAGCGACTTAGATTCTAAATCTAATCATTACGGGTCTCAAAGCCCAATTAACATCTAATGTCAATTTAATTAAAGTCCAATGGGCTTTCAATTAATTTATAAGGCATGGACTTTGGCAACCAAAGCCCAATAAGGAATCACCCTTTTGCCAAAAATCAATTTAGGCCCATTAAGCCCAATTAAGATTTAAAGGCCCATTAAATTATATTTGGACTTAATGGATATGGTTTTGGGCCCAATTGGATCCAACCAATTAACCTAAATCATACTTGGCCCAACAAGCCCATTAAGCCCAAATACAACTTTAAAAGCCCAATTCCAAATTTAGCCCAACTAATTAAATTACAAATTCCAAATTTCACAATTTAATTAACTAAAGTGTATAGCCATAATTAATTACTCAAATTAACATTTCCAAAATACTATTTTAATCAATTAATCATGCTAATCATCATCAACACATGTTCCAACATTATTGAATCAAAAAATCAATTCATTTCATGCTATAAACTCACAGCAATTTAGGGTTTTACAAAATCGAATTTCGATTTCAATCCAATTAAATCTCAATCAATTTACATTTCCCAAGTCTTTTCCAATCATCCAATGATCAAAAAAAAAAAAATCACCATGACATTTAGGGCACCACACTTTCGACCAAGCCTACTTTTGGGGAAAAATTGATCCAATTCAATTTTCATCAAATTGATCATGCATAACACTATGTTATCATCATTCAAGCATAATCAAACAATCAATTTCATTAAATCATGCTCAAATCATTTTTACCCAAATTTTACCTTAAATCAATTTCATGCTTAAACAAGGCTCTTGATACCATCGTTGGGTTTCTACTATAGTCCCAAGATCATTCAAGCAATGAAAAAAATGTGAATATAATAAAGAAGTATGGCGGAATCATACTTGTAATGAACGGATTTGCGATGCGATGAACACAAAACTTTTGCTCCTCCATTGAAGCTCTCGCCAAGCCTATTTGTGCTCCATAGAATTCGGTCAAGCCTTCCATGTGTACTCCAAGCTCCAAGCTTTGTAAATGGTGATTCCATGCTTAAGGGTTTGTTTCCCTATCACCTTTGAATGACTCTTTAGTGTGCTAGCACTTGGAAAAAATTGCCAGAAACCTTCCTTAAGCTTCTCCTTACTCCGACATTGAAGGAAAAAATTAGAGAAAATTGGCACCAAGTCGAATTGGAGAGGAGAAGAGAGAGAGATGAATTTCAAGTGTATTGTGTTTTTGATTTTCAAAAAAATCAAATACCATTTACAAAATCCCATTTTCAAGAAAATGGTACAAGGCTTTAAAAGCCTTTCAACTATTCACATCACTCAAAAGTGACTAGACATCACATCACTTAAAGTGACAAGACATCCATCACTTGAATGACTAATGATGTGACGCGTGATGTGACTTGTGGGCCCCACGCAATTCGAAATGCGAGTGGGCCCGCAAACACTCCCGGGCTCGGGTTCACTAATTCCGAATTAACGAATTTTCCATCGCGACGTAATTAAATCAAATTTAATTAAATAATTATGCCTAGCAAAATTACTATTCACGTCGTTAGCGATTAATTCTAAAATTACTCGTTCACCCGAATTAAAATCTAATTTTAATTCCGCGTCGAAATCCAATTTCGTATAAATATCGAATATATTATTTTATCGATTAATTCCAAATTAACCGTTCTCTCTCTTTCAATATTATTTTATCCCATATAAAATATCTCCGTAATTAATCCTAGATTAATTTTCTCTCTCTATTATTAATCTCAGATTAATAATGTGTGAGTCATACATCATCGGTGAATCTTCGGGAAGCGACCCATGAGATCCCCGGATATGTTGGCAGTAAATCCGGTCGTCGGACTATCCGAACACGTACGTACCTAGTACTACGTTTTTACCGATTTACAAGACATGGTTTGGCTTCTAGCAAAGCACCGTGCCTACCCAATTCTCCAGAAATATTCTTAAAGGAATATATATCTATATCAGGCGTAGTATACATAGTATTGTGTATTGCGATCCAGTATCGGATGTCACGTGTTAGACCTGGGACTGGAATTGTGTCTGCCTCGTACGAAGCACATATCAGATCTCTGGTAACTAGTCTCTATAATCGGATAAGCATGACCTAGTCATATTATCCCGAAACTGCAGCATATAAGAGCACCAGTTCCGTATCCTACGTGATCATCATCTCGATTATGACTGGAGTGATACTTCCATCTTGACATCACACCCAATACACTATGATTCTCAATATACCCAGAAGAGGCATACACAGAACCGGTTTAAAGCCCTGGACGACCAAAACCAAAGTATATTGATTGTTGTTGTAAGTATTAGCGGTGCAAGTCTTAGGTTAAGACCAAATACACCTACCCTGATTCGGACTCCCATAGACACACAGTCATACTACCAATGGAATTCTGAGGGGTCTATCCAGAGCGAAGCTGTTTCCATACCATCGGTAAACACAACCTCCTATTACACTTGCATAAGTATCCAATACTTAAATATATGAGAACTATGCCGTTATGCTCCCATAAGTATTATCGATGTCCAATCTCGATAATACTCTGACTTGGGTTGTTTTAATGATTAAACCTTCATGGATTGATATTGTCTCATATCTTATCAATCTGAAACTAATCATATGGATTTTTATCATTTATATATCCCGGTAATCTAATTACAAATGATAAAAGAGCAATTTCCTTTGTCACATAGTTAATTTGTACAACAACACAATGTTCTGTACAAATAGTGATGCTATGGGTCATAATTGTCCAACAAGGCAAATCCTGGTGAGCAACACTGGGCAGTTGTCAAAACAATCCTCAAGTATCTGAGAAGAACTAATGAAGTGTTCTTGACATATGTAGATTGTTCTGAGATGAAAGTCATTGGTTACTGTGATGCGAGCTTTCAGACCGATAGAGATGGCAGCAGATCGCAAACAATATATCTGTTTACTATGAATGGCGGAGCTGTCAGTTGGAAAAGCTCAAAGCAGTCAACTACAACAGACTCCTCCACTGAAGCCGAGTATATTGTAGCATCTGAGGCAGTTAAAGAAGCAATCTGGATAAAGAAGTTCATCATAGAGCTGGAAGTGCTTCCCGTGATAAAGAATTACGTCACGATGTACTGTGACAACACGGGCACCATTGCTCAATCAAAGGAACCAAGGTCCCACCAGAAATCCAAGCATGTACTCAGGCGATTTCATCTCATCAGGGAGATTGTTGAGAGAAAAGAAGTTATTATAGAGAAAATACCCACAGAAGATAATCTTGCAGATTCCCTGACTAAAGGACTGACTCAACAAAAGCATGATAGGCACACCCAATAGTATGGTGTCCAGATTCATACTAGTTGGCAATAGTGCAAGTGAGAGATTGTTAGGGATATGCCCTATACCCAACTTGTGGATGGGCTATATGTAAATGTATTTGTAATATTTTCATTAATTAATAAAATGGCAATATTTATTATACGTGTCTTACATAAATTATATGAATCATCAAACACTGTAATAAAGCCCTTGGAGTAATAAGATGATGGCTTCCATGCCTTATGAGAATCATTACTCTCAAACGTTCCTAGTCATAGTTTTGTGAATAATCTGGGCGTTCACAAAACGGAGAAACTAGCATGATGATATGATCCGCCCTTAAGTGGGGTAGCCAATCTCATAGACTACTAGCAGAGATCCATCCGCTTGGTGTATCACATGGATGCATGAGTTGCTCGTGTCTATCGAACTGACCGCCGAAAGTTTTCACATGGAGTGTTTATCCCATGTGTCTGTGAGAACTTTCATGTATCGATTGTATGACTAGTCCTTAGACTTGAGGTCTTTACAATCTTATGTGTGGATCAAATGACTTTGACATTCTCCTTCCCCGGTTCAAAAGATCCGGTCATAAGGGTATGCTTGGGTCATTTGTTGAAACTCATGAAGTTTGTAAAGATACAATAGAGAATCGCCACTCTCTCGGATAATATTTTCTTATAAGAGTATTATTCCATTTCGCGGGTTGATATGTGTGATCAGTGCTTGAGACTGTGGCCGCAGCAGAAGAATCATGTGAGATTCTTGGGTTAGCATGATTCATGACACTATCAACATCATACTTTTGACTATATGGGTAGACACTTTCCATACCATAGGTCAAACGGTGGGGATACAATGAGGCGGAGGACCGTATCATATGTAAATCGCATACAGAATGGGTATATATCTTTCCTTCTCATTTGGAGGCCTTGGCATGTTGCTAGATGTCAACCTTGGTCATTGAAATTGAACGACCATCTGATCGGAGGATAATTTATGTTCGATTAAATTATCACAATTCATTTCATGTCCAACTTGAGGGGAACCCAAAAGGTCACACACAACAAAGTCGAAATCAATGGTTAACATTGTACTGTAGAAATTTAACAGCATATATGATTACTGTAGGAATTGTTCATAAATGGTTCAATATGTTTAATTATTGAACAGATCATTTATGAGGTTCCAAAGTGGCTTAGGGATTGGTGAATGACGATAGGGGCCTTTGGGAATTGGAAAAATGAAAAAAAATCTGCGTTTTTTTTATTTGTTTTGAATTCTAATTCGGCCCAAAATCTTATTAGGGTTTTATAATCTCATTAAACCACTATATTAAGCTCCAATGGCTAAGATTTAATTAGCGTTTATCCCACATCGGATTCTTAATTAATTTTGTTGTCTTTGAAGCACCTATATAAACCCAAAGAATTCTTTACAAATTTTTACACCAAAATCTTTCATATCTTGGGTTTATATAAGTGAGCAACTCTAAAGTTTAAGAGTAAGCCAATGATTTTGAGGATCCTTAAGTCTAATTGACTAGAGGAATCTCAAGTTAAAAGTTTTGAGGTATTTGCCTAGGCTAGTACCAAGGGTAAAATACCTGTGCACTCAAGGCGTAGTCTTGCTGTTGAGTTTTGGCTTTGGTGTGTGCACCTTTGGAGGCCACACACTTGGGTGGCTCTTTGGAACGTGGAAGAGCTTGCTGAGTTTGAGAAAAACTTGTAGATTTGAGGGAGAATTGGAGGAGTCTTCGGTTCAAGTAAGTCTTTTTCTTTCTTTATTTTTAATTAGAGTTCTTATGATAATTATCATGTTTAAGTTTATGTTCTTTGCATGTTTTATGAGTTTTTTTTTATGCTTAGAATATATAGTAACATGCCTAGGCTTGTAGAATAATCAAAACAAATGGGTCTTGGGCAAAGGGATAGCGGCATCATATTTTTTTAATTTTCCGCTGCGCACTCGCGGCCAATTCCCAACACGTTAAGGGTAAATATGTATCCTGATGTAGATTTTCTATCATCTGGATCTCCCTGGAAGTCGGAGTTTGTATAACCCTTAACTTGTAGCTCATCTTCTCCATATATCAGAAACTTATCCTTGGTGCCTTTAATATATTTCAGGATATATTTCAGGGCTGTCCAATGATCATTACCAGGATCAGATTGATATCGGCTGGTCACACTGACACCAAAACTGATGTCGGGTCTAGTACATAGTATTGCATATATTATGCTTCCAATACAAGAAGCATATGGCAAGTTAGACATTCTAACTCTCTCTTCCTCAGTTTGAGGTGCCATTTTCTTCGAAAGATGTATGTCATATCGGAAAGGTATATTGATGCTTGCAGTTGGTAAAACTGTACCTTTCTAACATCTTATCTATGTATGTCGATTGTGACAACCCTATGAGCTTCCCAACTCTATCTCGGTAGAGCCTTATACCTAGTATATAGGAAGCTTCACCCAAATCTTTCATGGAGAAGTTCTTGCAAATGTAGGCTTTCACACTTTACATCATCCCTATATCATTTCCAATGATAAAGATGTCATCTACATACAAGATTAAGAAAACTATCATGCTCCCACTAACTTTCTTATAAACACATGGTTCTTCCTCATTTTTGATGAATCTAGATAATTTAATTATCTCATCAAAATGACGATTCCAGCTTCAGGATGCCTGTTTAAGTCCATAAATAGACTTTTGGAGCTTACAAACCAATTTTGAAGTCTCACTGGATACGAAACCATTTGGTTGTTCCATATAAATATCCTCTTCAAAGAATCCATTTAGGAAAGTAGTTTTCACATCCATATGCCATATTTCCTAGTCGTGATATGCAGCAATAGCTAAGAGAATCCTAATGGATTTTAGCATGGCTACTGGTGAAAAGGTTTCCTCATAGTCAATCCCAGGATGTTGAGTGTAACCTTTCGCTACCAGTCGGGCCTTAAAGGTTTCCACATTTCCATCGGGCCCTCGCTTCTTTTGTAAACCCATTTACAGCTAATAGGTTTAAATCCTTCAGGAAGTTAAACTAAGTCCCAGACTTGATTGGCATGCATTGAATCCATTTCGGATTTCATGGCTTCTTGCCATTTTCCCGAATCGATATCCAATATCACTTCCTTATACGTAGTCGGATATGTTTCCTCCAAGAGGAGAACATCAAGGCTCACATCAGATGTTAAAAATAGTCTATCGGGAGGCCTTGATATTCTATTCGACTTACATAGAACCTGTGTTGTAGATCCTTCACCTAGTTGGATCTCTGGTTCCATCTCAGGTTCCTTAATGTTGGGATCAAACTCATCAAGTTTAATATCTCTACAATTCCCACTTTCTCTCAAAAATTGCTTTTCAAGAAAAGTTAAAAAGCGAACAAAAAATACATTTCGTTGCTCAGAATTGTAGAATTGATATCTCATAGAATTATCAGGATATCCAAAGAACCTATATTTATACCCTTTGGGTGCTAGTTTATCCCGCTGCGTAATTCTAACGTATGCATGACAACCCCAAATCTTTAAATGCTTAAGACTTGAATTCTACCGAACTATATCTGATAGGGGGTCGTAGAAATAACTTTCGATGGAACCATATTAAGTATGTAGGTAGCAGTTTCTAAAGCGTAACCCCAAATTTAATAAGGAAGATCTGTATAGCTCATTATTGTTCGCACCATATCCAATAAAATATTATTTCTACGCTCAGACACTCCATTTTATTGAGGTGTTCCTGGTGGGCTATATTGGGCGAGAATTCCATTCTCCCTTAAAAAATTTCTAAATTCTTCACTTATGTATTCACCCCCTCGATCTGATCTAAGGCACTTGATGAATTTACTGGTTTATTTTTCTACTTCGTTTCAGAATATTTTGAACTTGTCAAATGTTTCCGACTTATGTTTCATCAGATAAACATATCTATATATAGATTTGTCATCTGAGAAAGTCACAAAGTATGTTGAACCATCATGAGCGGCATGATTTAATGGACTACACACATCACTGTGTATTAGTTCCAGTAAATCTCCAGCACGGTGTCCAACACCTTGAAATGGGGCCTTTGTCATCTTTCCTTGGATACATGACTCACAAATCGGATAAGGATCTAAGGTAAGATTTTCAATCAAACCATCCTTTACCAATTTGGATAGACGTCTAACACCTATGTGGCCCACTCTCATATGCCATAATTCAATATTATTTAATTCAGACTTCATATTTGTATTTTTCTCTATATTAAAGACATCTTTACATGTTTCCAAAACATAATGACCGTTTGATAAAGAACATTCACATTTCAATAAATTTTCTTTATCATACAAACATAAAGTTTCATCCTTAATGTTTATTTTATATCCATCTTTATCTAATATTGGCAGTGATATTATTTGTCTGATAAGTGAGGGTACATAATAACAGTCATGCAAATCTAATTTACATCTATTTGGGAGATCTAGAACAACTATTCCTATGGCCTTGACATCCAATGTCTCGCAATTGCCAACTCTAAGCTGGATCTCCCTTTATTCAGCCTTCTTTTAACCCTCATTTCCTGCAGGGAATTGCAAATATGAGTAGAACTGCTAGTGTCTAACACTCATCACTATTTGCATCTAAGGCTAATGAGATGTCAATAATTGGAAAAATACAAAGCGTACCTGAGGGTCCTGATTTTCCTTTTAGCTATAGACTGTCCTTCTTCCAGTGTCCAGACTTCTTAATTGCAGATATTAATCATGAGCTACTTTCAGTTTTGCGCTTTTGCGCTTCTTGAGTGCTTATTTGATATCTTCTTCTTCCCCATCTTTATTTTCTTTGACTTCCTAGAAGTCTTTGAACAATCAGCTCTACCATGAAGATACAGTGTGGGGTTGCCTTTCCTCAAATCTTGCTCCGCCGTGTGTAACATGTTATAAAGTTCTTCGTATGTGGATTGCATCGAATGCATATGGAAATTTAATACAAAGCTAGCATAAGAACCAGACAAAGAAGACAAAATCAAATTACGCCCCCAGCCGTTCATCAAATACAATGCCATGTCGTTTCAGATATCAAATCTGGTCGATCATGTTCAAAACATGAGTGCTCCTTGAGTTCAGCACGGAATAATTCCTTAGACCTTCGATAAATTTCTATCTCTTGATTTGTCTCGAACAACTCTTTGAGTGTTCGCATGATGCTCCAAGCATCCGGTACTTCAATGTACTGTCTCAACAAATCTGGAACCATCGATCCCAAGATGTAGGATTTCACCTTTAGTTTATCATCATTTCATCCATCAAAAGTTTCTCGCTCTTCTGGAGTGGAGTCAGGATCGATATCAACAGGCAGTAGATTGATAGTGGCATAAGTCAACTTTTCATACTCCAAGACAAGGCGTATGTTCATTTCCCATTCTAAATAGTTCTCGTTTCTCGGCTTCTTTTAACTTATAGGAATCCAAAAGTTTCATCAATGGATTAATGACAGCCATCTACAAGACAACATTTTTTAGTAGAAGCAGAACAGTTTTCATTTTAAAAGTGATAACACTAATTGATTATGGAATTTTAAATCTATTAGTGCTCTCCCACTACTTTACGTAATTCCGTAATCTCCCTTAACAGAAAAATAGAAATTTGACTATCAAATTTCATAGCGGGAAGTGGAGCCCATGACATTTACTCCAGCCTCGCACTAGTGACGATATTGGCCTTTGTAAACTCATTATGTAGTCCTTCAAGGTCAATCACTTCATGTGACTCCTGGTTTGGTCCTGAACCATTTCTTATCCTCACACTAATGACGATATTGGATTAAGAAGTATTCTAGGTGTATACTTGTCAATGTGCACTAATGAGCTTCATATGTTCACCCTCACACTAATGACGATATTGGGTGACTACGTGAACTCATCACGCTACATCTAATATTTTACCGGAGCGACCTAAGTTCCGAGCACTTATACCCTTACACTAATGACGATATTGGATATAAGTAGTAAGAACTCATTCATCTCCATATTGACAAGACGGACCATCAAATAATGCTCCAACATTATTAATACTATTACTTAATTAAAGTAATCACCTAATCACGAGAGATTTATGACAATCAAGTCATTAACTTAATTAGGGAAAAGTTTTAATTTAAAACATGCAATACATATCCAATATGTCTTATGCATAATTAAATTAAAATTACTATGGCATAGATTCAAAACATGTGTTCTGTGGTTAAGCATTTGCTTTGATACCATTCTGTTGGGGCAGTTGTGGAACCCCTAGGGTCGGATCGGTGCCCCAGGCAACGAAAATAGGTCTAACCCATGTATATCAATTATGGATGTAATTTTAAATTATTTAATGAAATATTATATTCCATTACGAGTGTATAGGGAAAAACCGGGACTGAATCGAAGTCTGTAAGCTCCAAAACAAGAGAAAACAAAATCGGCACGCTACAGTGACGCACACTACAGTGACGCGCGCACTGTACGCGCTACAGTGCGCATGTCACTGTACGCGCTATAGTGCGCGTGTCACTTTAGCGCACAACAGCTGCCTTTTTTTAAATTGTTTTCAATTGTTTTGCAAAATGCACAGTGATGAGTGGTAAATGTATCACTATTTTCCACTCATTTAACCTAATATTTTGTATAATTTCTTGAGTTTTTGAATATTTTGATGTGTTTTGTGTTATTTTGTAGATAAATAAAGTTTTAGGACTCTCTGGAGGTGATTTGGGGCCAAAATAATGAAAAACGGACAAAAGGGCATTTTCGTCATTTTACGCGTCGCGATGCGCAAGCCTTTGGTGTCGTGACGCCTAACATGCACCAAGACTTGCTAATGTGTGCTGGGTCCAAAATTCAGAATCTGAGAAGTTTGACTTTGCTAACGTGCGCCGTGCCACGTGTCACCATCACAGCCGAGCTGCTAAAGTGCACCGTGCCACGTGTCATCATCCTACAGTGCCGAAAGTCGCCATCGCCACGTGCCTCCACATGTCACTCCATGTCATTGTCCACATCACCAGTTGAATGAGTCAAAGTGCCACGTCATCGCCATGTCATCATCAACCAATCACAGCGTGCCACGTGTCATTATTCTATGGTGCAGACAGTCACTTTTGCCACGTGTCGCCACGTCATCACCACGTCAGCTTAATCATTCAGCTCCCAGCCGCCACGTGTCACCTTATCACCTTATCCAGATTCCCACGTGTCGAGCTCTTAACCTTCCATGTTGACAATCACTCGAGTCGCGACGCGGACACCCTACTGACGCCTATAAATAGAGCTCGAAATTTCAGTTTCAGATGTACATTCCTCTCTAATTTCTCTGATGTAAATATGGAGTTTTCTATCTAGTTTCATTTAAATTTTAGTTTTGTAATTAATTTTAATTACGTTCTGTAATAATAATAATTTATTTTATTTTTTACTTTAACAGTTTTTACTATTCAACCATGAGGAGGTAACTTCCCCCTGCTATGGTGAAAGGTAATTCTTTTACTATTGCTATTTAGATTAATCTTCCTTAAATATAATATATTCACTATTTAAAATATAGACTTAAAAAGGATACCGCTATATTAGTCGGTTGGTAATTCATTTTAAACTGGTTTAAACCTGACTAAGCAAGGATACCGCCAGATTGGTCGGTTGGTAATTAAATTTTCTTACCGCCTATATGGCAGGTTTATTTTGGTTCCGCCTTTATGGCTGGTTGGACTTAATTTGACTTAATCAGGTTACCGCCTATATGGCTGGTTGGTAAAATAATCACAAGTTAATATATTATATTAAGGGAGATATCTAAATAGTAAATAGTAAAAGTTTATCCTTTTACCTTAGCATTTTATTTTATTGTAATTTATTTTTCAGCTTTTACTTTACCGCAATTACTTTTCAGCATTTTTACTTTATGTCTTTTATTTTAGGAGCCCTAGCTATGTGTCGTAACTAAGTTAGTTATCTGGGGTTGTGATGAATTCTAATATCACCGGTTTATAAGGGGTTATTTTATAGTTTGGGTAATTTAAAGGTTTACTTATTAAGTCTTAAGCTTAATGCGTCTTGTTAATTGGCCACTAATAAGATTGATCTGGTAAATCTGAAATAAACTTGACAAAGGAATTTTAGGTTTCAGCCTTAGACTTAATAGCCCATGATCTTCCTTGAGGATATATAACCCTTTAATAGATTTCCTTACAGGATAGACATATACCTGTCGGGCAGGGGTAGCCATAATTGGAACTTAAACTTAATGAATCCATGTAATTTGGTTGACATAGACATATGGTTCAATTGGGTTATACTGGGTATTTGCGTCTGACCATCGATAGAGGCTTTCGCATAATTTAGTTTTCAAGGTTAGTAAACCGATTATTACACAAACATGAAATAACCACTTTATCTTTTAAAAGATATTAGAAAGATTCACAACCCTAGATAGTTTTTAATATTGAAATTTTCTTAAACCTACCTTCGTGCAATTTTATTTACTTGTTTTTAATTTAAAATCTTCACCATTTCAAATCAATCAATCAACCTGTTAGATACTAGTAATCATTTGGCCTCATAAAATTAATAGATTAGGTATTAAGTCCTCGTGGGATCGATACTTTTTATACTACTTGAACGATACGTGTGCTTGCGTTATACGCGTGTGTGTAAGCACCAGTCAAGTTTTTGGCGCCGTTGCCGGGGACTTGTTTATCTTTCACTATTAGTTTTGAGGTTAGATACCTTTACTTGTATCTAATTTCTTTTTACTTATTGTTTTGTTTTCTTGTGTTTCAGGTTCTCAGAAACTTCATGAGACGAACCAGAAGCTTTGAACTCCGACCGCTTGACCCGAAAGAAATTGAAAGAACCATAAGAAAGTTGAGAAGGGAAATGCGAGAAGGCCAAGAAGCTTTAGTCAACATGGAACCCGAACCTTTGGAAGTTGCACCACCAATATGAGACAAAACCATTCCGGTGGTTGACATACTCATTTCATGTATTGTACTTCCCCCTTTACCAGCAAATGCGGGTGACATCAAAACATGCATTCAGATGATTCAGCAGTCAGTTCAGTTTGGGGGGAATGCAACTGAAGATCCTAATGCCCACATCAGCAACTTCCTGGATGTTTGCGGCACTTTCAATTACAATCGAGAAGCTGAAGAAGCAATGAGACTGCGTGTTTTCCCATACTCCTTGAAGGACAGAGCTAAAGCTTGGCTACATTCACTACCAGCAGGTTCCATCACAACTTGGAACACTTTAGCCACCAAATTTCTTGCAAAGTACTTTCCACCAGCCAGAACTGGAAAGCTGAGGAATGACATCACATCCTTTATACAACAAGACTCAGAAACTCTCTACGAAGCTTGGGAAAGGTACAAAGATTTTCTCCAGAAATGTCCTCACCGTGAGATTCCAAAATGGCTTCAAGTCCAAACATTCTATAATGGACTTTCTGGAATAATGAGAACCACAATCGATGCTGCTGCTGGAGGAGCTTTAATGGCAAAAGGAGAAGATCAAGCCTGGGACCTAATCGAAGAAATGGCCAACAACAATTCCTTGTGGCCAACAGAAATGAGCATTATCCAAAAGAATTGCCGGAATTTATGAAAGTGGAGCCAATACAGCAGTCAACGCCAAGCTGGATCAGATATGCAAATTCATGGAGACTTTTACCACTGGATCCACAAGTTCACCATATAGAGGAGCACCAGAACCAAACCAACTTGAAGAAACGGTGAATTATGTCAACAATTTCAACAGACAGGGGAACAATCCTTATTCCAACACCTACAACCCAGGGTGGAGGAATCATCCCAATTTTTCATGGAGTAACAATTCAGGGAAAAAGAACAATCCACCACCTGGATTCCAACAGCAGAACTATCCACCACCTGTATTCCAGCAAAAGAACAAAGGCCAGGAGCAGGCAAATGAACCAGGAATAGCAGAAGTGTTGGCTCAGTTAAAAAAAGTACGATGCTATGTTTCAGAACCAATCTGCTTCCATCAAAGCACTGGAGAATCAAATCGGACAACTGACTAATGCTCAGAGTTACAGACCGCCAGGTAATCTTCCCAGCAACACAGAACCAAATCCAAGGAACAGAGGGAATGAGCAATGTCAAGCCATTACTTTGAAAAGCGGTACTGAGATCAACAAAGATATTGGAATCAAGGCATCCATTGAATAAATTCCAAAAGAAACAGGGCAACAGACGGGGGAAAAAGAAGCAAAGGAAAAAGAAAAAGATCAGATCATTCCACCTCCACATTTTCCTCAGCGACTTCAGAAAAACAAACTGGACAAGCAGTTTGCTTGTTTCTTGGAGGTTTTCAAAAAGTTGCACATCAACATCCCATTTGCAGAAGCCTTGGAAGAAATGCCCAGCTATGTCAAATTCATGAAAGACATTCTTTCACGAAAATGAAGATTGGGAGACTACGAGACAGTAGTATTAACGGAAGAATACAGTGTCATCATTCAAAGGAAACTTCCCCTGAAGTTGAAAGATCCTGGCAGTTTCACTATCCCATGCACCATTGGAGAACATTACATCGGTAAAGCTTTATGTGATTTAGGAGCTAGTGTTAACTTGATGCCTTTTTCTATTTACAGGAAACTGCAGATTGGAGAAGCAATGTCTACCTCAGTCTCGTTGCAACTTGCTGATCGAACATTCGCATTTCCAAGAGGTGTTGTTGAAGATGTGCTGGTCAAAGTCGACAAACTCATTCTCCCAGCAGATTTCATCATCCTTGACATGGAAGAAGACAAAGAAGTACATATCATTCTTGGGAAACCATTCTTGGCTACAGGTAAAACTGTGATTGATGTGCAAAAATGAGAACTGACCATGAAAGTGCAGGACCAAGAAGTTACCTTTAATGTTTTCAAAGCCATGAAATTCCCAAGCAATGAAAAGGAAGAAGAATGCTTCAGAGTTGATGTTGTTGATAGTATCGTTCAGGATACTGAGCCAAATCCCACGAATACACTCGAAGCTTGCATCACCAACATGACTAACAGCAAGCTAAATGCTGAAATCCTGGAATGTATCAACTATCTTGACAAACCATTCCGATTCAAATCAACACCACCAGTTGAAAGCTTGGAATTGCCAAAGAAAGATCGAATCAAGCCTTCGATTTAAGAACCACCACAGCTCAAGCTGAAGTTACTTCCGAGCCATCTCAGGTATGCATTTCTTGGAAACTCTTCTGAATTACCTGTTATTATTTCTTCTTCACTAACATTGGAGCAGAAGAAAAGTTACTGAGAGTATTACGAGAGCACAAAAGAGCCATTGGCTGGACTATAGCAGACATTCGAGGCATTAGTCCATCATTTTGCATGCCAAGATTCTAATGAATGATGAGTACAAACCCACAGTGGAGCATCAAAAGAGACTCAATCCAATCATGAAGGAAGTCGTGAAGAAAGAAATCATCAAATGGTTGGATGCCGGCATCATTTACCCCATCTCAGACAGCAGTTGGGTAAGTCCTATGCAGTGTGTGCCGAAGAAATGAGGAATTACTATTGTCACAAATGAAAAGAATGAGCTGATTCTAACAAGAATGGTGATTGGATGGAGAGTATGCATGGACTACCGAAAGCTAAACAAAGCAACACGGAAGGACCATTTTCAGCTGCCATTCATTGATCAGATGCTGGACAGACTGGCGGGACATCAGTTCTATTGCTTTCTGGATGGATATTCAGGGTACAATCAGAATGCCATTGCACCAAAAGACCATGAGAAAACTGCCTTTACATGTCCCTATGGTACTTTTGCTTTCCACAGGATTCCATTTGGATTATGTAATGCCCCTGTTACATTTCAGCGTTGCATGATGGCCATCTTCTCAGACATGTTGGAGCAGAGTATGGAGGTTTTTATGGATGTATTTTCTGTGTTTGGAGATTCTTTTGACCACTGATTGCAAAATTTGGAACATGTGTTACAAAGGTGCGAAGATACAAACCTGGTGCTCAATTGGGAGAAATGCCATTTCATGATACATAAGGGTATTGTTCTTGGACACCGGATCTCACAAAAAGGAATCGAGGTAGACAAAGCAAAGATTGAAACAATTGAAAAACTACCTTCGCCGATATTTGTCAAAGGGATTCGGAGCTTTCTCGGACATGCAGGTTTTTACAGGAGATTTATCAAAGACTTTTCCAAGATTGCTAAACCTCTGTGCAATCTTCTGGAGAAGGATGTGCCTTTCAAATTCACCAAAGAATGCCAGGAAGTTTTTGAGATCTTAAAACAGAAGCTGATTTCTGCCCCCATCATTGTAGCACCAGACTGGACCCTTCCATTTTAAGTGATGTGTGATGCTAGTGATTTTACTGTAGGTGAAGTTTTGGGACAACGCAAAGCAAAAATTTTCCACACCATTTACTACTCCAGCAGAACTTTGAATGAAGCTCAACTCAACTACACAACCACTGAAAATGAATTGCTCGCAGTTGTATACGCTTTTGACAAATTCTGCTCCTATCTGCTGGGTCCCAAAGTGGTGGTCTACACAGATCATTCAGAAATCAATACTTGATCACGAAGAAATATGCCAAACCCAGATTGATCCGTTGGATACCTCTTTTGCAAGAATTTGACGAGGAGATTCGAGATAAGAAAGAGACAGAGAATCATGTGGCAGATCATCTATCGAGGCTCGAGAATGGAGAAACAGCTGGCAAAGATCTGTCAATCAAAGAAACTTTTCCAGATGAACAACTGTTTGCCATGAAACAGCAAGATGCCCCTTGGTATGCTGACTATGTCAACTACATTGTTTCAGGAAAATGGCCGTTGGAATGGACAGCTCAGCAACGAAAGAAATTCTTCAAAGAAGTCAAGCACTATGTCTGGGATGAGCCGTACCTGTTCAAATGGTTTGCTGATCAATTTTTGAGACGGTGTGTTACACATGAGGAAGTCAACAGTATTTTACAGCACTGTCATTCATCACCATATGGCGGACACTTCAGCGGAAACAAAACTGCAGCCAAAGTCCTACAATCAGGTTTGTTCTGGCCCACTCTTTTTAAAGATGCTTATCTTTTTGCTCTTCAATGTGACATGTGCCATAAAACAGGGAATATTTCAAGGAGAAATGAAGGACCATTGCAAAATATTCTAGAAGTGGAAATATTCGATGTGTGGGGTATTGATTTCATGGGACCCTTTGTTCCATCATTCAGAAACCTGTACATCCTGGTTGTTGTAGACTACGTCTCCAAATGGGTCGAAGCCATTGCTCTGCCATCCAATGATTCAAAAGTGGTGATCAAATTCCTGAAAAAGAACATTTTCACTCGGTTCGGAACACCTCGTGCAATTATCAGTGATGGTGGCACACATTTATGCAACAGATACTTTGATGCACTCCTATCCAAATACGGAGTTACTCACAAGGTTGCCACTGGTTACCATCCAAAGTCAAATGGACAGGTTGAAGTTTCCAACAGGGAAATCAAAAGAATCTTGGAGAGAACTGTTGGATCAACAAGGAAAGATTGGTCTACAAAACTAGATGATGCATTTTGGGCCTACCGAACAGCTTACAAGACACCCATTGGTATGTCCCCATATCGATTAGTGTTTGGGAAATCATGCCATATACCAGTTGAGCTTGAACACAAGGTGTACTGGGCACTGAAGAAGTTGAATCTTGATTCACAAGCTGCAGAAGAGAAAAGACTTCACCAACTCAACAAATTGAGGAATTTCGACTACAGGCTTATGAGAATGCCAGATTGTACAAAGAAAAGACCAAGAAATGGCATGACCGAAAAATAGTGTACAGACAGTTGGAACCAAGGCAACAGGTGCTGTTGTACAACTCAAGGTTGAAACTTGGTGTTGGGATCTAGTAACTTAACAGCTCCATATGGAAAAACCTGAGTGATCACAAATGGACCTGACCACCTTGATTTCAACTTTTCCCTGGAAAGTTGAAATCAAGGTGGTCAGGTCCATTTGTGATCACTCAGGTTTTTCCATATGGAGCTGTTAAGTTACTAGATCCCAACACCAACGAAACATTCAAGGTTAACAGTCAGCGTGTCAAGCACTACTGGGGAGAATCATTTGAGCGACAAAAAGAAAGTGTCACACTTTCAGATCCAGCCTAACGTTCGAGAAGTCACGTCTAGCTGACGACATTAAACTTAACGCTCGTAGGGAGGCAACCCATGCAATTTATGTATATATTGTGATTTGGTGTGATTTAATTTGGTGTGTTTAGTTTTTGCAGATTAAGACATTCCATGATGGAAGAAGTTCTCACGAATCTTCACAAGAAATTTCCTTCTCTCCCTCAAAACTCTCTGATGAAAGTCTACAAAACTCGCTTGGAACGGATGAGACTATTAATGATCCATGGTGTTCCTAATGATATTCGTTGGGTAATTGAAGCACGGGTCCGATTGGCTGGTGAGTCTTCAGACTCTTTTTTTCACATTTGCCTGGTTTTGGAAGAAGCACCTATGCAAAGAAAAGTAGAGCTAAGCAAATGGGTGTTTGTTACAAATGTGGACGCTGGAATTGCAATACTCGTTGTCGTTCTTTAGGAATGGTGTCTGATAATCGCGAAGAAAAAATTAAATTCATTAGGGATGTCTTGAGTAAGGAGTCTTTAGATGATATATCTTCGACTCTTGAGACGCATCCCAGTGGATATGTTCACATAGCCATTCACAAATTACATACACAATTTCAAAAAGAAAGACAACAGTTAAGTCTTGGAATCTGACTAAAAAAGACCTTGTTTGCTAATTTATAAGAAAATTGGATGGGAAGCTTGTCCCTAACGCATTGACGTCAATCAAGCCGCTACTTTTCTTATAAATATTATATCTCTTTGCATTTTCCTAATAATTGTAATTTGTTTTATTGTTTTCTTTTATTTTCTCCGATATGATCCAGACCTTTTTGACTATCACGATTTATTTTACTGTTAACTAATATTTGTCATTAGACAGGTACTAGTGCTATTATTTTACTCACCATTTTCAGGTGTTATAAATTCAACTCATCATTGCACTTTTAAAGACATCCAGAGTAGAACATGGAAGCCACTTCAAGAAGACGAGTTGAAAACATCTGTGTGTTTTGCGGTACTAGTGTTGGTGCTAAGCCACAATACGTAGAAGCAGCATAGGAATTGGGTCGAGTCTTAGCTGCAAGTAATATGCACTTAGTATATGGCGGAGGTGTTGGACAATTATGGCCCATAGCATCAGTATTTGTACAGATCATGGTGTTGTTGTATAAATTAACTATGTGACAAAGGAAATTGCTCTTTTATCATTTGTAATTAGATTACCAAGATGTATAAATGATAGAAGGTCCATATGATTAGTTCCGGATTGAGATGATATGAGACAATATCAATCCACGAAGGTTTAATCATTAAATATCCCTAGTCAGAGTATTATCGAGATTGGACATATATAATACGTAAAAGACTAGTATTACACTTGTGCGCGTTGTGGGAGCATAACGACATAGTTCTCATATATTTGGGTATATGATACTCATGCAAGTGTAATAGGAGGTTGTGTTTATCGATGGTACGGGAACAGCTTCGCTCTGGATAGACCCCTCGGAATTCCATTGGTAGTATGACTATGTGTCTATGGAAGTCCGAATCAGGGTAGGTGTATTTGGTCTTAACCTGAGACTTGCACCGCTAATACTTGCGACAATCAATATACTTGGTTTTGGTTTGTTCGTCCAGGCTTTAACAGGTTCTGTGTACGCCTCTTCTGGGTATATTGAGAATCGCAGTGTATTGGGTGTGATGTCAAGACGTAAGTATCACTCCAGTCATAGTGGAGATGATGATCACGTAGGATACAGAACTAGTGCTCTTATGTACTGCAGTCATCGGGATAATATGAATAGGTCATGATTATCCGATTATAGAGACTAGTTACCAGAGATCCGATATGTGCTTCGTACGGGGCATACACAATTCCAGCCCCAGGCCTTGCACGTGACATCTGATACTGGATCGTAATACGCAATACTACGTATACTATGCCTGATATAGATCACATATTCATATAAGAATATTTCTGGAGAATTGGATAGGCACGGTGTTTTGCTAGAAGCCAATCATGTCTTGTAAATCGGTAAAAGCGTGGTACTCGGTACGTACGTGTTCGGATAGTTCGACGACCGGATTTACTGCCAACATATCCGGGAATCTCATGGGTCGTTCCCGAAGATTCACCGATGACGTATGACTCGCACTTTATTAATCTGGGATTAATTTATGAAGAGAGAGAAAATTAATCTGGGATTAATTACGGAGATATTTTATCTTGGATAAAATATTATTTAAAGAGAGAACGATTAATTTGGAATTAATCGATAAAATAATATATTCGATTTATACGAAATTGGATTTCGACGCGGAATTAAAATTAGATTTTAATTCGGGCGAACGAGTTAATTTAGAATTAATTCGTTAGCGACGTGAATAATAATTTTTCTAGGCATGATTATTTAATTAAATTTGATTTAATTACGTCGCAACGGAAAATTCGTTAATTCGGAATCAGCGAACCTGAGCCCGGGAGTGTTTGCGGGCCCACTCGCATTTCGAATTCAAGTGCGGCCCACAAGTCACATCAAGCGTCACATCACTCGTCATTCAAGTGATGGATGTCTTGTCACTTTGAGTGATTGACAACCAGTCACAATTCATTGATTGATGTAAGTGGTTGTATGGCTTTAATGCTTGTACTTTTGGAATTTGAATTTTTGGTATTAGGTTTTTGGAAAACCAAATACACAAACTAATCTCATATTTCTCAATTCTCTCTCTCTCACGGCCAAGGGCCAAATTTTCTTCTTTCTCTCCATTTTCTTGGCAAGGCCGAAAATAGCAAATTGGAATGGGAAAATTTGTGGCAAATTTTTCCAATGCTAGCACATGAATGGTCATCCAAGGTGATAGGGAAACAAACTCATGAGCATGGAATCACCATTTGCAAAGCTTGGAGCTTGGAGCATCAATGGAGGGCATGACCAAATTTGGAGGAGCACAAAATCTAGCCATTGCCGAGAGTTTCACCAAGGGAGCAAAAAGTTTTGTGTTCGACGCATCGCAAATCCGATCATTGTAAGTATGATTCTGTCATGCTTCTTTGTAGTATTCACACATATTTCTTGCTTGAAATCGATCTTGGGACTAACTAGAAACCCAACAATGGTATCTTGAGCCATTTTGAGCATGAAATTGAAATTAAGGTAAAATTGGGCAAAATTGATTTGAGCATGTTTGAGTGAAATTGATTGTTTGAGTATGCCTAAATTATGATAACATGGTGTTATGCATGATCAATTTGATGAAAATTGGATTGGATAAAATATTTCCCCCTTTTTTGGCTTGGCCGAATGTGAGTAGTTGCCCTAAGTCGTGGTATTTTTTGATTTTGATCATTGGATGAGTTGAAATCATTTGGGGAATGTTGATTTAGGATTTAATTGGATTGAATTCAGAATCTGACATGAAAAACCCTAATTGCCGTGAGTGTTGATGATAATGAGCATAATTAATTGAGTAAATTAGTATTTTGGAAATGTTAATTTAGTTAATTAATTATGGCTATACACTTTAAATTAATTAATTGTGAAATTTGGAATTTTGTAAGTTAATTAATTGGGCCAAATTTGGAATTGAGCTTGTAAAGTTGTAATTGGGCTTAATGGACTTGGTTGGGCCAAGTTTGGTTTAGGCTAATTGGTTGGATCCAATTGGGCCCAAAACCATATCCATAAAGTCCAAATATGACTTAATGGCCCTTTAATATTAATTGGGCCTAAATTGGTTTCTTGGAAAATAAGGGTGATTCCTTAAATGAGCTTTGGTATTTGGGTCTGACCCATATTGACCAAAAGTCTATGCCTTAAGAAATTAATTAAAAGCCCATTGGACTTTAAATTAAATTAACATTGGATGTTAATCGGGCTTTGAGACCCGTAACGATTAGATTTAGAATCTAAGTCGTAAAGGCACATTAAAAAGTGTAATTATTTAATTTAGAATTAATATAGAATTAGTATTAAATGCAATTAAATTGGATTTAATGTTGGATGTTAATCGGGCTTTGAGACCCGTAACGATTAGATTTAGAATCTAAGTCGTAAAGGCACATTAAAAAGTGTAATTATTTAATTAGAATTAAATATAGAATTAGTATTAAATGCAATTAAATTGGATTTAATGTTGTAGTTTAATATAATTCGAGAATTCGTACTTTGAGTACTTATTCGTAAAACGAGTCGGACTCGCGCAAAATCAAATCGTTGATTGAACATTGGATGGTCATTAATTTTCAGATTAATTAATTGGATTAGATTGGTTGATAACATGCTTGTGTGAATACATGGATGCGATGTATGAATAATGTATATCAGATGGATATTAGATGGGTGAGGGCAATTTTGGAAATTGTTGTAATAAATTTAGAATTTATTTAATTGGACCTGCGTGTCCAGCCTATTACCTCTTGACTCTTTGTATTTCTCTTCTCACATATTCCCCTCAATGTAAATGAGGTTTCTTTAGAAGTTTTATGTAATTGGGTAGAAGTAATACTTATGCTAGCTGGAGAGAGGAAAGGGAGAGATTTGTTCTAGGAACAATGTGTTAAGTATCCATTCGCATATCATTATTATATTTATTTACTTACGCGTCTTATTATGTGTTTAGAATGCATGTTTAAGGGTGTATGATGATGAGACCTTAACAAGATATTAATTGGTTGCCAATTACGTGAAAACCCTCAACAATATTAAGCGTTTTTCCTTCCATTGAGTGATTCTTACTCAAGATCCAAGATTGGCACTGGTTTGTTGGCCAAAGTCAAGACCTTTGTCCGTCGCGGATGTGTTTGAATCATGAAGGCTTTGTTCCATATCGGTGTCTTGTCCAAGTTGTGATTTGTTGGCCAAAGTCAAGATCACTTCTTGTCCATCGACATCGATTACGAAGCTTTCCAAAGTCAATGGGTTCCGCTTAATTGGGATCATTAATTTTGTTGTGCCAAAGCCAAGGCTTAATTGATTCAGAGGAAAAAGGTTAGGGAATATATTGGATATATTGGCATATATAAGATATATGTTTCGGACTTGGATGTCCACCTACTGGATCTAGGAATTGGATGGGATCCAATTGATCTTAGAGATCTACCTAGTTAATTATCATACAATTTGTTGGCCAAAGTCAAGATTGTGTGTTATTTAACGAGATCCTAGCCCACTAGGAAACAGGTTTTCCCGAGTACTCCACAGAGGGTTAGAGGCTCGCCGAAAAATAGTGGGAGGCAAGTATTAAATTTGCAATATTCGTTTAGTTACTTGCCAATATGCGCTCATTCAAATATTTCGTCAAATAAATTAACATATTAGTTGGACTAATATTTAATGTTGTTTTAAATTTAACAGTTGGACTGTATTCAAACTACTTCAATTAATAGTTGATTTTATAATTGGATTATAGTAATCAATATAATTGAATTTAACCAATTAAATTATAGTTGATTATATAGTTAGACTATAGTAATCATTATATTAAATAGTACCTAAAATCGTTGATTGGATAGTTGGACTATGGCAATCAAGATAATTGAAAGCTTAGTGTTTAAAACATAATCCTGGGTGAAAATGTATTTAAACGACTTTAATTTTCAAATTGGGAATAAAACTTCAGGATAGTCCTGAAAACTGAGAAGTTATTCTATTTGATAGAGTAACATATTGGGCCTAAGCCCAGAGTTAAGCAAATAGTAGAGCATGATCTTTGGAAGATTCATATGATGATAAATTTAGTGCTTAATCCGTTAAGCTTGCCAAATAGACTCCTTAATTTCTTAATCAGAACTAAGGATTAGATCCTTATAGTATGATATTGAAATTGAAGGATCTTCATAGATCTATCCTTAGATCTTAGAAGTACTAAATTGCAATAGTAAACTCTTGGAGAGTTAATGGCTATACTCAATGAGATAAAGCCAGAGTTTGCAATAAGGCAAGAAGCGCAAGACGCATCTTACTTCAACATCCCAGAAGGCCAAGGCTTGCCCAAAGGCTTCTGGAGTGTGGAAAATGGGCAAAGGAAAAATCATTATAATCTTATGGGAAGACAAAGGATATATCCCAAAATGTCTGCCTAAACTGTGGCAAATGGGGTCACTGGAGGCGTGACTACCGTATGGACAAGGCAGACATGAAGGAATTGAAGACGGTGCAAGGCTCCGGCTTCAAATATGTTATCATAAACATGTTCGCTACTAGTATTAAAATTGGATTTTAGATACTGAGTGTGGTACATAAATATGTACTGATGTGTAGAATCTGCTGAGAGCAGGATACTGACTTCAGATGAGATCTATCTACGAATAGGAAACGGGACAAAAGTCTCTGTTTTAACCATAGAAACCTAAGTTTAGGAACTACCCTTCGGGTATGTACTTGAATTAGGAAACTGTTACAATGTAACTAGTTTGACTAGGAACATTATCTCTATATCAGGGTTTAACCTGTTGCGGGTATACCTTTATATTCTAGAACACTAAAGTGTTTTATTATATAAAGATGATATTAAGATAAACACATTAGATGTGAATAACAGTATTTATATTTTGAATATAAATAAATCTCAAACGTATAACATGACAAACTAATAGCTCAAATTGATTTAATCAGTTGAGACTTAATAGTGGCATTGTAGTCTGGGACACATTAAACAAGACTCGTATATCCACACTTTTGAAGAGTGGATACTAGGACGGATTTGACTCTATTCAAATAATGTCTACGAATCTAGTTTATTGGGCAAAGTGCCTAAAATGCCTTTTACTTGGTAAAAGTGCAAGTGCCACCGATCTTTTAGCCATCGTTCACTGTGACGTAAATGGGCCCATGTCTAGCTAGGCTAGATGTGAATATGAATATTTCGTGACCTTTACGGATGTTGCATCGCGTTATGGTTATGTGTTTCTTTTGAAACACGGATCAGAAACTTTTGATTAATTCAAAGAGTTTCGACACGAAGTAGAAAAACAGATCGGCTAAAGTATTAAACACCATGATTGGACCATGATGAAAATACTTAAGCAATAAGTTTCTCAAATACTTGAAAGAGTATAGTATTCTTTCAATGAGGACTTCTCCTGGAACACGTCAATTTGACGGTGTGTCCGAACTGAGAAACCGAATTTTGTTGGACATGATAAGGTTAATCATGAGTCGCTCTGAGCTACCATTTCCTTCAAGGGATATGCATTAAATAGTGCAAAACTTATTTTGAATAAGGTTCCATAAAAATCTGTTTGACAGACTTTATATTAGATATGAACAGGAAAGAAACTGGGTTTTCTCATTCCTGAAGATTTGGGAATGCTAGGCATATGTTTGGATGATACCAAACTAGAACCCAAATCGGATAAGTGCCTAATTGTGGGTTATCCTAGGGAAACCAAAGTATAGTACTTATACAACTCACATGAGAGCAATTTAATTGTTGCTCACCATGCGGTTTTCCTAAGAGGAATACCAAAATGCAGTGGTAAGTGGGAGGAAAGTAAAACTCGATGAAAATCGGAGTAATACTATTCAAGGCACCGATTCCTTAATGGAACACAAATAGTTCATCAAGGATGAAACTATACCAATAATCTTCGAATACACAAGAACCGCGTAAGTCGGAGAGAGTCAGAAAACAACATGGGGTATGGGTTTCTGATCTCACCTCGTAAAGATGTCAATCTTATTGAGGAATACGAACTGACTACGTATAAGGAAGTGATACAAGGTATCGACTCCCTATTATGGCAAAGTGCCATGAAGTCCGAAATGGATTCCATGATACCAACCAAGTTTGGACACTGGTTGTTGTACCGAAAGGCATTGTGCCTATTGGTACTATATAAGTCTTCAAGGAAGACATACATGGAAGGCAACATACCAACGTACTAAGCTGGGCTTGTAGCGAGAAGGTATCGTTATTAACATTGTGTCGATTACGACGAAACCTTTTACTTGTTGCCATGGTTAAATCCATTTGGATAATGCTTGCTGATGCTGCATGTTTCATTTATGAAATATGGCAGCTGAACGTCAAAATCGCTTTCCTTAAAAGGAAACCTTTTGGAGGATGTTTACAACATCCTGATGATTTTGTCGTACTAAAATGAGCAAACAAGGTTTGCGAGTTAATTCGATCCATGGATGGATTGAAGCAGCATTGCGTTCTTGGAATTTTCATTTTGATGTAATCATAATGGTGTGTGATTTAATTCAAAACGAAAATGATTCTTGTGTATATAAGAAGGTTAGTGGGAGCGCACTAACAGTGATGTCCTAAGTAATGATGACATATCATTTCTTGGAAATGATATTCCCATAATAAAATAGGTGAAAGCTTGGCTTTCATGAAAAATTCTCCGTAGAATTCCTGGGAGAAACAACCTTTATTCTAGGAATAAAGATCTACTGGGATAGATCTAAAAGTTGTTGATACTCTCCGAGAACTCGTACATTGAAATAAATGTACGCGACCTGGTGTCTCATATGCTTTGAGCATATGGAGTCACAATCAGGCCAATCCATGTGATAGTCACTGGATTGATGTTAAGAACATCCTTTAGTATCTTAGATGAACTAAGGATGCTGTCTTAAGCTGTGGAGAAGGAGAACTTGAAGTGACTGGGATCACCTCTGCAAGTTTCCAACCGACAAAAACGACTATTAGTCGTAATAAAGGTACTATAAATTTTGAATAACGGAACAGTGAGCTGTAAATCTTCCATGCAAGATACTGTTGCCGAATAAACAACAAAAGTGGATTATTGCTGCAGCTGAGGCAGCAATAGAAGCCTTTTGGATCAATAATAATCCTAATCAGATTATGAGTGGTTCTGTTAGCAGCTGAGCTAGGCTACAGCACAGGCAAAAGAATTAATGGTCTCATCAACGATCCAGATATATACTTCAATATTCATCTGATTCGTTCGGATCATACATCGTGGCGATGTGATAATCGAATAAATCGCATCAGATGATAACCATGCAAATCCGCTGATGAAAGCATTTTCTCAGCAGAAGTTTGAGCAAACTGTACATAGTTCGGGTGTAGGGCACTTAAGTGATTGGCTATGGGCCAAGTGGGAGATTGTTGGACAATTATGGCCCATAGCATCACTATTTGTACAGATCATGGTGTTGTTGTACAAATTAACTATGTGACAAAGGAAATTGCTATTTTATCATTTGTAATTAGATTACCAAGATGTATAAATGATAGAAGGTCCATATGATTAGTTCCGGATTGAGATGATATGAGACAATATCAATCCACGAAGGTTTAATCATTAAATATCCCTAGTCAGAGTATTATCGAGATTGGACATCGATAATGCGTAAAAGACTAGTATTACACTTGTGCGCGTTATGGGAGCATAACGACATAGTTCTCATATATTTGGGTATAGGATACTCATGCAAGTGTAATAGGAGGTTGTGTTTACCGATGGTACGGGAACAGCTTCGCTCTGGATATACCCCTCAAAATTCCATTGGTAGTATGACTATGTGTCTATGGAAGTCCGAATCAGGGTAGGTGTATTTGGTCTTAACTTGAGACTTGCACCGCTAATACTTGCGACAATCAATATACTTTGGTTTTGGTCGTCCAGGGCTTTAACAAGTTCTGTGTAAGCCTCTTCTGGGTATATTGAGAATCGTAGTGTATTGGGTGTGATGTCAAGACGGAAGTATCACTCCAGTCATAGTGGAGATGATGATCACGTAGGATACAGAACTGGTGCTCTTATGTACTGCAGTCATCGGGATAATATGACTAGGTCATGATTATCCGATTATAGAGACTAGTTACCAGAGATCCGATATGTGGCAGACACAATTCCAGCCTCAGGCCTTGCACGTGACATCCAATACCGGATCGTAATACGCAATACTACGTATACTACGCCTGATATAGATCACATATTCCTATAAGAATATTTCTGGAGAATTGGGTAGGCACGGTGCTTTGCTAGAAGCCAACCATGTCTTGTAAATCGGTAAAAGCGTGGTACTAGGTACGTACGTGTTTGGATAGTCCGACGACCGGATTTACTGCCAACATATCAGGGGATCTCATGGGTCGCTTCCCGAAGATTCACCGATGACGTATGACTCGCACTTTATTAATCTGGGATTAATTAATGAAGAGAGAGAAAATTAATCTGGGATTAATTACGGAGATATTTTATCTGGGATAAAATATTATTTAAAGAGAGAGAACGATTAATTTGGAATTAATCGATAAAATAATATATTCGATATGTTGTACGAAATTGGATTTCGACGCGGAATTAAAATTAGATTTTAATTCGGGCGAACGAGTTAATTTAAAATTAATTCGTTAGCGACGTGAATAGTAATTTTGCTAGGCATGATTATTTAATTAAATTTGATTTAATTACGTCGCAACGGAAAATTCGTTAATTCGGAATCAGCGAACCCGATCCCGGGAGTGTTTACGGGCCCACTCGCATTTCGAATTTTTGGTATTAGGTTTTTGGAAAACCAAATACACAAACTAATCTCATCTTCCTCACTTCTTCTCTCTCTCTCACGGCCAAGGGCCAAGTTTTCTTCTTTCTCCATTTTCTTGGCAGGCGAAAATAGAAAATTGGAATGGAAAATTTGTGGCAAATTTTTCCAATGCTAGCACATGAAGGGTCATCCAAGGTGATAGGGAAAAAAACTCATGAGCATGGAATCACCATTTGCAAAGTTTGGAGCTTGGAGCATCAATGGAGGGCATAACCGAATTTGGAGGAGCACAAAATCTAGCCATTGCCGAGAGCTTCATCAAGGGAGCAAAAAATTTTTTGTTCGACGCATCGCAAATTCGATCATTGTAAGTTTGATTCAGCCATGCTTCTTTGTAGTATTCACACATATTTCTTGCTTGAAATCGATCTTAGGACTAACTAGAAACCCAACGAGAGGCAATCTTGGACTTATGGGGTTCGTTTCAAAGGCCGTACAGGAAGGAGGCAGTCATGTTTTGGGAATCATCCCAAAACCCTTGGCAGAGGCAAATCTTATTGAACCATCAAACGGAGAGGAACTGATCGTGCCAGGTATGTCTGAACGATTGGTAGAAATGATTAACTGTGCTGATGCTTTTATTGCTTTGCAAGGTGGCTTGGGAACATTGGACGAAATTTTTACAGTGTTATCTTGGGCGAACCTGAACATACATCGGAAACCACTTGGATTGTACAACGTTGAAGGATTTTATGATTTTCTTTGTGTGTTTCTTGATGATGCCCGGAGAAATGGGTTTGTGTCAAAACCTTTAAAAGAACTCCTCTCCACTACCAGAACTGCTCCGGATCTAATTGACCAAATCTTAACCTATGAACCACAAATTGACCATATCCTTTCAAAGATAAATTGGTCTGAGGACGATCGTAGTAAGAGGCATCGGATTAATTTGGATCTTAACCTTTAACTTTTCGTGTAGAATTTCAATTATCCAGGTATTATCTTCTAAACTCTTCTTCTACTGTTTAAGACATTGGAGACAATGTCTCATTTAGTTTTGGGGGAGGGAATTAGTTGATCAGTACCTTATTTTTAGTTTGTGTGTTGTTTTTATTTTTAGTCTAATTTTTTTCGAAAAATACAAAAAAATTGAAAATTTTTCAAAAATTACAAAAATATTTTGCATTTTTTGTTATTTTTTTGACTAAAAAAGTGAAATTGGTGAGAGATAGCTGTGTAAGAAGTTTCCACTCCTGAGACGTATCTTAAACCTATTTCGGAACAAGTTAATTTTTATTTATTTCCTTTTGAATTATTTAATTTGTGAATTCTCCATAATACTGACTAAAATGGATCTTCATATGCTCAGTTGGCAGGTATTATCAACATGCATGGTAACATACGAACATGAGCTAAAATTGAAAAGTTTGTAATATTCAGTGCTCTAATTTAATTGGAGGAAGCACCTCAAAAAGCAATGGAGTAAAAAAAAACAAAAAAAAAACGTCTGAGGTCCGAGTTATTAAGTCTGTAAGGGTGTTTTAACACCTAGTGCCCTAAAGCCAACTGGTTTGGGAGTCACTGGCCCAAAGCTCGCTACATGGATCAAGGATGTTGTAAAAATATATATATCTGAAGTCTGAGTAATTAAGTCTGTAGGGGTGTCTTTACACCTGGTGCCATAAAGCCAACTGGTTTGGGAGTCACCGACCCAACACTCGCTACATAGATGGAAGATATTGTATATAAATAAATCAAAAAAATCAAAAATCAAAGAAAAAAATCAGAAAAATGAGAAAAATTATTTCATTGCTGCAAAAAGGTGTGAATTCTGATAAAACTTTAGGACAAAAATATTACTCTCTTATCAACTGCGCTTGTGACTGTTGTGGGGAAAAATGAATTGATTAATATTGTGTTGGCTGTGTATATGGAGAATGGTAAATAAAATCGGAGAATTTACTTATTCGGTAATCTAGAAACTTGGAATAGAAGTTTCACCTGATTAGTCACTAACTTCTTTATTCTCTTTTCTTTTGTCTTTTTGCTTTTGTGTGCATTAGTTTTTACTAGCTTTTTACTTTTGTAAAATGTTTGTGGGTATCATTGCTGTAAACCCTCACGAGACTACAACTCGTCCACTAGGGACACCTAGGGGTTTAAAGGCTTGTTGCATACGCTAAATGGAACTGTGATCCCTACGAAAGTGGCTTAGTTAAATTTTATTTTAAAGATGTTTATGTTATTTTATTTTGTGTTTTGCTCGAGGACTACCAAAATGTTAGGTTTGGAGGTGTGATGAGTGGTAAATGTATCACTATTTCTCACTCATTTAACCTAATATTGTGTATAGGTTTCTTGAGTTTTGTGAATATTTTGATGTGTTTTGTGTTATTTTGTAGATAAATAAAGTTTCAGGACTCTATGGAGGTGATTTGGGGCCAAAATAGTGAAAAACGGACAAAAGGGCATTTTCGTCATTTTGCGCGTCGCGACATGCAAGCCTTTGGCATCGCGACGCCTAATATGCACCAAGGCTTGCTAACGTGCGCCGAGTCCACAAGTCAGAATCTGAGAAGTTTGACTTTGCTAACGTGCGCCGTGCCATGTGTCACCATCACAGCCGAGCTGCTAACGTGCGTCATGCCACGTGTCATCATCCTATGATGCCGATAGTCGCCATCGCCACGTGCCGCCACATGTCACTCCACGTCATTGTCCACATCACCAGTTGAACGAGTCAAAGTGCCACGTCATCGCCATGTCATCATCAACCAATCACAGCGTGCCACATGTCATTATTCTATGGTGCTGACAGTCACTTTCGCCACGTGTCGCCACGTCATCGCCAGGTCAGCTCAATCATTCATCTCCCAGCCACCTTGCCACGTGTCACCTTATCACCTTATCCAGAATCCCACGTGTCGAGCTCTTAACCTGCCACGTCGACAATCACTCGCGTCGCGACGCGGACACCCTACTGACGCCTATAAATAGAGCTCGAAATTTCAGTTTCAGATGTACATTCCTCTCTAATTTCTCTGATGTAAATAGGGAGTTTTCTATCTAGTTTCTTTTAAATTTTAGTTTTGTAATTAATTTTAATTACGTTCTGTAATAATAATATATTTGTTTTTTTTTACTTTTACAGTTTTTACTCTTCAACCATGATGAGGTAACTTCCCCCTGCTAGGGTGAAAGGTAATTCTTTTACTATTGCTATTTAGATTCATCTCCCTTAAATATAATATATTCACTATTTAAAATATTGACTTAAAAATGATACCGTTATATTGGTCGGTTGGTAATTCATTTTAAACTGGTTTAAACCTGACTAAGCAATGATACCGCCAGATTGGTCGGTTGGTAATTAAATTTTCTTACCGCCTATATGGCAGGTTTATTTTGGTTCTGCCTTTATGGCTGGTTGGACTTAATTTGACTTAATCAGGTTACCGCCTATATGGCTGGTTGGTAAAATAATCACAAGTTAATATATATTATATTAAAGGAGATATCTAAATAGTAAATAGTAAAAGTTGATCATTTTACCTTAGTATTTTATTTTATTGTAATTTACTTTTCAGCTTTTACTTTACCGCAATTACTTTTCAGCATTTTTACTTTATGTCTTTTATTTTACTAGCCCTAGCTATGTGTCGTAACTAAGTTAGTTATATGGGGTTGTGATGAATTCTAATATCACCGGTTTATAAGGGGTTATTTTATAGTTTGGGTAATTTAAAGGTTTACTTATTAAGTCTTAAGCTTAATGCGTCTTGTTAATTGGCCACTAATAAGATTGATCTAGTAAATCTGAAATAAACTTGACAAAGGAATTTTAGGTTTCAGCCTTAGACTTAATAGCCCACGATTTTCCTTGAGGATAGATAACCCTTTCATAGATTTCCTTACAGGATAGACATATACCTGTCGGACGGGGGTAGCCATAATTGGAACTTAAACTTAATGAATCCAGGTAATTTGGTTGACATAGACATATGGTTCAATTGGGTTAAACTGGGTATTTGCGTCTGACCATCGACAGAGGCTTTCGCATAATTTAGTGTTCCAGGTTAGTAAACCGATTTATTACACAAACATGAAATAACCACTTCATCTTTTAAAAGATATTAGAAAGATTCACAACCTTAGTAGTTTTTAATATTGAATTTTCTTAAACCTACCTTCGTGCAATTTTATTTACTTGTTTTTAAATTTAAAATCTTCACCATTTCAAATCAATCAATCAACCTGTTAGATACTAGTAATCATTTGACCTCATAAAATTAATAGATTAGGTATTAAGTCCTCGTGGGATCGATACTTTTTATACTACTTGAACGATACGTGCGCTTGCGTTATATGCGTGTGTGTAAGCACCGGTCACACAGCTCTCTCGAAAATTTCCAGAGAGCTGATGCAATTAGGGTCTATTACCCCAATTGCTTTCGGTCTTCCCTAAACACTTTAAAAACACCCAAATTTAATTTTTAATTTCAAAACCAACATTAACACATGTTATAGAATAAAAATCAAGTTTTTCAAAATATCAAATATTTTTAGAAAAACATAAATTTATTCTAAATACGCACTTGCATAAATTTTGAATCCATTACACAAACCAAATTAGAATCTCAATAAGAAATGTCTCGTCAGCAATTCTAGTCCACCTAAAGGTGGTCAAGTGAATCTAGAATGGTAGCCATAGCTCTAAGCTTTAATATAGAGTTCCAAACTCTAATTAATTGTTCCATGTCCAACATGAACATCTTTGACCTAATTACAAACATGTTGTGTTTATACTTCTAAAGTATCCTAATACAATTGATTAGCATTATTCAACATTAAGCTATGTGATCATGCATCTAATACACAAATAAACATAACTTAGGAGAAGATCAAACATTACCTAGTAAGCTTGATGCAAGATCCAATCTACTTCTCCTTTGTTGAAATCGCCGGAGAACCTCCAAGGTGTGCAAGCTTGACTTCAAGATCCAATCTTGTTTCCAATGCTTCCAAGCTTCACTTCAAGATCCAATCTTGATTTCTCCTCACAAGTTTCTCTAAACAATTCTCTAACTTAGGCTAATCTCTCAAGAATTTGTTTATGCTTGTATTTGAACTTGTAATTAAAACCTTCCTAAAGCTTGCTATTTATTGCAAAATTTAAGCAATTTTTAATTAATAAAAGTTGTAATCAACTTTTAAGTGGGCTTAATCTAATTTTTCCAAATATGTATAATTGGGTGTGACTAATCTCCATTGTCTCCCACTTAGATTTAATCCAATTAAATCAAGCTAAGGATTAGGAAATGGATTAGTTAAATGTTTGCCACATTGATTTAATCCAATTAAATCAAGCCAAAACCACCTATTATTACATACTTACAATTACCATAATATCCTCAAATGGTAGAGATAATTATGATTTTACAATTAAGCCCTTGTGTAATTATTGAATTAATCCAATTAGGTCAATGTAAATAATCAATGTTATCCAACAACACTTGATTATCTTAGTTGATAATTATAATATCGAATATTATATTTTATCAAAATTAATCGGCTACCCAAGTGCTCAACGAGTACACTTCATATTGGGACTCTCTAAGTTCTGACACGTTCGTCATATAAGCCTAGCTAATATGTATGCAATTCGGCCATCTCTGAATTCGCGAAGAACACGAACGACCTTTCTGAACTATACAAGTCGAGGTCATCACATATGTTTAACAATCCCTCCATCGTAGGCTATCCGAGTTGTGCTTAGGAAACATAGAATATACCGTCAAGTTTCTGAGATGCACATCTCATGTCAACATGTCCACGATTCTTCATAACTGAAGCGATACACCCTAGGTGATCGACTTTGGCCAAAGATTTAAGAATCGTGACTTTACTCACATGGATACTTAAACCACTTTATGGTACACATACGGGCCGACAGATCCTATCTTGCTTCGCACTTGATTACTGAGTGCATCGGTCTACACCCAACGAACATCTAGAGGCCAGACCATGAAAGGTTTCTAATATATATGGCATCTAAGTGTGGAGGATCTCACACAAAATCAATGATATCCTATTGTCAAAGGATTACATATGCTACTCGACTCGAGGAGATTCCTATTGACATTGGTGTGTAAATCCAACTATTAGGAATCACATGTGAGTCATTCAGTATTCGCTCCAACGAATACCCACATGCCTATATGAGTTTCCAAAACTCATGGTACATCGTGGTAAACCATTGGAACTCCAATTCCAATATACGACATGTGCTAGTCTTCTAGGTTATAGGAATTCGACTGTATTTCAAAACCAACGGCTAGGAATATTTACTTTAAGAATAGTTTACACCCAATGTCAAAACTATTCTAAGGTCGATGTCATTCTTAGCATATCTATACATCAATCTAATACGCATAATGACAATACCATTATAAAGTATGAAATGAAAAATGTAGTTATTTTATTAATAAATAATAAAATGTATAATTCAGATTGGCACTCCAAGCACCAACTCCATCAGAAATATTGCTCCCACTATAAGTTATAGGATAATTTTCTACGATAAGAAAACAGCAAAACCATTAAGTATCAAATACTTCGCTAATGATTCCGACATCCTATCGGACTTATATGGAAGCTGCCAAATGGTCTTTTTCATCTTATTAATTATGTAGTTCCATTTATAGTTTATCACTCTCACATTTGACTTCACTAAGTCAAGTCTTTTCTACATTGGTCAACATCTGATGTTACACACCAAGTGATAAAACAATTTTATTACTCGGGATCATAGAAAAGATATTCTATCAAATAGAATACAATATTCTATTAAATAGAATAAATGATAAACTTTTACTTGTACCTCCAAGGCGCAAGTACTTTCAATTATATAACCATTATACAAAAGAAAGATTCAAATCTCAAACCTTTCAAGATCCGAATTTTCTACTTATACATATCATATATGTAACTGTAGAAACTAATGAAACCTTAATTAAAATGATGAATTAGTCTAACTGGAGCATATCCCCAAGAGTATTGAAAATAATTCGGTAACACTCAATATTAAATGAATCAAATCATATAAGATTTGATTTCTCCCACTGACCAATTCTATCACGATGGAATCGTAGAAGAATAATATTGAGTAAGAATCATATTCATCGAATAATCTTAGAACTAATTGTCATAAATTCATATGTTTGATCGTATCAAACATCTTTGAACATTTCAGAGACTCATAATGAATTTTAAAGATACAATTTCCAAAACTTCAAATCGAATATCTTTGAACCAGTCAAAATATTCTATTCGCGTTTCATCAGAAACATATTGAAAGTTCTCGAACCATTCAAGACATTCAATATGTGTTCTATTAGAAACATTTAACTAAGTCATGGCAACTCATTAACTAAATTACGAAGTAAAGAAAACTATCCAAGATAATTTATAATTCATTAAACTACATACATCCAATGTATCATTTTAATAAATCTGTGGTCCAATGACGATCATTGGTTAAATGAGATTTAATCACATTCCCGAATACAATATTCTTTAAATGGATAAGGATATGTGGTGTGATCTTGTATCATATTAACCTTTACCATACAGAATAAGCATCTAATGCTTAAGTGATAAAATCTCATAAAGCACTGTTCTAAATTATTTAGTTAACCACATATTTTTCTTAATGTTTATCTTTTCATCAATGACACTACTAGTCATATTAAAATATGAAATAATTATTTATAAAGAACAAGTAACTATACAATAGTTGCAAGTCCTAATATCAAATATCAAAATAATTATTATACAATATTTTAAATAACTAAAAGGGATATCTGGTATCCAATACCTATAGTTGTCGTATTGTGAGAATCGATATTCTCTATACACAACTATACACATATCTTTTCTTTAGCTTTATAATTTACCTTCAACTATTCATAATAATTGCAAATAATTGATTAGCAAATTATGTCATAGACACTACCTCTAAAGGTCACAAAAGCCAAGAAAAGTCATTATCAGATAAACAAATACCTAAAGGGGTTTTCTTAATGCCAGTCAAGAATCTCGAGACATGAACAAATTCATGTCAATTCTTACCGCACGAGAAACTATTCTCTCTAGACAATTAAATCCTAAAACGGATATTGACCGGCGTAAACACACATGTATAACGCAAGCGTATGTATCGTTCAAGTAGTATAAAAAGTATCGATCCCACGAGGACTTAATACCTAAGCTATTAATTTTATGAGGTCAAAAGATTACTAGTATCTAACATGTTGTTTAATTTATTTGAAATGGTGACGATTCTAAATTTAAAAACAAGTAAATAAAATTGTTTGAAAGTAGGTTTTAAGAAAATTCAATATTAAAAACTACCAAGGGTTGTGATTTCTTCCAATATCATTTTAAAAATGAAGTGGTAATCTTAAAGTTGGGTAATATATTGATTTATTAACCTGGAACACTAAATTATGTAAAAGCCTCTTCCGATGGTCAATTACAAATACCTAGTATAATCCAATTGAATCATATGTCTATGTCAACCAAATTACCTAGATTTATTAAGATTAAGTTCCAATTTGGCTACCCCCGCCCGACAGGTATATTCCTATCCTGTAAGGAAATATATTAAAGGGTTATATATCCTCAAGGAAGATCGTGGGCTATTGAGTCTAATGTCTTAAACTTAAAATCCCTATGTCTAGTTCATTTTAAGTTTACCTAGTCAATTTTATTAGTGGCCAGTTAATAAAAAGCATTAAGATTAAGACTCTATAAATAAATCTTTATATTACCCAAACTATAATCTAACCCCTTATAAACCGGTGATATTAGATTTCATCACAACCCTAGATATCTAATTTAGTTACAACACATAGCTAAGGCTGGTAAAAACTTAAAAGACATAAAATAAAATTACTAAAAAGTAAATGCTGAAAGATAAATGCAATAAAATAAAATGCTAAGGTAAAAGGAATTAACTTCTACTATTTACTATTTAGATATCTCCCATAATATAATATATATACTTGTGATAATTTTCCCAACCAGCCATATAGGCGGTAACCTGATTAAATCAAATTAAGTCCAATCGGCCATTAAGGCGGTAATATTTGTCAATAAACCAGCCATAAAGGCGGAACAAAAATAAACCAGCCATAAAGGCGGAACAAAAATAAACCAACCGACCAGTATGGCGGTATCCTCATTAAGTCAGGTTTAATCAGATTAAATTGAATAACCAACCGACCAGTATGGCGGTATCCTCATTAAGTCAGGTTTTAAATAGTTTATATATTATACTTTAAGGGAGATTAATCTAAATAGCAATAGTAAAAGAATTATCTTTTTACCTTAGCATTGAGAAGTTACCTCCTCATGGTTGAATAGTAAAAGTAAAAAAGTTTAAGAAGGAAAATTACTATTTATAGAAGAAAATTACTATTACAAAACGTAATTAAAACTGAAATTTAAAGAAACTAAGAAGAGAACTCCCTATTTACATCAGAGAATTCAGAGAAAGTGGTACATTTGAAACTGAAAATTCGAGCCGAATTTATAGGCCCGAGTAAGTGTCGATTGTCGCACCGCGCGACGCGCTGACATGCAAGTCTCTAATTCGTTGCTTCGCATCTTATCTGACACGTGGCAGGGCGGCTGGAGAGATAAGGTGACACGTGGCAAGGCGTCTGGCTGATGTTGGCTCGTTGAATTTTTGACACGTGGCACGCGGCGCACGTTAGCAGATCGCTTGTGATGATGACACGTGGCACGGCGCACGTTAGCAAAGTCAAACTTCTCAAACTCTGACTTGTGGACCCAGCGCATGTTAGCAGCCTCCGGCGCATGTTAGAGGTCGGGACGCCAAGGGTTTCGGTGTCGCGACGCTCTAAAATTACCAAAATACCCTTTTTGCCAATTTTCACAGTTTTGCTCCAAATCACCTCCAGAATGTTCTGAAACTTTATTTATCTACAAAATAACACAAAACACATCAAAATATTCACAAAACTCAAGAAACTATACAAAATATTAAGTTAAATGAGTGGGAAATAGTGATAAATTTACCACTCATCACTCCCCACAAACCTAACATTTTGCTAGTCCTCGAGCAAAACAAAATAACATAATAAAATTTAAGCCACTTTCGTAGGGATCACGGTTGCATTTAGCATATGCAACAAGCCTTTAAACCCTTAGGTGTCCCTAGTGGACGAGTTGTAGTCTCGTGAGGGTTTACAGCAATGATACCTACAAACATTTTATAAAAGTAAAAAGAAAGTAACACTAATGCACACAAAAGCAAAAAAGACAAGAGAAAAGAGAATAAAGAAGTTAGTGACTAATTAGGTGAAACTTCTACTCCAAGTTTACTAGTTGTTTTGTTTCATTCTAAATTACTGAATAAGTAAATTCTCCGATTATTTTTACCATTCCCCATATACACAGCCAACAAAATATTTAAACAACTCATTTTTGCCCACAACAGTCATAAGTGCAGTTGATAAGAGAGTAATATTTGTCCTAAAGTTTTATCAGATTTCACACCTTTTTGTAGTAATGGAATAAATTTTCTGATTTTTCTGATTTTTTTCTTTGATTTTTTCTCTATTTTTTATTTATATACAATATCTTCCATCTATGTTGCGAGCTTTGGGTCGGTGGCTCCCAAACCAGTTGGCTTTAGGGCATCAGGTGTTAAGACACCCCTACAGACTTAATTACTCATACTTCATATATATATATATATATATATATATATATATTATATATATATATATATATATATTCTGTCATCTTTTTTATCCATGAAACGAGTGTTGGGCCAGTGACTCCCAAACCAGTTGGTTTTTGGGCACTAGGTGTTAAAACACCCTTACAGACTTAATTACTCGGATCTCAGACTTTTTTTTTTATTCCATCACTTTTTGAGATGCTTCCTCCAAATGAACTAGAGCACTGGATATTACAAACTTTTCAATTTTTAGCTCATGTCCGTAGGTTACCATGTATGTTGATAATATCTGCCAACTGAGCATATGAAGATCCATTTTAGTCAATTTTATGGAGAATTTACAAATTAAATAATTCAAAAGGAAATAAACAAAAATTAACTTGTTCCGAAATAGGTTTGAAATACGTCTCAGGAGTGAAAACTCCTTACTCAGCTATCTCTTACCAATTTCACCTTTTTAGTCAAAATAAAAACACAAAAACACAAAATATTTTTGTAATTTTTGAAAAATTTTCAATTTTTTTTTGTATTTTTCGAAAAATTTTGGACTAAAAATAAAAATAACACACAAACTAAAAATAAGGTACTGATCAACTAATTTCCTCCCCCAAACCTAAATGAGACATTGTCCCCAATGTCTTAAACAATAGAAGAAGAGTTTAGAAGATAGTACCTAGTTAGCTGAAATTCTACAAGAAATTAAAGGTTAAGATCCAGATTAACACGACGCCTCTTACCACGATCGTCCTCAGACCAATTTATCTTTGAAATGATAGGGTCAACTTGTGGTTCATAGGCTAAGAGTTGGTCTATTAGATCCGGAGCAGTTCTGGCACTAAAGAGGAGTTCTTTTAAAGGTTTTGACACGAACCCATTTCTCTGGGCATCATCAAGAAACACACAAAGAAAATCATAAAATCCATCAACGTTAAACAGCCCAATTGGTTTCTGGTGTATGTTCAGGTTCGCCCAAGATAGTACTATAAAAATTTCCTCCAATGTACCCAAGCCACCTGGAAAAGCAATAAAAGCATCAGCACGGTTAATCATTTCTACCAGTAGTTCAGACATACCTGGCATGATCAGTTCCTCTCCATTTGATGATTCAATAAGATTTGTTTCTGCCAAGGGTTTTGGGATGATTCCCAAAACATGACTACCTCCTTCCTGTACGGCCTTTGAAACGATCCCCATTAGTCCAAGATTGCCTCCGCCATATACTAAGTGCATATTTCTTGCAGCTAAGACTCGACCCAATTCTTATGCTGCTTCTACGTATTGTGTTTAGTACCAACACTACTACCGCAAAACACACAGATGTTTTCAACTCGTCTTCTTGAAGTGGCTTCCATATTTTACTCTGGATGTTTTCAAAAGTGCAATGATGAGTTGAATTTATAATACCTGAAAAGGGTGAGTAAAAATAGCACAAGTATCTTCCAAATAACGATTAGTAGCAAAATAGTAAAATAAATCGTGATAGTAAAAAAGGTCTGGATCCTGTCGGAGAAAACAATTATTAGGAAAAGACAGAGATATAATATGTACAAGAATTTACAGCTTGATTAACGTCTATGTGTTAGGGACAAGCTCCCCATCCAATTTTCTTATAAATTGGCAAACAATGTCTTTTTTAGTCAGATTCCCAAGACGTAACTGTTGTCTTTCTTTTTGGAATAGTGTATGTAATCTGCGAATTTCGTGATACACAAATCCACATGGATGCGTCTCAAGAGTTTTAGATATGTCATCCAAAGACTCCTTACTCAAGCTATTCCTAATGAAATTAATCTTATCTTCGTGGGTATTAGACATTATTCCTAAAGAACGACAACGAGTATCACAAAACATACGAGCATATTTATAACAAACACACATTCTTTTGGCTCTTCTCTTTTTAGCATATGTGCTCCTTCCTAAACCAGGCAGATGTGAAATAAAAGAGTCAGAAGACTCACCTGCCAATCGGACTCGTGCTTCAATAATCCAACGAATGTCAGTAGGAATACCTTTGATTATCAGTAACCTCATCCGTTCCAAGCGAGCTTTCTAGATTTTTATCAGAGATTTTTTAGGGAGAGAAGGAAATTGCTTGCGAAGACTTGCAAGAGCTTCTTCCATCTTGAAATGTCTTAATCTTTAAAAACTAAACACACAAAATTAAATTATACCAAATCACAATATATACACAAATTGCATGGGTTGCCTCCCTGCGAGCGCTAAGTTTAAAGTCGTCAGCTAGACTTGACTTCTCGATCATTAGGCTCGATCTGAAAGTGTGACACTTTCTTTTTGTCGCTCAAACGATTCTCCCCAGTAGTGCTTAACACGCATGTTTTTAACCTTGAAAGTTTTGTTGGAGTCAGGATCATGTATCTCAACGGATCTATCTGGTAAAACCTTGGTGATCACAAATGGACTTGACCACCATGATTTTTGCTTCCATGGGAAGAATTTCACCCTTGATTTGTTTAACAGTACCTTATGCCCTGGTTCCAGTTGTATGCGCACTAACTTCTCATCATGTCTTTTCTTGCCCTTATCTTTGTACAATTTGACATCCTCAAAAGGCTGATTGTGAAATTCCTCCAATACATTGAGCTGGTGGATCTCTTTCTCTTCTGTTGCTTGTAGTGCAAGAATTGGCTCTTTCAGTGCAAAAGACGCTTTATCTTTAGGCTCCACGGGCAATTGACATGTTTTAAGTTTGTTAGTAGAACTTTGCATTGCATTGGAGTTCTGAATGGTACTGTGTATCACATCAAGTCTGAAACATTCCTCCTTCTTGTCATCATCTGGGAAATTCATGGCCTTGAAAACATTGAATGTTACTTCTTGGTCTTGTACCCTCATGGCTAATTCTCATTTTTGTACATCAATAATGGTTCGACCTGTAGCCAAGAATGGTCTCCCGAGGATGATTGGCACGTCTGCGTCTTCCTCCATATCAATGACAATAAAATCTGCTGGGAAAATGAATTTGTCAACCTTGACCAGCACATCCTCAACTACGCCTCTTGGAAATAGGAGCGTTCTATCAGCAAGTTGTAGAGAGACTGAAGTGGGCATTGTTTCTCCAATCTGCAGTTTCCTGAAAATAGAAAAAGACATCAAATTAACACTTGCACCTACATCACATAAAGCCTTACCAAAGTTATATTCTCCTATGACGCAAGGAATGGTGAAACTGCCAGGATCTTTCAACTTCGAGGGAAGTTTCCTCTGAATGATGGCGCTGCATTCTTCTGTCAATGTTACTGTCTCGTAATCTCCCAATCTCTGTTTTCGTGAAAGAATATCTTTCATGAATTTTACATAGCTGGGCATTTGTTCCAAGGCTTCTGCAAATGGAATGTTGATGTGCAGCTTTTTGAACACCTCCAGGAAATGAGCAAACTGTTTGTCCAGTTTGTTTTTCTGAAGACGCTGAGGAAAATGTGGAGGTGGAGTGGTCTGTTCTTTTTCCTTTGCTTCTTTTTCCTCCGTCTGTTGCCCTGTTTCTTTTGGAACTTCCTCAGCAGTTGTTTTGGCTCCAACATCTTTGTTGATTTCAGTACCGCTTTTTAACATGATGGCATGACACTGCTCCTTTCCCATGTTCCTTGGATTTGGTTCTGTGTTGCTAGGAAGGGTATCTGGTGGTCTGTAACTCTGAGCATTGGCCAGTTGTCCGATTTGATTCTCCAGTGCTTTGATGGAAGAAGATTGGCTTTGAAATATAGCATCATATGCTGCTTGTTGCTTTTTGAACATCTCTGCAATCCATTCTTTCATTTCTGGTTCTTTTTCAAACTCCTGGTTTTGCTGTTGGAATCATGGTAGTGGATAGTTCTTTTGCCCTGAATTATTGCTCCATGAGAAATTGGGATGATTCCTCCACCCTGGATTGTAGGTGTTGGAATATGGATTGTTCCTCTATCTGTTGAAATTGTTGAGAAAATTCACTATTTCTTCAAGTTGGTTTAGTTCTAGTGCTCCTCCATATGGTGAACTTGTGGATCCAGTGGTAAGAGTCTCCATGAATTTGTATATCTGATCCAGCTTGGCGTTGACTGCTGTATTGGCTCCACTTTCGTAAATTCCTGTAATTCTTTGGATCATGCTCCTTTCTGTTGGCCACAAGGAATTGTTGTTGGCCATTTCTTCGATTAGGTCTCAGGCTTGATCTTCTCCTTTTGCCATTAAAGCTCCTCCAGCAGCAGCATCGATTGTGGTTCTCATTATTCCAGAAAGTCCATTATAGAATGTTTGGACTTGAAGTCATTTTGGAATCTCATGGTGAGGACATTTCCGGAGCAAATCTTTGTACCTTTCCCAGGCTTCGTAGAGAGTTTCTGATTCTTGTTGCATAAATGATGTGATGTCATTCCTCAGCTTTCCGGTTCTGGCTGGTGGAAAGTACTTTGCAAGAAATTTGGTGGCTAAAGTGTTCCAAGTTGTGATAGAACCTACTGGTAGTGAATGTAGCCAAGTTTTAGCTCTGTCCTTCAAGGAGTATGGAAAAACACGCAGTCGCATTGCTTCTTCAGCTTCTCGGTTGTAATTGAAAGTACCGCAAACTTCCAGGAAGTTGCTAATGTGGGCATGAGGATCTTCAGTTGCATTCCCCCCAAACTGAACTGACTGCTGAATCATCTGAATGCATGTTTTGATATCACCCGCATTTGCTGGTAAGGGAGGAAGTACAATGCAAGAAATGAGTGTGTCAACCACCGGAATGGTTCTGTCTCGAATAGGAATTGGTGGTGCAACCTCCAAAGGTTCAGGTTCCATGTTCACTAAAGCTTATTGGCCTTCTCGTCTTTCCTTTCTCAACTGTCTGATGGTTCTTTCAATCTTTGGGTCAATCGGTCGTAGTTCAAAGCTTCCGGTTCGTATCATGAAGTTTCTGAGAACCTGAAACACATGAAAACAAAAACAATAAGTAAAAAGAAAATAGATACAAGTAAAGGTATCTAACCTCTAAACTAATAGTGAAAGATAAATAAGTCCCCGGCAACAGCGCCAAAAACTTGACCGGCGTAAATACACACGTATAACGCAAGCGTACGTATCGTTCAAGTAGTATAAAAAGTATCGATCCCACGAGGACTTAATAACTAAGCTATTAATTTTATGAGGTCAAAAGATTACTAGTATCTAACATGTTGTTTGATTGATTTGAAATGGTGACGATTCTAAATTTAAAAACAAGTAAATAAAATTGTTTGAAAGTAGGTTTTAAGAAAATTCAATATTAAAAACTACCTAGGGTTGTGATTTCTTCCAATATCATTTTAAAAATGAAGTGGTTATCTTAAATTTGGGTAATATATTGATTTATTAACCTGGAACACTAAATTATGTAAAAGCCTCTTCCGATGGTCAATTACAAATACCTAGTATAATCCAATTGAATCATATGTCTATGTCAACCAAATTACCTAGATTTATTAAGATTAAGTTCCAATTTGGCTACCCCCGCCCGACAGGTATATTCCCATCATGTAAGGAAATCTATTAAAGGGTTATTTATCCTCAAGGACGATCGTGGGCTATTGAGTCTAAGGTCTTAAACTTAAAATCCCTATGTCTAGTTCATTTTAAGTTTACCTAGTCAATTTTATTAGTGGCCAGTTAAAAAAAAGCATTAAGATTAAGACTCTATAAATAAATCTTTATATTACCCAAACTATAATCTAACCCCTTATAAACCGGTGATATTAGATTTCATCACAACCCTAGATATCTAATTTAGTTACAACACATAGCTAAGGCTGGTAAAAGCTTAAAAGACATAAAATAAAATTACTAAAAAGTAAATGCTGAAAGATAAATGCAATAAAATAAAATGCTAAGGTAAAATGAATTAACTTCTACTATTTACTATTTAGATGTCTCCCATAATATAATATATAAACTTGTAATAATTTTCCCAACCAGCCATATAGGCAGTAACCTGATTAAATCAAATTAAGTCCAACCAGCCATTAAGGCGGTAATATTTGTCAATAAACCAGCCATAAAGGCGGAACAAAAATAAACCAGCCATAAAGGCGGAACAAAAATAAACCAACCGAACAGTATGGCGGTATCCTCATTAAGTCAGGTTTTAAATAGTTTATATATTATATTTTAAGGGAGATTAATCTAAATAGCAATAGTAAAAGAATTACATTTTTACCTTAGCATTGAGAAGTTACCTCCTCGATAGTTGAATAGTAAAAGTAAAAAAGTTTAAGAAGGAAAATACTTTTTATAGAAGAAAATTACTATTACAAAACGTAATTAAAACTGAAATTTAAAGAAACTAAGAAGAGAACTCCCTATTTACTTCAGAGAATTCAGAGAAAGTGGTACATTTGAAACTGAAAATTCGAACCGAATTATAGGCCCGAGTAAGTGTCGCGCGTCGCACAGCGCAAGCCTTGCGCGCGGCGCGACGCGCTAACGTGGCAGTCTCTGATTCGTTATTTCGCATCTTATCTGAGACGTGGCAGGGTGGCTGGAGAGATAAGGTGACACGTGGCAAGGCGGCTAGCTGATGTCGGCTCGTTGAATTTTTGACACGTGGCAAGCGGCGCACATTAGCAGATCGCTTGTGATGATGACACGTGGCACGACGCACGTTAGCAAAGTCAAACTTCTCAAACTTTGACTTGTGGACCCGGCGCACATTAGCAGCCTCCGGCGCATGTTAGAGGTCGGGACACCAAGGGTTTCGGTGTCGCGATGCTCTAAAATTACCAAAATACCCTTTTTGCCAATTTTCACAGTTTTGCTCCAAATCACCTCTAGAATGTCCTGAAACTTTATTTATCTACAAAATAACACAAAACAAATCAAAATATTCAGAAAACTCAAAAAACTATACAAAATATTAAGTTAAATGAGTGGAAAATAGTGATACATTTACCACTCATCAGATATCTATTTAGATTACCTAATGTGACTTAGTAATTAAGTCACTAACCATCTTGAATTTCAAAGAAAATCGGAACAAGAGTTCCCGATGGTTAGACTAATCTAATAATATCCAAGTCTAGTGTTAATCTATAACATATTCTAGAAAATTACAACCATAAGTGAAGTCAGAAAACATATATATAAATATGCATGCAGTGGATTAGAAGTTTAATTCTATATTCACAATATAATAAAGTAAACATAAGCGGTAATTTTCATAATATTACAAACTACTTTAGTTATGGATTTTTAACCCAACAGTGCCTCCCACTATTTTACATAATACCGTAATCCCCAACGGAAAATGGGAATCCAATAATTAAATTGAATTCCATAATGGGAAGTGGACCCCGTGAATATATTTCGACTCACAGCTTTGGCACGTTCTCACCTACGTATATTCACAAGTAGATAACTCATTGTCAATCACACTCACTATGACTCCTGATTTTGGTCCCGACCGTTTCTTGTTATGACAGCTTTGGCACGTTCACAAGGAGGCGTATCAAGGCTTCACTTGTCAGTGACAGACTCAAGCTATCGATGTAGTCTTGACAACTTTGGCATGTTCAGGATTTCCATTTTCATTTGAATTTGTCTCTTATCATATAAGTTCTACCGGCGCAAATGAACTACCATCAGCCATAACTGCACAGCTTTGACACGATACAGCTACAACATCAGGAAATCATTTGCATCCGTACTGACAGAGTGAACCAAGAAATAAGTATTCCTAATATTAGTTACTTTAACGCCTTATTTAAGCGGCAATATTTCTAAAGAGGGTTATCTCTACATCAAATGCAGAATTTAATCTAGATCAATTTCTTGACAGTTTAATTCTACCTGGGAAAGCATAACTTAACCTAACCATTAAATCTGCGTTATGTTTTCCGTTAACGTAGAACCGAAAAGTTAGGAAACATCTAAATTAAATGCATGTGCAAATATCAAAATTGGATTATATATCATATATCAAGCATGAAAAATGTAATGGATGAAGGATTTGACTGACTCTGATACCATTTTTGTTGGGGTTATAGCGCGGGAGCAGCGGAAGCGCGCGGTTCGGGCGAAATCGTAACTGTAAGAACTTTTAAAATTATCGAATAAATTATTCAATATACAATATGAATAATTCATTCATATTTCACCTAAAAATATTTATTCAATATCAAATAACGACATAAATAGGTTAGAAACACTACAAAACTTTTACGAAAATGTTTTTTCCGCAAAATGGTATAAAACGCGTTTTTGTCCGAACCCACCAACCAACACACATGGGGACTGCCCAGGTCAGCTCCAATAGTGCTTGGGCAGTTCATGGACTGCCCAAACAGTGACCAATTCATTGTTTGGACAGCGGACACCCGGTAAGCCCAAAAATAACCCGATAACGCCGTTTTTCGCCGTTTCGCATATTTCAACTCCGAACTAATTTCCGGAAATTGTTCCAAAGCCCAAAACACATCCAATACATTCATACAACATACCTTTCATCACCAAAAACACAAAATTTTCAGATCTGATTTGGTAACCAAAAATATCATTTTTCATGCTTTAAATCCAATTTTCTCAACATCAATCATATTAATAATCACACCAACCAAAGTCACCACAAATGAAGAACTCAAGAACAATTCTAGGAGTTACAAGAGTGGTCATAATACTCTAGAATGGAAACAAGTCATCAAATGACAAAATTGAACTAATATTACAATAATATTATCTAATCTAACTTCACACATGCATCTAGCCTCCAAATCCATCCTCCAAATCAAAAAGCCCCAAAAACTAAGAAATGAAGAAACCCTAGAACTATTGTAGATATTCAAGAACAAGAAACAAGCTTTCTAAGTTTAAGATTATTGAAGATTACCTCCAAATCTTGTAATTTCCTTAAAAACTTTCTTGAATTTCTTCACTTTCTTCCTTGACTCTTCAAGAAATTTTTGGGTGCTCTCATGGAGGTGGATTTCGGTCATGGCTTCTTATTATTGAAGAAAACAAAATTTTCAAAATTTAAATAGTGAGCCAAACCGCCGTTAGGGGTAGGAATAAGGGCATTTTATTCATATTTCACCTATACATATTTATTCGATATCAAATAACGACATAAATAACTAAGAAACGTCGTGGAACTTTTACGAAAATATTTTTCCGCAAAATGACATAAAATGTGTTTTTGACCGAACCTGCCACCCAATGCACATGAGGGCTATCCAAGTCAGCCCCAATAGTGCTAGGGCAGTTCGTGGGCTGCCCTAACAGTGACCAATTCACTATTTGGGCAGCCGTCACCCGGTTGGCTCAAAAGTCACCCGGTAACGCCGTTTTTCACCGTTTTCGCATATTTCAACTTTGAAATAGTTTCCGGCAATTGTTAAAACACCAAAAACACATCCAATATATTTATATGACATAATTTTCATCACCAAAAACATAAAATTTCCAGATCTGATTTTGTAACAAAAAAATATCATTTTTCATGCTATAAATCCAATTTTCTCAATATTAATCATATTAATATTAATACCAACCAAAGCCACCACCTATGAAGAAGTCAAGAAAAATTCTAGGAGTTACAAGAGTGGTCATAACACTCTAGAATGGCAACAATTCATCAAATGATAAAATTGAACTAATATTACAATAATATTATCCAATCTAACTTCACACATGCATCTAGCCTCCAAATCCATCATCCAAATCAAAAAGCCCCAAAATCTAAGAAAGGAAGAAACCCTAGAACTATTCTAGATATTCAAGAACAAGAAACGAGTTTTCTAAGTTTAAGATTATTGAAGATACCTCAAAAACTTGTAATTTCCTTAAACGTTTTCTTGAATTTCTTCACTTTCTTCCTTGACTCTTCAAGAAAATTTTGGGGTGCTTTAATGGAGTTAAGTTTCGGCCATGGGAGCTTGATTAAAGAGAAAACAAAATTTTCAACTTTAAATAGTAAGACAACCGACTTAAGGTGTTTAAAGAAGGGTATTTTGGTCATTTGGTCAATTAATCTAATTAATTAATAATAATCAATTATAAGTTAACAAATCCAATTGTAAAATTTAAGCTTAATAAAATCATGCCATATGTAACAAATAATAATCAAACATATTGCATAACAATTATGTAATATTGGAATAATTTAATTATCTAGATATTTAACATTTAAACATCTAAATAATTAATTAATGCGATTATTATTATATATGTATTTTTATTTACATTAAATAACAAATACATATATTAATGGCATGTGTCAAAATCTCATTTGATAAATAATTAATATGTATCAAATCAAATTTTGTATCAAATACAAATACACATTAATTATCAAATGACCGAAATGCCCATAATGCATGTATTTTCGTTTAACCATTTAAACGACTCGAATTAACTCATTTAATTCGGTGAAATATTACGAATAAAATATATTATTCATAACGCGTTGCTCAAGTGCTCAACGAGTACACTTCATATTATGGGACTTTAGGTTTATCCGTCACGAAATTCAATTTCGTGTCCATAATTCACCTACTCATAAATTATGACGACCACAGATAATCTCGCTAAACTATGCAAGTCGAGGTCATTGCATACGTATAATCTCTCCGTCACAGGCTATCAATATTATACCAGGGATATAGATAAGAACGTCAAATCTCTAAGGTATAATATAGTCGACTTTTAAATTTACGATCTTTAAATAACACTCGAAATTCACTTCCGAAGTATACCACGGCCATGGATTTACTAGATCGCAAATACGTACCTGATACCTATGCCCTGTACACAGGACTGACAGATTCTATCTGATACTCATAGGATATCATGAGCATGAATCCACACCCAACGAACAGGCGGAGGTCTGATATAAATAGATCGGTGACGTATGGAGAAAATGAGCTATAAGTTAAGAGTTATACATACTCCGACTTTCAGGGAGATCCAGATGATGGAAAATCTACATTATGATACAAACTTACCCTTAACAGTGGTGTTGTTAGTTGGCGATGTTCAAAGCAAGGCTCAACAGCTGATTCCACCACTAAGGCAAGATTTATAGCAGCTTTAGAAGCTGCTAAAGAAGCTGTTTGAATTAGAAATTTTATCACGGAACCTGGCGTTGTGCCTAGTATTGCATATTCGATCACATTGTACTGTGATAATAACGGAGCCATTGTGCAGGCTAAGAAGAGCGAGGGTGCATTCCAAGTCTAAACACGTGGAAATGAAATACCGTGTAATTAGAGAGATTATTGAACGAAAAAACATAATGGTCTTGAAGGTTCAAGGATAAGACAACATAGCAACCCGCTTATAAATGCCTTACCTCCTAAGTTATTCGATAAACATGTGGAGGAGATGGGACTGCGGTACCATCCAGATTGGCACTAAGCAAGTGGGAGTTCAATGGAGTTGGTGCTTGGAGTGCCAATCTGAATTGTATATTTAATTATGTATTAATAAAATAACTACATTTTCATTCATAACTTCTTAATGATATTATCATTATACGTATTAGATTGATATATAGATATGCTAAGAATGACATCGACCTTAGAATAGTCTTGACACTAGGTGTAAACTATTCTTAAAGTAAATATTCCTAGTCGTTGGTTTTGTAATACGGTCGAATTTATATAACCTAAGACTAGCATATATCGTATATTGGAATTAGAGTTCCAATGGTTTAACCCGATGTACTATGAGTTTTGGAAAATCGTATAGATATATGGATATTCGTTGAAACGGGTACTTAATGACTCATAGGTGATTCCTAATAGTTGGAAGTACACACCACCGTCAATGTGAATCTCCTCAAGTCGAGTAGCATATATAATTCTTTGACTATAGGATATCATTGATTTTGTGTGAGATCATCCACACTTTGATGCCATGTTTGTCAGAAATATTTCATGGTCTAGCCTCTAGATGTTCGTTGGGTGTGGACCGATGCACTCAGTAATCAAGTGCGAAGTAAGATAGGATCTGTCGGCCCGTATGTGTACCATAATGGATTTAGGTATCCATGTTAATAAAGTCACGATTCTTAAATCTTTGGCCAAAGTCGATCACCTAGGGTGGATCGCATCAGTTATGAAGAATCGTGGACATGTCGACATGAGATATGCGTCTCGAAAACTTGACGGTGTATTCTATGTTTCCTAAGCACAACTCGGATAGCCTACGACAGAGGGATTGTTAAACATATGTGAGGCTTATATGACGAACGTGTCTGAACTTAGAGAGTCCCAATATGAAGTGGACTCATTGAGCACTTGGGTAGCCGATTATTTTTGATAAAATATAATATTCGATATTATAATTATCAACTAAGATAATCAAGTGTTATTGGATAACATTGATTATTTACTTTGACCTAATTGGATTAATTCAATAATTACACAAGGGCTTAATTGTAAAATCATAATTATCTCTACTATTTGAGGATTTTATGGTAATTGTAAGTATGTAATAATAGGTGGTTTTGGCTTGATTTAATTGGATTAAATCAATGTGGCAAACATTTAACTAATACATTTCCTAATCCTTGGCTTGATTTAATTGAATTAAATTAAAGTGGGAGACAATGGAGATTAGTCACACCTAATTATACATATTTGGACAAATTTGATTAAGCCCACTTAAAAGTTGATTACAACTTTTATTAATTAAAAATTGCTTAAGTTTTGTTATAAATAGCAAGCCTTATGAAGGTTTTAATTACAAGTACAAATACAAGCAAATTCTTAGAGAAATTAGCCTAAGTTAGAGAAGTTGTTTAGAGAAGCTTGTGAGGTCTCTACAACATATCATCTAGGAGAAATCAAGATTAGATCTTGAAGTGAAGCTTGCTAGCATTGGAAATCAAGATTGGATCTTGGAGTAAAGCTTGCACACCTTGGAGGTTCTCCAACTATATCAACAAAGAAGAAGTAGATTGGATCTTGCATCAAGCTTGCTAGGTAAGTTTGAACTTCTCGTAAGTTATGAATTATGTATTAAATGCATGATCACATACCTTAATGTTGAAATAAGACTAATAAATTATGTTATGACGCTTTGAAAGTATAAACACAATATGCTTGTAATTTGTCAAAATATTTATGTTAGACATAAACATAAATTAGAGTTTGGAACTCTATATTAAAGCTTTGAGCTATGAGTACCATTCTAGAATTACTTGACCACCTTCGGGTGACCTAAAATTAATCACGAGATATTTCTTATTCGGCTTCTAATTTGGTTTGTATATTGGATTCAAAATTTACGCAAATTCGTATTTAGAATAAATTTATGTTTTTGTAAATATATTTGATATTTTGGAAAACTTGATTTTTATTCTATAACATGTGTTGATGTAGGTTTTGAAATTAAAAATTTATTTTGGGTGTTTTTGAAGTGTTTAGGGAAGACCAAAAAGCTCACTGGAAAGTGAGCTGAAGGAAATACATTAAGAAAAAATATAGCTTGGCACGCACTGTGCGCGGACAGTGTGCGCGTCAATTTTGTTTTCGTTCGTTCGAGAGTTTTCGGACTCTGATTCAGTCCCAGATTTTTCTATACACTCGTAATGAAATATAATATTTTATTAAATTATTTAAAATTACATTCATACTTGATATCCACGGGTTAGATCTATTTTCGCTGCGCGGGGCACCGAATCTGACCTTAGGGTTCCACAACTGCCCCAAAAGTAACATCGATCCGAAAATAATTCAAAAGCATAATTTTTAGTTTTCTACTTGATTGTTCATGAGGAGGTTGGATATTACATATGACTTAATTTGTGATGTATTTTTTGGGGCAGCTATGGAATCCCTAGGGTCAGATTGGTGCCCCATACAGCGGAAGTGGGTCTAACCCAAGGATATCAGAGATATGTATATTGTAAAATATTTTAATGAAAACTACATTCTGATACAAGTCATTAGGAAAAAACGGGGATCAAATCAGAGTCCGGAAACTCCAGAACGGAGAAAATGAAGTTTTAGCGTTCATCAGCCCTCGAAATCGCGACGTGGAGTCTTGGGAGTCGAGACGCTCCAAAGTGCGAGAGCAACTATGAGAGATGAACATCTCAGCGTCACGCCGTGACATGAAGGAGTAGGAGTCGCGGTGTTACTAGGTCTGATGCTCAGTGTCGCGATACTCCCATAGGCAGTGAGCAATTTCAACCTTCAAATCAATCATAAACACTTCCAATTTTCTCCTATCATTTCAATACACCTTAAAACCAATTTTAACATTAAAACCAACCATAACACATGTTATACAACTAACATACATTTATTCTAAATACATATGTGTATTTGTTTGAATCAAAACACAAACCAATTTAGAATCCCACTATGAAATGTCTCATGAACAATTCTAGTTCACCCAAAGGTGGTCAAATGATTCTAGAATGGTAGCCATAGCTCTAAGCTTTAATCTAGAGTTCCAAACTCTTATTAATTGTTTCATGTCTAACATGAATATTTATGACCTAATTAACAAGTGACACACTCACAAAGTGGTTCTTTACTCCCAAGTATAAGAGTGTCGAAGTAATAAAATAACCCGGTAAGTCTGGGGTCGATCCACAGGGAATAGATTTATCACATATTTTTCATACCACTAGCTTCACCCTTTATCCAAACATGATAAAAATTAGTAGAACTATAAATAAAAACACTCATAATTTTATTAATAAAATAAAAATAAATTACAAAAGGAAAAAATACACACAAGAGCTCATCACACAAAGTCTCAGAGAGACCTGTGGAAAATAAGACGCTAAGTATCTCTATTTACAGAGGTGCTTAGAACTTCTTGCAAGATTTGCTCAATTGCAAGAAAATTGAGCAAATCTTACAAATTAATTTTTTTTTTTTTTTTTTGTTTTTTTTTTTTTTTTCTGTTTGTCATTTTCTGTTTTTTTTTTCTTTTTGCTTTCGTTTTACTTTCTTTTATATAAAATACATGTGTTGTTAAATACATCATAAGCTGATTTTGTCGCCAATTTAAACACGGTGAATATTTTCCAAGTTCGATTTGAATCTAATTGTCACGCCCTTTTAGGTTTCTGGGTCTTGGAATTCGGATTTCGTGTCCATTTCCCTGTTGAGCATACAAAGCAGTATTTTACCTACACAATAAATAAAAAACAGAATAAAAATATATAAAGCTTAAATTTAATTATTATTTCAAAAATGTGTTAAATTAAGGGGATTAATAAAACTAAAAGTATAAAATGATTAATATTTCTTTTAATAAATCTGTACTTTTTAGTGTCCATCAACAAGAATATTGTGTTTATTCTTCGAAAGCATTCTAACACAATTTATTTGCCTTATTTCAACTTTAAGCTATGTAATCATGCATCCAATACATAATTCATCATTATATGTCTCACTGATGAAAAAACTCATTAATGAAGAACATAGCTTAAGAGAAGTTCAAACTTACCTATTAGGCTTGATGCAAAGATCCAATCTCCTTCTTTTTGTTGAAATGGTTGGAGAACTTTCAAGGTTTGCAAACTTGACTCCAAGATCCAATCTTGATTCCAATGCTAGCAAACTTCACTTCAAGATCCAATCTTGATTTCTTCTAGATGAAATGTTGTAAAGATCTTCCAAAGCTTCTCTAAACACCTTCTCTAACTTAGGCTAATTTTTCCAAGAATTGCTTGTATTTAGCTTTGTCAAGCTTAATTAAAATTTTCCTCAAGCTTGCTATTTATAGCAAAACTTAGGAATTTCTTAATTAATAAAAGTTCTAATCAACTTTTATGTGGGCTTAATCTAATTTGTCCAAATATGTATAATTAGGTGTGACTAATCTCCATTATCTCCCACTTAGATTTAATCCAATAAATCAAGCCAAAGATTAGGAAATAGATTAGTTAAATGTTTGCCAACTTGATTTAATCCAATTAAATCAAACCAAAACCACATATTATTACATACTTATAATTACCATAATATCCTCAAATGGTAGAGATAATTATGATTTTACAATTAAGCCATTGTGTAATTATTGAATTAATCCAATTAATCCAATTAGGTCAAAGTAAATAATCAATTTTATCCAATAACACTTGATTATCTTAGTTGATAATTATAATATCGAATATTATATTTTATCAAAATTAATTGGCTACCCAAGTGCTCAACGAGTACACTTTATATTGGGACTCTCTAAGTTCAGACATGTTCGTTATATAAGCCTAGCTAATATGTACGCAATTTGGCCACCTCCGAATTCACGAAGAACACGAACGACCTTTCTGAACTATACAAGTCGAGGTCATCACATATGTTTAACAATCCCTCCATCGCAGGCTATCCGAGTTGTGCTTAGGAAACATAGAATATACCGTCAAGTTTCCGAGACGCACATCTCATGTCGACATGTCCACGATTCTTCATAACTGATGCGATACACCCTAGGTGATCGACTTTGGACAAAGATTTAAGAATCATGACTTTACTCACATTGATACCTAAACCCCTTTATGGTACACATACGGGCCGACAGATCCTATCTTGCTTCGCACTTAATTACTGCGTGTATCGGTCCACACCCAACGAACATCTAGAGGCCAGACCATAAAAGGTTTCTGACTTACATGGCATCTAGGTGTGGATGATCTCATACAAAATCAATGTTATCCTATAGTCAAAGGATTACATATGCCACTCGACTCGAGGAGATTCCTATTGATGGTGGTGTGTACATCCTACTATTAGCTTCCTAACTCTAGATGAAATGTTGTAGAGATCTTCCAAAGCTTCTCTAAACACTTCTCTAACTTAGGCTAATTTTTCCAAGAATTGCTTGTATTTAGCTTTGTCAAGCTTAATTAAAACTTTCCTCAAGCTTGCTATTTATAGCAAAACTTAGGCAATTTCTTAATTAATAAAATTTCTAATAAACTTTTATGTGGGTTTAATCTAATTTGTCCAAAAATATGTATAATTAGGTGTGACTAATCACCTTTGTCTACCACTTTGATTAATCCAATTAAATCAAGACAAAGCTTAATTAATGGATTAGTTACATGTCTTCCACTTTGAATTAATCCAATTAAATCAAGCCAAAAACACATATAATTACATATTTGGAATTACCAAAATATCCTCAAATGGTAGAGATATTTATGAATTTATAATTAAGCCCTTATGTAATTATTGAATTAATCCAATTAATCCAATTAGCTCAAAGTAAATAATCAATGTTATCCAATAACACTTGATTATCTTAGTTGATAATTATAATATCGAATATTATCTTTATCAAAATTAATCGACTACCCAAGTGCTTAACGAGTACACTTCATATTAGGACTCTCAAAATTCAGACACATTCGTCATATAAGGCTAGCTAATATGTACGCAAATCGGCCACATTCGAATTCGCGAAGAACACGAACGACCTTTCTGAACTATACAAGTCGAGATCATCACATATGTTTATCAATCCCTCCATCGTAGGCTATCCGAGTTGTGCTTATGAAACATAGAATACACCGTCATGTTTCCAAGGAATACATCTCATGTCGACATGTCCACGATTCTTTACAACTGATACGATCCAACCTAGGTGATCGACTTTGGCCAAAGTCTTAAGAATCGTGACTTACTCACATGTATACCTAAATCCCTTATGATACACATACGAGCCGACAGATCCTATCTTGAGACACACTTGATTAATGAGTATATCGGTCCACACCCAACGAACATCTAGAGGCCAGACCATGAAATATTTATGACATACATGACATCAAAGTGTGGAGGATCTCACACAAAATCAATGTTATTATATAGTCAAAGGATCACATATGCTACTCGACTCGAGGAGATTCCTATTGACGGTGGTATGTAATTCCAACTATTAGGAATCACCTGTGAGTCATTCATTAATCGGTCCAACCAATACTCACACATGTATATGAGCTTCCAAAGCTCATGGTACATCAAGTTAAACCATTGGAACTCCAATTCCAATAAATGACATGTGCTAGTCTTTTCTGTTATAGGAATTCGACCGTATTCCAAAATTAACGACTAGAAACATTTATTTTAAGAATAGTTTACAATAGTAATACTTATCCCATGTCGGACCACCTAGTATCCAGTATTACTATATGACTATTCTACGGTCGATGTCATTTTAGCATATTTATACATCAATCTAATATGCATAATGACAATATCATTAATAAGATATGAAATGAAAATGTAGTTATTTTATTAATAAATAATAAAATGTATTATTCGGATTGGCGCTCCAAGTACTAACTCCAATAGTATTGGGGTGTTTTATTGTGGAGGTATGCAGTTTGACCCTATATGGCTGGCAGTACAAAAATGGCTTGATCATAGAGCTGTCATAGGTAGGTTATTGGATCGAGGATTACGGAGATGAACGCGCCTTATTTTATGATGGCCGGATTGCACGCTTGAGGTGAAGGCACATCAACTAGGCATTCAGCCTATAGAGGATCATTCAATGCCATCGTGCGCGTATCGGTCACCGAGATGAGGTCAATTATTTAGACATCGTTTTTTTGACTGCCTACTGATGAGCGGAAAATATATCAATATTTACCGCCCCTTTTACTTAATATTTTGTTTAGTTTCTCGGGTTTGATGAACGTTTTGATATGTTTTATTTTATTTTGCAGATAAAATAATATCGGGACTCAATGAAATCATTTAGGATGAATATGGGTCAAATAAGGGCAATTATTGGACTTGATATATTAATTTTGGAGATTGGAAACTTGAAAGGGCGTTTTGACGAAGTGCAGTTTTGGAAATTCCAGTTTTGCGCATCTGTCGTATTTTGGGCATAACTTTTTACTCAGATATCGGATTGAGCTGATTCAAGTTCCAGATTAAAGAAGACTCAAAGATCTACAACTTTGAAAGAGAAAATATTTTCTAATTCTGAATATTTCATGACCGAAATTGATGAACCATCCAGAAGTGTGTGGAGTGTAATTATTAAAAGTCATTATCAATCATTTTCAAAGCAAAATATTAATTAATAATAATTAATAAAAATTATCAAATCACCACCAAACAGATAAGAAATTAGTGGAGCAATTATGGATTTGGTGGAGTAATTAGTGGAGAAATTAATAATGTAATTGGTGGAGAAATTGATTGATGATTTGATGGTGGCAAAATTTTGCCTATAAATACCAAGCCATTTCATTTGTAAAATTCATACTTTCTTCTTTGAAATCTTAATGAATAAATAAGAAGATTGTATCTAGTTTGTTTATTTTTAGTTTTCAGTAATTAATTTTCAGTTTCGCACTTTCTTTTCTTTACTTTTCAGTTTTTACTTTCCGCAATTTACTTTTACGCACAGTACTTTTCTTTCTTTAATTTTTCAGTTTTTACTTTTCAGTAATGAGGAGGTAATTTCCCAAGCTAGGGTGAAAGGTAATTCTTTTACTGTTACTATTTAGATTAATCTCCCTTAAAAATAATATATTCACTATTTAAAATACTGATTAATAAAGGATACCGCTATATTGGTCGGTTGGCAATTCAATTTAATCTGGTTTAAACCTGACTAATCAAGGATACCGCCAGATTGGTCGGTTGGTAAATAATATCACAAGTTATATATTATTTTATGGGAGAATCTAAATTAGTAGTAGTAAAAGTAATTCCTTTTACCTTAGCATTTTATTTTATTGTAATTTACTTTTCAGCTTTTCTTTACCGCAATTACTTTCAAGCATTTTCATTTTATGTCTTTTACTTTTAAGTTTTTATTAGCCCTAGTTATGTGTTGTAACTAAATTAGTTATCTGGGGTTGTGATGAATTTCAATATCACCGGTTTAAGGGGTTAAATTATGGTTGGGTAATATAAAGGTTTATTTATTGAGTCTTAATCTTAATGCTTTTTATTAACTGGCCATTAATAAAATTGATAGGTAAACTTAAAATGAACTAGACATAGGGATTTTAAGTTTAAAACCTTAGACTCAATAGCCCACGATCTTCCTTGAGGATAGATAAACCTTTAATAGATTTCCTTACAGGATAGAATATACCTGTCGGGCGGGGGTAGCCATAATTGGAACTTAAACTTAATGAATCCAGATAATTTGGTTGACATAGACATATGGTTCAATTGGGTTAAACTGGGTATTTGTGTCTGACCATCGACAGAGGCTTACACATAATTTAGTGTTCCAGGTTAATAAATCAATATATTACCCAACTTTAAGATAACCACTTCATCTTTAAAATGATATTGGAAGAAATCACAACCCTAGATAGTTTTTAATATTGAATTTTCAAACCTATTTTCGACAATTTTATTTACTTGCTTTTAAATTTAGAATCGTCACCATTTCAAATCAATCAATCAACTTGTTAGATATTAGTAATCATTTGACCTCATAAAATTAATAGTTTAGATATTAAGTCCTCGTGGGATCGATATTTTTATACTACTTGAACGATACGTGCGCTTGCGTTATACGTGTGTGTTACGCCGGTCAAGTTTTTGGCGCCGTTGCCGGGGACTTATTTATCTTTTACTATTAGTTTAGGGGTTAGATACGTTACTTGTATCTAATTTCTTTTTACTTATTGTTTTTGTTTTCTGTGTTTCAGGTTCTCAGAAACTACATGAGACGAACCAGAAGCTTTGAACTCCGACCGCTTGACCCAGAAATTGAAAGAACCATCAGACAGTTGAGAAGGGAAAGGCGAGAAGGCCAAGAAGCTTTAGTCAACATGGAACCTGAACCTTTGAACGTTGCACCACCAATTCCCATTCGAGACAGAACCATTCCGTGGTTGACAGACTCATTTCCTGTATTGTACTTCCTCCCTTACCAGCAAATGCGTGTGACATCAAAACATGCATTCAGATGATTCAGCAGTCAGTTCAGTTGGGGGAATGCAACTGAAGATCCTAATTCCCACATCAGCAACTTCCTGGAAGTTTGCGGCACTTTTAACTACAACAGAGCATCAGAAGAAGCAATGAGACTGCGAGTTTTTCCATATTCCTGAAGGACAGAGCTAAAGCTTGGCTACATTCACTACCAGCAGGTTCTATCACAACTTGGAACACTTTAGCCACCAAATTTCTTGCAAAGTACTTTCCACCAGCCAGAACCGGAAATTGAGGAATGACATCACATCCTTTGTACAACAAGATTCAGAATCCCTCTGCGAAGCTTGGGAAGGTACAAAGATTTACTCCGGAAATGTCCTCACCATGAGATTCCAAAGTGGCTCAAGTTCAAACCTTCTACAATGGACTTTCTGGAATAATGAGAACCACAATCGATGCTGCTGCTGGAGGAGCCTTGATGGCAAAAGGAGAAGATCAAGCCTGGGACCTAATCGAAGAAATGGCCAACAACAATTCCTTGTGGCCAACAGAAAGGAGCATGATCCAAAGAATTGCAGGAATTTATGAAGTTGGAGCAACACAGCAGTGAATACCAGGCTGGATCAGATATGCAAATGTCTAGAAACACTTAGCACGCAAGTTGTGAACATCGCTGGATCCACAAGTTCACCATATGGAGGAGCACCAGAACCAAACCAACATGAAGAGACGGTGAATTATGTCAACAATTTCAACAGACAAGGGAACAATCCATATTCCAACACCTACAACCCAGGGTGGAGGAATCATCCTAATTTATCATGGAGCAACAATTCAGGCCAACAGCAGAACTATCCACCACCTGAATTCCAACAACAGAACAAAGGCCAGGAGCAGGCAAATGAATCAGGAATAACAGAAGTGTTGACCTACTTGAAAAAGATGGAAGCAAAACACGACTCTCAAGCAGCAAGATATGACACTATATTCAAAGCCATTCAGCCTCTATCAAAGCACTGGAGAATCAAATTGGACAACTGGCAAATGCTCAGAATTACAGACCGCCAGGTACCCTTCCTAGCAACACAGAGCCAAATCCAAGGAACATGGGGAAGGAGCAATGTCATGCCATCATGTTAAAAAGCGGTACTGAAATCAACAAAGATGTTGGAGCCAAAACAACTGCTGAGGAAGTTCCAAAAGAAACAAAGCAACAGATGGAGGAAAAAGAAGCAAAGGAAAAAGAACAGATCACTCCACCTCCACCTTTTCCTCAACGTCTTCAGAAGAACAAATTGGACAAGCAGTTTTCTCGGTTCCTGGAGATCTTCAAAAAGCTGCATATCAACATTCCATTTGCAGAAGCGTTGGAACAAATGCCCACCTATGCCAAATTCATGAAAGATATTCTTTCACGAAAACGGAGATTGGGAGATTACGAGACAGTAGCATTAACAGAAGAATGCAGTGCCATCATTCAGAGGAAACTTCCCCCGAAGTTGAAAGATCCTGGCAGTTTCACTGTTCCTTGCGTCATAGGAGAACATAACTTTGGTAAGGCTTTGTGTGATTTAGGTGCGAGTGTTAACTTGATGCCTTTTTCTATTTTCAGGAAATTACAGATTGGAGAAACAATGCCAACTTCAGTCTCACTGCAACTTGCTGATAGAACGCTCGTATTTCCGAGAGGCGTAGTTGAGGATGTGCTGGTCAAGGTTGACAAATTCATTTTCCCAGCAGATTTTATTGTCCTTGATATGGAGGAAGACGCAGACGTGCCAATCATCCTTGGGAGACCATTCTTGGCTACAGGTCGAACCATTATTGATGTACAAAAAGGAGAATTAACCATGAGGGTACAGGACCAAGAAGTAACATTCAATGTTTTCAAGGCCATGAATTTCCCAGATGATGAAAAGAAGGAGGAATGTTTCAGACTCGATGTGATACACAGTACCATTCAGAACTCCAATGCAATGCAAAGTTCTACTGACAAACTTAAAACATGTCAATTGCCTGTGGAGCCTAAAGATAAAGCGTCTTTTGTACTGAAGAGCCAATTCTTGCACTACAAGCAACAGAAGAGAAAAAGTTCCACCAACTCAACGAATTGGAGGAATTTCACAATCAGCCTTTTGAGGATGCCAAATTGTACAAAGAAAAGGGCAAGAAGAGACATGATGAGAAGTTAGTGCGCATACAACTGGAACCAGGGCAGAAGGTACTGTTAAACAAATCAAGGGTGAAATTCTTCCCATGGAAGCCAAAATCACGGTGGTCAGGTCCATTTGTGATCACCAAAGTTTTACCAAATAGAGCCGTTGAGATACATGATCCTGACGCTAACAAAACTTTCAAGGTTAAAAACAAGCGTGTCAAGCACTACTGGGGAGAATCATTTGAGCGACAAAAAGAAAGTGTTACACTTTCAGATCCAGCTTAACGTTCGAGAAGCCAAGTCTGGCTGACGACTTTAAACTTAGCGCTAGCAGGGAGGCAACCCATGCAATTTGTGTATATATTGTGATTTGGTGTGTTTTATTTTTGTGTGTTAATTTTTGCAGGATTAGTCATTTCAAAATGGAAGATGCTCTCGCAAATCTTCGCAAGCAATTTCCTTCTCTCCCTCAAAAATCTCTGATGAAAGTTTACAAAGCTCGCTTGGAACGGATGAGGTTACTGACAATCCATGGTATTCCTAATGATATTCGTTGGGTAATTGAAGCACGAGTCCGATTGGCAGGTGAGTCTTCTGACTCTTTTATTTCACATCTGCCTGGTTTTGGAAGAAGCACCTATGCAAAGAAACGTAGAGCTAAGCAAATGGGTGTTTGTTTCAAATGTGCACGATTTAATTGCAACACTCGTTGTCGTTCTTTAGGAATGGTGTCTGATAATCGCGAAGACAAAATTAAATTCATTAGGGATGGCTTGAGTAAGGAGTCTTTAGATGAAATATCTTCAACTCTTGAGACGCATCCCAGTGGATATGTTCACATGCCATTCGCAAATTACATACACAATTCCAAAAAGAAAGACAACAATTAAGTCTCGGGAATCTGACTCAAAAAGACCCTGTTTGCCAATTTATAAGAAAATTGGATGGGAAGCTTGTCCCTGACGCATAGACGTCAATCAAGCCGTTACTTTTCTTGTGTAATATTATATCTCTTTGTCTTTTCTTAATAATTTGATTTGTTTTGTTGTTTTCTTTTATTTTCTCCGACAGGATCCAGACCTTTTTGACTATCACGATATTATTTCGCTACTAATCGTCCTCTGGAAGATACTTGTGCTATTTTTACTCACCCTTTTCAGGTACTATAAATTCAGCCCGTCATTGCACTTTTGAAGGCATCCAGAGTTGAAAAAGAAATACAAAAAAAATGGAAGCCACTTCAAGAAGACGAGTTGAAAACATCTGTGTGTTTTGCGGTAGTAGTGTTGGTACTAAGCCACAATACATAGAAGCAGCACAGGAATTGGGTCGAGTCTTAGCTGCAAGGAATATGCACTTAATATATGGCGGAGGCAATCTTGGACTTATGGGGATCGTTTCAAAGGCTGTACAGGAAGGAGGCAGTCATGTTTTGGGAATCATCCCAAAACCCTTGGCAGAGGCAAATCTTATTGGATCATCAAACGGAGAGGAACTGATCGTGCCAGGTATGTCTGAACGATTGGTAGAAATGATTAACCGTGCTGATGCTTTTATTGCTTTGCCAGGTGGCTTGGGCACATTGGAGGAAATTTTTATAGTTCTATCTTGGGCGAACCTGAACATACACCAGAAACCGCTTGGACTGCTTAACGTTGATGGATTTTATGATTTTCTTTGTGTGTTTCTTGATGATGCTCGGAGAAATGGGTTCGTGTCAAAACCTATGAAAGAACTCCTCTTCACTGCCAGAACTGCTCCGGATCTAATAGACCAACTCATAGCCTATGAACCACAAGTTGACCCTATCCTTTCAAAGATAAATTGGTCTGGGGACGATCGTGGTAAGAGGCGTCGGATTAATCTGGATCTTAACCTTTAATTTCCTGTAGAATTTCAGCTAACCAGGTATATCTTCTAAACTCTTCTTCTACTGTTTAAGACATTGGGGACAATGTCTCATTTAGGTTTGGGGGAGGAATTAGTTTATGATCCTTATTTTTGTTTTTAGTTTGTGTGTTTTTTTTATTTTTAGTCCAAAATTTTTCGAAAAATACAAAAAAATTGAAAAATTTTCAAAAATTACAAAAATATTTGCGTTTTTGTGTTTTTTATTTTTGACTAAAAGGTGAAATTGGTAAGAGATAGCTGAGTAAGGAGTTTCCACTCCTGAGACGTATCTCAAACCTTTTCGAAACAAGTTAATTTTTGTTTATTTCATTTTGAATTATTTAATTTGTGAATTCTCCTTAAAACTGACTAAAATGGATCTTTATATGCTCAGTTGACAGATATTATCAACATATATAGTAACATACGGACATGAGCTAAAATTGAAAAGTTTGTAATATTCAGTGCTCTAGTTTAATTGGAGGAAACATCTCAAAAAGCAGTGGAGTAAAAAAAAAAAAAAAAAAAAAAACGTCTGAGATCCGAGTTATTAAGTCTGTAAGGGTGTTTTAACACCTAGTGCCCTAAAACCAACTGGTTTGGGAGTCACTGGCCCAAAGCTCGTTACATGGATCAAAGATGCTGCAAAAATATATATATCTGAAGTCTGAGTAATTAAGTCCGTAGGGGTGTCTTAACACCTGGTGCCCTAAAGCCAACTGGTTTGGGAGCCACCGACCCAAAGCTCGCTACATAGATGGAAGATATTGTATATAAATAAAAAAAGAAAAAAATCAAAGAAAAAAATCAGAAAAATCAGAAAAATTATTCCATTGCTATAAAAAAGGTGTGAAATCTGATAGAACTTTAGGACAAAAATATTACTCTCTTATCAACTGCACTTATGACTGTTGTGGGCAAAAAATGAGTTGTTTAATATTTTGTTGGCTGTGTATATGGAGAATGGTAAAAATAATCGGAGAATTTACTTATTAGTAATTTAGAAATAAAACAAAACAACTAGTAACTTGGAGTAGAAGTTTCACCTGATTAGTCACTAACATCTTTATTCTCTTTTCGCTTGTCTTTTTGCTTTTGTGTGCATTAGTTTTATTATATTTTTACTTTTGTAAAATGTTTGTGGGTATCATTGCTGTAACCCTCACGAGACTACAACTCGTCCACTAGGGACACCTAGGGGTTTAAAGGCTTGTTGCATATGCTAAATGCAACCGTGATCCCTACGAAAGTGGCTTAGTTTAATTTTAATTTTATTTTGTTGTTTTGCTCGAGGACTAGCAAAATGTTAGGTTTGGGGGTGTGATGAGCGGAAAATATATCAATATTTACCGCCCCTTTTACTTAATATTTTGTTTAGTTTCTCGGGTTTGATGAACGTTTTGATATGTTTTATTTTATTTTGCAGATAAAATAATATCGGGACTCAATGAAATCATTTAGGATGAAATATGGGTCAAATAAGGGCAATTATTGGACTTGATATATTAATTTTGGAGATTGGAAACTTGAAAGGGCGTTTTGACGAAGTGCAGTTTTGGAAATTCCAGTTTTGCGCATCTGTCGTATTTTGGGCATAACGTTTTACTCAGATATCGGATTGAGCTGATTCAAGTCCAGATTAAAGAAGACTCAAAGATCTACAACTTTCAAAGAGAAAATATTTTCTAATTCTGAGATTTCATGACCGAAATTGATGAACCATCCAGAAGTGTGTGGAGTGTAATTATTAAAAGTCATTATCAATCATTTTCAAAGCAAAATATTAATTAATAATATAATTAATAAAAATTATCATCACCAACAACAAGATAAGAAATTAGTGGAGCAATTATGTATTTGGTGAGTAATTAGTGGATTTGAATTAATAATTGGTGGAGAAATTGATTGATGATTGATGGTGGTGGAAAATTTTGCCTATAAATACCAAGCATTTCATTTGTAAAATTCATACTTTCTTCTTTGAAATTCTTAATGAATAAATAAGAAGATTGTATCTAGTTTGTTTATTTTTAGTTTTCAGTAATTAATTTTCAGTTTCGCACTTTCTTTTCTTTACTTTTCAGTTTTTACTTTCCGCAATTTACTTTTACGCACAGTACTTTTCTTTCTTTAATTTTTCAGTTTTTACTTTTCAGTAATGAGGAGGTAATTTCCCAAGCTAGGGTGAAAGGTAATTCTTTTACTGTTACTATTTAGATTAATCTCCCTTAAAAATAATATATTCACTATTTAAAATACTGATTAATAAAGGATACCGCTATATTGGTCGGTTGGCAATTCAATTTAATCTGGTTTAAACCTGACTAATCAAGGATACCGCCAGATTGGTCGGTTGGTAAATTTATTTTGGTACCGCCTTTATGGCTGGATTATGGACAAATATTACCGCCTATATGGCTGGTTGGACTTAATTTGACTTAATCAGGATACCGCCAGATTGGTCGGTTGGTAAATAATATCACAAGTTTATATATTATTTTATGGGAGATATCTAAATTAGTAGTAGTAAAAGTAATTCCTTTTACCTTAGCATTTTATTTTATTGTAATTTACTTTTCAGCTTTTCTTTACCGCAATTACTTTCAAGCATTTTCATTTTATGTCTTTTACTTTTAAGTTTTTATTAGCCCTAGTTATGTGTGGTAACTAAATTAGTTATCTGGGGTTGTGATGAATTCAATATCACCGTTTATAAGGGTTAATTATGGTTTGGGTAATATAAAGGTTTATTTATTGAGTCTTAATCTTAATGCTTTTTATTAACTGGCCATTAATAAAATTGATTGGTAAACTTAAAATGAACTAGACATAGGGATTTTAAGTTTAAAGCCTTAGACTCAATAGCCCACGATCTCCTTGAGGATAGATAAACCTTTAATAGATTTCCTTACAGGATAGAATATACCTGTCGGGGGGGTAGCCATAATTGGAACTTAAACTTAATGAATCCAGATAATTTGGTTGACATAGACATATGGTTCAATTGGGTTAAACTGGGTATTTGTGTCTGACCATCGACAGAGGCTTACACATAATTTAGTGTTCCAGGTTAATAAATCAATATATTACCCAACTTTAAGATAACCACTTCATCTTTAAAATGATATTGGAAGAAATCACAACCCTAGATAGTTTTTAATATTGAATTTTCTTAAAACCTATTTTCGACAATTTTATTTACTTGCTTTTAAATTTAGAATCGTCACCATTTCAAATCAATCAATCAACTTATTAGATATTAGTAATCATTTGACCTCATAAAATTAATAGTTTAGATATTAAGTCCTCGTGGGATCGATATTTTTATACTACTTGAACGATACGTGCGCTTTCATTATACGTGGTGTTTTACGCCGGTCACATACTACATGTCATATTTTGTATTATATATCTTAATTTATTTTTATATTTTATATTATAGACCAATCCTAAAAATATCTTTTTCCTTGTAGAGACGTAGGTGGGCATATGAGCTCTTATTATAGGGCATTGGTTTGAGGTTCATGCTATAGTCGGACGGGCATTCCCCATTGCACTGGTCATCATCCGGCTTATGAAATATTTTCAGATGAATTTGATGACGATGTGGACTCCTTTGAGCATCTGGCTATCATTAATATGGATTCATGCAATAGAGGAATCTATATTGTGCATTAAAAACAAGATATGTTTTCATGACATATATCGAAAAATATATATTTATTTTTTATGAAAATTTGATAGTAAATCTATTTATTTTTTATTTATATGTTTAGTAGGTCGCCGTGCTACGCAAAAACCAGCCGTCACTGGTTGATCCTGTTGCTGATGATCCGCCAAATGGATTCGATGGCGCTGGCCCATCTCGCATTGGCTCATCTCACGATGACCCTTCTCATGATGGCCCATCTCACGCTTCTCATCCTCTTGTTGATCCATTAGTCACTTTATTTCGTGACCGCCTGCGTATTTGAAATAAAGGAGGGACATACGATGATTGAGGATTAAGAGATAAACATTGAGGATCGGCAGAAAGGAATGAAGGATCAGCTGAAATGAATGGATGATCGGCAGAAATGAATAAAACAGTCATTACATGAGGCATTAGAACTTCTGATGAGAATGTCAGAGAGAGAGATACTAGGCCATGTATTGGCTGACATTGATTTTGATATGTAGTTTTTTCAGTTTGATGTAGAGTTAACTATTTTATTATATAATTAAATGTTATATATATATTACATATAAAAAGAATTTAGAAAAATTAGTCCAAAAAAATCATAAATAAATAAATTTATTTTCTTTAAAAAAATCAAATAAAATTTATTTATGAAAAAATAACAAAAACAAATTTGGAGATATGAATAAAACTTCAGAGATAACGCGTGTATTTTCATTACCGATTAAACGATACGAATTAACTGGCTTAATCTGATAAAATATTATGAATAATCTGTATTATTCATAACGTGTTGTCCAAGTGCTCAACGAGTAGACTTCAGCTTGTGAGAATCTCTAAGTTCAGGTTTATCCGTCATAAAATCCAACTTTGTGTCCATAATTCACCCACACATGAATTATAATGACCACGAATAATCTCATTGAACTATATAAGTCGAGGTGATCGCATACGTATAATTCATCTGTCTCAGGTAATCAATATTATACCGGGGACATAGATATGAACATCAAATCCTTAAGGTATAATATCGTCGACTTATATATTTGAGATCTCTTAATAACACTCGAAAATTGCTTCCGTCGTGTACTACGATCATGGATTTAACATATCACAAACACATGAAGGATACATATGCCTTGTACACAAGACTGACAGATTATATCTTGACACTCACCGGAGATCCTGAGCATCAGTTCACACCCAACGAATTGGCGGAGGTCTGACCTAAAAAGGTCGGTGACGTGACTGCCATCAAAGTGTGGAGGATAACTCATATTTCCACCGTGATATCTCAAGTCAAAGGACCATTATGATACCCGACTCGAGAAGATTCTTATTGACGTTGGTGTATCATATATTAAGAATCTTTGGTGAGTCGTCCAGTATTTATCCACTATAAACACATATATGTTTATACAAGTCTCTGAGACTCATGGTTCATTGAGTAACAACCATTGGAATTCTAAATTCCAATATACGACATGTACCATTCTCTACAGGTTTACTTATTGACAAAGTAATGTAAACCTTGACCATAAACAATTTAAAAATGATATTGTTAGGATACAATTCAATGTCAGTTGCGACACTTTTGTAATTGTATCATAACTAATTATTTTAAGGTATGTTATATCTTTACAATATATAATAAAGAATATACTGATTAAACTGTTTATGTTATTCAAAATAAAATAGTACATATATATTTACAAGGAAATAGCAATAAAAAATTGGCGCGACGAGTACTGACTCTAACAAAAGCAACTTCTTTTCTAGTGGGGGAAATGAAGTGCTTATTAAGGCAGTAATTTCAAGCCATTCCTGTTATACTATGAGTTCCAGTAGACATCTGTGAGGAGATTCAGAGGAAGATCACAGTTTATTGGTGGGGATCAAATGAGAGAGAAAAGAATGTGCATTGAACTGGATGGAGTAAGCAGAGTCAATAAAAAAGATATGGAGGTATGTGTTCTATAGGGTTTAAATCGAGCTCTTTTAGCCAAACAAGGGTGGAGAAGCCGAAAGTTCCCCAAATCTTTAATGGCCAGAATTCTCAAGGCTAGATACTTTAAAAACAGCCATTTCCTAAATGCACAACTTGGATACAATCCCTCTTTTGTGTAGAGGAGTATCTTATGGGGTAGATAGATGTTAGAGAATGATATATGGAAGAAGTTTCAGACATGTATCCCCCCACTTCTTGCCAAGGGATGCGAGAGTAAAAGAGCTGATTGCGGATGATAACACCTGGAATGAAGGGGTCATAAAGAAGTATTTTTTAGAAATTGACTGCCAAGAAATCCTCAAGATCATGCTTCCCAGACTCCCACCAGAGTATAAAATTTGTCGGCACTTCAAAAAAGAGGGTCTTTCTCAGTTAAGAGCGCATACCATCTAGCAATGTCTTATAAGGAAGGTGAGTATGCTTTGAGTTCTGACAGAAGCAGTGGTCAGTGGAATGAAAATAGTAATTGTCCCAACGGTTCAAAGGCTTGAGGAAAAAAGATAATTGAAAATAGTATTTTGTCAACGATGTGGAAGGCATATAGAGACTACAACCCATGAGTTGTTTCAGTGCAGCACCGTCAAAGCGAGGTTGCAGATGTCACCATTTTCAGACTTCAAGAGGTGGATGGCTTGGGAGTCATTGCGAGAGATTTTAAGGGAGCTGTTTTGGCATGTGCTTTGCAAAATTCGAACTATTATGGGGATCATGAATAGGCTGAAGTAGAAGCAGTTTTGTTGGGGATTAGATGCGCAAAGTAATCGAACTCGGAAGCTGTCATCATAGAATCGGATGCAAAAAATGTTTTCAACCTTGTTCACGAAAAATTCACAGCTATAAGGAGATCCAATGGATAATCTGTGAAATTCAGAGGAAATTTCAGATCTAAGTAGTTGTACAATCTAGTTTAAGTCTCAGACTTGTAATCTGTCTGCCCGTAGACTAGCAAAGTTTGCCTGCCTGAAGTCTGTTTCGGGTTTCTGGGTGGGAGATTTCCCATTTTTTATATTTCTTTTAATTTTAGTTTCTGTTAATGAAATGGTTCTCTCTTTAAAAAAACAGTTGAAGGTACATTCATCTAAAAGCTGTCAAAAATTCAACACAAACAGAAGCCGAACTCATTCTAAGATAAAAGCTAAATGTGTTATTGCTACAAACAATTCTTAGAAATTGCCATCTATGTCCAAGTCAACTCACTTTCTGCATGTCTCCGGTAAAGCTGAAGTGCTTAACTTGTTATCAGAAGAAGAAAAAAAATATCAGAGCTACATCTACTGATGTTGACAGCTCTGCATGGGTACATGATCTCTTGCCATTCTAGATATTACTGGCTTACTGTCATAGTTAAGAATTACAAACCCAAAAGAAAAGAATCGATTGGTTAAACACATGCTTTTCAATCTCAAATGTATGATTAGGGTATCCTATTTAAACTCGGAATCGGACCAGAACCAATTAGGAACTGATAAAAAGGATACTTATTTAATTGGGTAGATTTCGATTCTAAAATATCAGGAACTGATTCGATTCTTAATCGAATCGAACCGAACCCATAACTTAACAACATGGACATAATACATTTTTTCACATCAACTTGAGTAGCAGAATACATTTTACAATAATTCTACAAGACATAACTACGAAAACAAAATCCATAAGTCTCAACAGTCAAGATTATCAACCACCACAATGGCACAAGCACAAAACATCTTCAGTTATCTCTCTCTCTCTCTCTCTCTCTCTCTCTCTTCATAAAAATCATATTATTCGATCAACGTTTCAAGTTTGACTGTGTTGTCAAACAAAAGCTGAGATTGTAACCAATTTTGTACACATATCAAGACTTCAACTATTTTTGAAGTAAAAAATCTCCTATATTGATCTAGAACACGACCCCCAGTACTAAAGGCAGACTCGGAAACCAGAATAGATATTGGGATTGCAAGGAAATCACTTGTTACATGTGCCAAAATTAGATATTTAGAAGAATTCAACCTCCACCGTAATAAAATATTAAAATTTGGATTAGATGGATTTTCAAAAACATCAGTCAAGTATTTATCCACTTCATTTGATACATCCATACTATTTTATTCTTTGCCATCTTGCTATATCTCACAAAAGGGGACTCATCTTCAAGATTACCCACAAAACTCAAATTTAATGCAGTATCTTCAGAAAATTGGGTACCACTTCCACTAGCAATATTCTCTTTCCAATTTCTCAATTTTCTCTTCACATAATTGACTGCAACATCATTTGCTCTCGCATTATCAACTGTTATTATGAACACCCTCTCTATGTCCCCAATCAAGCAAACATGTCTTAATTCTCTTCCCAATCGTGTGTCCCCTCTATGATCTTCAATCGTTGTAAAACTCAAAATCCTTCTATGCAGATGCAAATTACTATCAATAAAATGACATGTGATAACCATATAACTAAATTTCTGAATCGAAGTCCATATATCAGTAGTTAGAGAAACTCTTTTCGTATTATTACTCAACATAATCTTAAAAATGGCCTTCGCATCTAGGAACAATTGCATAATATCTCTAGAAATAGTTATTCGGGATGAGACATCAAATTTATGAATTGACACATCACAAAATATCGAAACCCTTTATTCTCCACAAAAGCAAATGATAATTCATCATTAATAATCATTTTAACTAGTGTTTTTCTACATGCATCCCGACTCCATCCACTAGGCACAACATTACTTCCATGTTCAGACCCATCCTCAACATCCTTCCCAAAAACTGGTTGACTTTCATCTTTCAAAATATTCTGATATTCTTTACATTTTTCTAAATGCCTTTTCATATCGGTAGTACTGTCACTAGTTGTTTTTCCACGTACATATTCATTCTTTACCACAATAATTACACTTTGATTTCCCTATATTATTTTCAAGTCTAAAGAAATGTTGCCAATCTTGGCGCTGTTGGAGATCTTACAGACGATGATTTCTTTCCTATTCTGCCACACTTGCTCTGTTGCCACAGTATCTTCTTCATCACTCAATCCATGGGGTGCCAAAATTTGTTCACTCATGATTTCAGACTGCTATTTTCTTCTTAGAAGGAATTAAAACTGTCAACAGAAAAATTGAAATCAGTACGTCTAAATACGAAACCAAAAGAATATAGCAATGGTGTCACAGCGTGCTATGGGCCTATTATGCTTATGGGCCCAAGCCCAGCTAATGTTTTATTTGTTATAATTTGTTTGTTTTCAATTCGTGTTGCAGTTGTTTTTTGTTGTTACATTTGGTTCCCACTTGTAGTTGTTGCAGTTGCACTTCGTCTTTCAGTTTTCAGTTTCATTTGGTGTCTAAGTAAGTTCCATGAGGATAGGCACCACTCACTGGTGGTTATTTCTCAAGTTGTATTTGTGTTTTCCCCAGAAACAATTGTATGGTGTGCAGAAAGTTAATGAAAAGTTTTCAGTTTTGATTTCACAAATTCTCTCTATCAACTAGTACAGGAGGTTGGTCCCCTCGAAGAGGCCAAATTAAAGTTATAACTGAGTCATTATCAGTGAGCTACATAGCAAGTGGTATCAGGCTTTCGATCCTCATGGCAGAAGGCACCCGTCTTGCCCAACTAGCTGACGTTGTGGTGGGACTCCAACAAGCTCAAGGCGCTAGTGACCAAGCACAAGCTCTCCAACAGCAGACCTTAGAGAGGAAACAGCAGTCACTGGAGCGGATGATGCAGCAACTAGCAGGGGTGAACACACGACTTGACAACCTCCTGCAAAATCAAAGACAACAAGGAGGTGAGATGGAGGAATTAGCACCTCGCAACAATGACTTACATGGAATTCGCTTAGCAGTACCTCGAGTGGAGTTTCCTCGATTTGAAGGAGATGATCCTATGAGTTGGTTGTATAAGGCAAACCATTTTTTCGCAATCCAAACGACCCATCCACAACACCGAATTATGCTCGCTTCTTACTATATGGAAGGTCCAGCCTTGGTGTGCTTCCAGGAAATGGAAAATGCTGGCAACTTACAAGTTGGGAGAACCTTTCAAGGGCGATCATGGTGAGGTTTGGACCATCGGCTTATGATGATCCCGCTGCCCAATTCAAACGGTTGTCACAAAATTCAACTGTCGAGGAGTACAAGGCCCAGTTTGAATTCTTGTCTAATCGGCTTCCTAATCTTAGTGCGGAATATAAGCTCAGTTGCTTCCTAGCTGGCTTGCGAGAGGAGTTAGAAATCCCTGTTAGCCTTGCAAACCCCACCACTGTCACCCCTTTGGGGTGGCTAAACTACAAGAAAGATACACTGTCATAACCCACAAACCAGCCAAGCTTACGCCAAATACCTCAAGTAACAGCCAACCCCCATATCATGGCTCTGGCCAAAAACAGATCCAACCTGCACCACCTCACCCTAACCACCATTCCACCAGAAATCCCATCACACACCACTCGGATTACCAACGAAAGAATGAATGAGAGAAGAGAGAAGGGTTTATGTTATTATTGCGATGAGAAGTGGCACAGTGGCCATAGGTACAAGAAACCAACAATTTTCTTACTTGAAGGTGTCAATTTTGGAGTTGATCATGTGTTGGAGAATGGCGATGTCAGAGCAGAACAAGCTGGAGAGCACTCTGAAACGTTAGAGGAGGATAAAGTGGAGATCTCTCTCAATGCTATGACTAGTTCCCCTTCATCCAGGACCATGCGAGTGCTGGGAAAATTAGGAAATCAGTCACTGTCTGTGCTTCTTGATTCTGGCAGAACGCATTGCTTTATAGCTGTACAAATGGCAAAAAGGTTAATGTTACCAATTCAGAAAGAGAAACAGCTCCAAGTTACTATTGCTAATGACGATAAAATATCTTGCCATGGATTATGTGAAGAGGTGACTTTCAAGATACAAGGTAACTCATTTCAGGTGCCTTTATTCTTACTGCCTTTAGGGGGCTGTGACATGGTTTTGGGTGTAAATTGGTTGCAACAACTTGGACCTATCTTATGGGATTTTAATAACTTGAGCATGCAATTTAAATGGAAGGGAGACAATGTGATTTTAAAAGGGTTGACTCCTGCTGATTGGACAGTAGAAGAGGGGAAAGACTTCTGGAAAAATTCTAAAGGGGCACCTAGGGGGCTGATTTTGCAACTCTTGCAGAGTGAGAAATCTGATTTACCCTCACCTCAACCAACCCATCTTCCAGAAATTCAATGCCTACTGGATAGCTTTTCTGAGTTGTTTCAAGAACCTCAAGGCCTACCCCCACTTAGAAGCCATGATCACCATATTCCCCTAGTGGATGAGACCAAATCAGTATGTGTAAGGCCCTATAGGTATCCTTATTATCAAAAAAATGGGATAGAAAAATTGGTGGATGAAATGCTGAGCAGTGAGGTTATCAGACCTAGCCAAAGTCCTTTTTCTTCCCCAGTGTTATTAGTTAGAAAGGCAGATGGAAGTTGGAGGATGTGTGTTGATTATAGGGCCCTGAACAGGGAAACTATTAAGGAAAAATTTCCGATTCCGGTTATTGAGGAGTTATTGGATGAACTACATGGGGCTTCAATCTTTTCCAAAATTGACCTTAGGTCGGGGTACCACCAAATTAGGGTAAAAGGCGAGGATATTGCAAAAACAGCCTTTCGCACACACGAAGGTCACTACGAGTTCTTAGTAATGTCATTTGGTCTCACCAATGCTCCCTCAACTTTTTAAAGCCTTATGAACACCATTTTCAAGCCCTATCTCTGCAGGTTTATTGTTGTTTTTTTTGATGATATCGTAGTTTACAGTAAAGACCCCTCTGCCCACCTAGAGCATTTACGGTTGACGCTGAAAATCTTGCGGGATAACAAACTATTTGCTAAGTTATCCAAATGTCAGTTCGGAAGGGAAAAGATAAGTTACCTAGGCCATGTAATCAGCAAGGAAAGGGTCAAGGCTGACATGTCTAAGATTGAGGCAGTGAGAAGATGGCCTATACCGACTTCACTAAAGGCTCTTAGGTGATTTTTGGGGTTGACTGGGTATTATCGCAGATTCATCAAAAATTACGGGATGATCGCTGCTCCTCTCACAGCCTTACTGAAGAATAATGCTTTCAAGTGGACAACTGACACCACTAATGCTTTTGAAAACCTCAAGGCAGCTATGTCTCACCCACCAGTTCTAACCCTTCCAGATTTCTCTAAAAACTTCACTGTGGAATGTGATGCTTCAGGAATAGGAATAGGAGCAGTACTGGTTCAAGAAGGCAGACCTATAGCATTTTTTACCCAAGCTCTAAAGGGAAAGGCTCTCGCATTGTCCACCTATGAAAAAGAACTCCTAGCTTTAGTTACGGCTGTAAGAAAATAACGACCTTATCTATTAGGGCAGCAGTTCAAGGTTCTCACCGACCAAAGAAGCCTAAAATTCCTCTTAGACAAAAAAATTGGCACCCCATCCCAACAAAAATGGGTGTCAAAATTACTCAGCTATGACTTGGTGGTGGAGTACAAACCAGGGAAGCACAACAGAGCAGCCGATGCTCTCTCACGCCTCCATGGATAACGGATAGACACAGACCTAATGTTACAAGCTATTTCCTATCCTATTGTTGATTGGCTTTCCCATATTTCTTCAACTTATACAACTGACCCCCTCTTGAATGCCCTGTTATAGAAATTTCAGGCAGGCCACCTCTCCGCTGATAAGTATGGGATGCTGGGAAAGGTTTTAACTTACAAGGGCATAATACATTTGGGCACTGTTAAGGTTTATCACTTGGATCTACCATCTCATTCTAAAATTCACCCTATCTTCCATGTTTCGCTCTTCAAACGGCGTATTGGCGATAACAATCCGGTCACCCAAACATTACCCCCTGTTGATGACGAAGGCGCGATCCAGCCGGCGCCAGAACTGATTTTGGGAAAAAGGCTCAAGAAAATAAACAATCAAGCCGTGGTGGAAGTGCTGGTCAAATGGCAAAGAATCCCGTCTGAGAACGCGAGCTGGGAAGAGCTGGATGTCCTCAGGTCAACATACTTTTACCTTGTGGGCAAGGTCTTCTAAAAGGGGACAGGTTTGCTATGGGCCTATTATGCATTATGGGCCAAGCCCAGCTAATGGGTTATTTTTATAATTTGTTTGTTTTCATTTCAAGTTGCAGTTGTTTTTCATTCCCAGTTGTAGTTGTAGCAGTTGCACTTCCTCTTTCAGTTTCAGTTTCATTTCGTGTCTAAGTAAGTTCCATGAGGATAGGCACCACTCACTGGTGGTTATTTCTCAAGTTGTATTTGTGTATTTCCGAGAACCAATTGTAAGGTGCAGAAAGTTAATGAAAAGTTTTTTAGTTTTTGATTTCACAAATTCTCTCTATCAACTATTACAGGAGGTTGGTCCCCTCGAAGAGGCCAATTAAAGTTATAACTGAATCATTATCAGTGAGCTACATAGTAGAGCGACAGTTAAGACTTAGAAGCAATAAAGGTGCATAGAAAATGAAAACCCATAAAATTAAACAATTCTTCTCATTTACAACTTTAAGAGTTTTAAAATTGCTTTATCAATCCAGAAAATGATTTTCTCTTACATTGAAGTAGAAAGAAACACATAAAGATCCAAATATGAAACTCCAAGATTCTTAACAGGCACCCTTAACATAATTTTCAATCTAATTGATTGAATTCATACTACATATAGTGTAGTATAATATGACAATGGAGATGAGCACAATGTATATGACAGTAACCCAACTTCAATGACAGTAACCCACAACTTTTAAAGCTTCATCGACTCCTTTTTTTTTTTTTTGAATCGCTGAAAATACCGCCGTCAAAATCATTTTTTTCGAGCTTAAATAGAACAGGTAAAATCCCAACTGTCTCAAACTCTTACAATAAACATATTAACTGAGATACTTAACCCACGCCGCCAAACCACGTCCCTCGAGACTTCATCAAGTGCTTCCCCAACTTCAATCTCATTACCCGATTACTTGTTCCCAATCCAACACAATAACCCACAACTTACAATACTGTTTTTAAAGCATCAACACAAAGCTCTCCCCTACTTTGCCATGTTCCCAATCCTTACAACTTTTTTTTTTTTTTGCCTTTGCATTCATGGAAATTCATTTTAACAAATTAATTGTCACTAGGACTGGGGAAAATTAAATATTTCGATTCAATTTGGTTCGGTTTCAATTTGGTTGTCCACTCCTACAATTATCCTATAAATTGTCATAATAATACTTTAGTCCTTGTAATTTTAGAAATAAAAATTTTAGTCATTGTATTTTTCTAAAATACAAGTATTAATACATGCCATTAAATATTTTTTTTAAAATTATTTGGGTCACTTTTTATCCAACAAATTTGTATTATCTTTTGATAATTTTTTAGTTATTTAAATCATTTAACGTTACTCGAGAAAAATTGACTTTAAATTAACGAAAAATATTTACCAACAGAGACTAAAATTTATATTTATAAAATGATAGAAATTAAAAAATCGTTATAGTAATGTAGAGAGTATTTGAGTATCATTTTTCTTAATAATTATGCAGAATCTTCGAATAATAATTTTAATGAGATCGTGAAAATAATAATCACGTGCAATCTTCATATACAATTTTGTAGCTGACCCACAGCTTATTTTGATGATTGCTTGATATTCATGAATTTTAAAAAATAATATTCGTGTGATAGAAAACACGAACATCTTAATCAGCATCAACGTCCAGGGTTCTGTTGCTGGAGACTTCTTATTTTCTTAATACTCATCATCTTTTTTCGACCGACTCTTAGAAATTCGATGGCTCTTAGGATTATTAAAAAAGCTATAAATTTAAAAATAAATTATTTATTTGAAATTTAAATGAGAATAATCTCATTTATTATTTATATGTTTTTGAAGTCGTTAGATTTTATCTAGTTTAATATTAATCAATATAAATATGTAATTTAGTATTGTAATTAAGTGTGAAAATTAATTCAATAAAAGAGCCTTTTATAGCTTTCCTTGATCCGAATCCTTCTTAGATTATGCTTGCCTTATTTGCGTTGTATTAGTACTCATTTTCTTCTTTAGAACACGTTGTTGATAGTGATTTTTGGGCTTCACGATCCCAGCAAAGCAAGAAGGATATAAAAGAGATTTCCGTTTCAGAGGTTCCGAGGGTCGGATCGGTTCATGTACTTCACTGAAACAGAGGAGAAAAGATGTTCAGGACAGCTCGGATAGTTGATTTCTCGGCTCCGACCCGACCTGATTGCTCGGCAACCGTTATTCCTAATGTCCGACCCGATAGAGCTGTCGAAGTATCGACATTTAATCGCTCGATCCTGGTCGGGTGGTCGGAATCTGGCATAAGGACTTGCATTCTCTAAAAATGTCTGATATGATGGGAGCATGTGACAATTTAATCTTCTGACACTAGATAACGTGTAGCAATGGATATAATAACTTGGTTCGAAGAAGTGTCAAATGGCAGAGTCACTTTCGGTGGAACAATTGGAGAAGAGAGCCTTGGTAGTGATGGCAAACTCACGTGGCTGAGGTCACAAAGACATTGTAATAATGTAGATTGCCCTAGTATATAAAGGGCTTGAGAGATCATTGTAGGGGGTGAGCCAAATCCATTTAATTATAACTTGTAATAGAGAGCTAAACGCTTAAGTATAAAAGTGAGTTTGTAAGAGGTCGGTCAGCCTAACTCGATAGATATGCAGGTCGGTCAAACCCGATCACGTTATAAAAGTTTCATTTTTCCCTTGTATTCGTGAACGTAGGTTGGATTCATTCCGCCGAACCACGTTAAATTCTTTGTTTGTTGTGTGTTTTCTTGTTTCTTGTTAAGTTTGCATTTGGTCCCCAAACCAAACAAATTCACAGTTGATGAGAGATTGTTTGAGAAGTGCTATTCCAGAACTACCCCTGGAATGAAAATCGACTGTCAACACACGCTATTTCTTGTCTTTTATTATAGTCAAAGTTGTAATCAATTTTATATCGGGTTTAGGATACTATAGGGTGTCGACTCTCGGGTAGGTCTTGTTTTCAAAATAAGTTATAGGTGTCATCGGCTCGAAATTCGTCAGTTTTTTTTTGAAAGAAATAAACATGTCATTAGAAAAGGAGTTACAAGGTAAGGGGGAGTTCCCCCTCCATAAGCCCACTGCATAATTTTTATAAGTTAAGTTAACTAAATTATGAGCTATGACATTGTATACTCGAGGCCTAAATTGGACTCTGAAATAACTCGTTCTCCAATTGCATTTTGAATGTTGGTAATGGCTCATTGAATCTCCTTGTTGCTGCTCGTCTTTCCTTGCACCAGATTGATCACGCTCTTTGAATCAGATTCAAAGATGATGGCATCGGTACTGAGATTCAGCTGACTGAATGATCTTATCCCCATGAGTAGTGCCTCTACCTCAGAATATTCAGGATCCCCTCCGTAGTGGCTTCTGTGCAGAACACACACTAATAATGTACCTGAGCTATCTCTCACAATCGCACTCAATCCAGCCACTGCCTGTTCTTCATTGGTGGTAGCATCAACATTAACATTGATTTCATGTTCTGTATGTGGTGTCTAGTAGTCGCTTTTAAATGAGTCAGTATTATCCAGATGCAGTTCACTCTGCTGATTCAAAACTTCAAAAGACGCAACAGCTGCTTCCGCTTTGGCCATGAATTTTTTTTTTTCTGTGAAGGTGCCCCGAAAGATGGCTTCATTTCTTCCCCCCCCCCCCCCCCACAAGCCCACATCAAAGTTGAGGCATGAGCCATTTCGTATTTGGAGAGGCTTGAGAAGCCTACTCGAAAAATATCCCTAAAATTTTCTCCTTTGTATCGCTTGATTTCATTCTTGAATGGAGATAACAGCTAGCAATCTTTAATAGCTTTGCATCGAAACACATCATGAACTATGGTCTCAACTTGCCTCCCACATCTCTGATACATGGCATCCCTAATAATCTTCTTCTCATTGAGTTCCCAGCTGTTGGGAGCAAATTAGTTACGCACCTCAAAATGAATATTCTAATCTTTGCTGGCAAGGGTGGGAAATTCGTCTGTTATGTTGTCTAAAACAAGTGTCTTTGAATCAGATTATAATGCCGTTGGTCTTCGTGTGCTCGACTTAATTATTTTTTTAGTTTAAATTAATTTAAATTAGCTATAATTTGACAGTAACTTTTCAACAAAATTTGGACTTTAGCACAATCAATGTCGTAAAAGGTTGATCAGTCACAATCAACAAAATTCTCCTTTTTACTGCTTATTTCGATGATGATGACTAGTACATAAAAGGAAAATTTAGGGATGAACAAAGGTAGGTTTAGTAAGATTTCGGAAGTGAAATCAGTCGAATTGAAAATAGATCAGTTTAAGAATTAAAGAATTGATCGGAACTCAGTTTTTATTCGATTCAGTTCGATTTGATCGGTTTACGATTTTATAAATCGACTGATTCACATGTCCAATTCACGATTCAAATTGAACCGAATTAAATTGATCGATTTAACTAAAAAAAAAAACAACTTGTTAATATTATAGCGCAAACCAATATCATTATTAATTATTTACTAAGAAATTTGTAATTATTTAAATTCGAGTTCGTGGATCCGATTTGAGTCCGGTCCTCATGCCCACGTGAAGTACAATGAACAATTGACTCAAGGACAAAAAAATAAACATAAAATAAAAAGGTAGCAATTAAGGCACGCATTACACAGAATCCAGATATTTCTGGACAGAGTAGTGATACTCTCACAAACAATCTCACAAACACTTTTACTAACCCCCTCACTGTAGCTACAGTGATCTACTGTAGATCACTGTAGCTACAGTAAGGGGTTAGTAAAAGTGTTTGTGAGATTGTTTGTAAGAGTATCATTTTTGTTCTGGACAATGCCACGTCATTTCATTAACATGACGAGCATATCCTTGCAACAGATCCCTTTCAAATATCAAACAAGGTCTCGGCAAATATCTAATTATAAAAATTAGTAGAGGTTATTGATGGTGGATTTTGAAGGTTATTATCCTAATAAAGGTTCAAATATTGAGAAGGAATATAATTTATAAAGCGGATAGTAAAGACCCACGAGATCAACGAGAAATGGGATTTTAAAGGAATATCTGAACATGAGATATAGATAAAGTCTCTCGAGGGCAGACTATGTTGAAGATGAAGTTAGTGGTAGCGACCCGACCACATGAAGAGAGGGATTTACGGGTTGTTTGAGAATCTGTAGAACCCGACCCGATAGGTTCTTATGTGCGAATCCGACCTAGTTGAAGAGTTGGACAAGAGTTTGATAAGTAACGAAGATGAGATCACATGCCAACCGGTATTGGGGTCATATGACGTATGACCTAAATGAGAAGATTGGCTTCCAGAAGACTAATGATGATGGAGGGAAAACAACAGTTCACAGTAGTCGTAGGCTCTGCCAACCGCCATAGGGCGGTGCAGTGGCATGACAATGGCAAAACATAGTCATTTTAGGCCTCCAGAGGCCGGTGCAGTGGCAGAGGAATGAGGAGATCTGCTTGGCCAGATTGAGGGTGGTTAAGGAGAGTTATGGTTGCAATGATGGCTAAGTAACATGAGCTGACGTCAGAGTTGTGGGATAGTAGATTTATGAGCATATATAAAAGTGTTGAAGTCACAATATCAAGGGTTAACAATTTTCTGCATCACACAACTTTAAAGTCAAGAAATTAAGAGCTTGAGATAGAGAGAGAAAGTTGGTCATTTACCCGACCACTAGAGAAAGTTGTACCGAACTTGTTCAGACCTAAGGTGTTATATCATTGTATTTGTGCTTCCCTTTTTTTGTCGATCGGGGTCATTCTTGACCCCGATGCATAAAATAATATCTCTATTTCTCTTGTGGACGTAGGTTAGAGCCACTATCCGCTGAATCATGTAAATCTATGTGTTTAATCATGTATGCTTGTCAAATTTATGTGGTTCCCAACTAACCAAACAAATTCATTGCTCGAGAGAGGTTTATTCGAGGGGTGAATTCCATATTTTACCCTTCGAATGAAAAATAGCCATCAGTAATTGGTGCTGTCTGTAGGGAACAGTACAAAAACAGAAAAACACATTAAGACGATGGCAGGAAACGGGAATCATAGAGCTCTGGAGGTCTCGACGACGGAGTGGATGAAGGAGAACTTACGAGTCAAAAGAGAATAGACCAAAGAAGAAAGGGAGGCAACTCAAACCTTCTTAAAGGCTATGATAGAGAAAGTCAAGAAGTTGGAAAAGAGGACGGAAGTCAAATTAGCCCATGCGGGGCCTAGTCGTATGAGGGAAAAAATTATTGGTGGGAAGAGAGTAGTTGGTGGAGAAGGGGAGCGAGAGGCCGGAAAGAGAAACCCACACAAGGTCATGGCAGTGGTCGTGGCTAGTGTCGGGCCAGTGGAGGAGCCTCAGGAGAGACACACTGAGAATGGTGATCAAACAACACCTATTTTATTGGGAAGACCTTTTTTAAAGACATCCAGGACTAAGATAAATGTTTGGTACACTTATCATAGAATTTGATGGTGAAATTGTTAAGTTTAATATTTATGATGCCATGAAATACCCTGCTAATGATAATCATGTTTACTCTATTGAAGTGATTGATTCTTTTAACACAATAAGTTTTTGAACTTGATGAAAAAGATAGGTTGAAAGTTGCATGTCCCCAAGGTGCATGATTTGGTGATGTAGGGTTCGGTAACTCATCTTAAGGTATTGAGTTCGAATCCAAGGAGTGCATTTCTTATAAGAATATGGGACAACCAGCGGTTTTACCTGCTCCGCTTAAGCCCGGAAGTGGTGATTTGGCGGTGAAATTTCCAACGATTTCAAAAAAAAAAGGTTGAAAGTTGCCATTAGCAAACATCTTGAGAAATGAAATGAGAAGTTAGCTTTAAGCACTCATTTACAGGGAGTTGTTACATCGTTAGATGAAGTTCCAAAATTTCAGCGCTCGGATAACATATCTTATATTACATTACCATTTTCTGACGAGAGGTTTTTACCGTCAGTTCCAAAACGAATGTGTGATTCTTCCTAAAGATGATGAGTGATATACAGATTAAATGAGGATTAAAATCTTATATTTTTGTGAGTGATTTGACTTCTCATTTAGTCTATATTTAGTATCCTTATCATTTTTCCCTAAAAAAACATTTAATCATGTCCTTGAAATTTGATCGAATATCCTCTATATACATTTATTGTGCTACCAAATAATGACATTCACACCGATGAAATCCCGAATGTGATGTGAAAATGATAAAACTTTCAATCTCATTAAAAAAAAAATCGTCAAAATTAAGGGCGGAGGACCTCTAAAATAAAGACGGGGAAGGTTGGGGCTAGATAGAAATTAACTTTTTTAAATATTTTTATAATTTAACCTCAAAATTTATTATTAATTATTATTTAACCTTCTAAATTTTTTTCTCAAGACTGGACCCTACTTAAAACAACAACAGCCGACACCGTTTAATCAACCAATATGCAACAACATTAATGTATTTTGTCTCTCTCTGGCTCTGTTTCTTTTTTTCTTTTCTTTTTTCCCCTTAGATTTCTAAACTGCTGCTAAAAAAAAAAAGAAAAAAGAAGTCTTTGATTCACTTTTATCTACTTTGGTTATTACCGAATTGGTCATGGCGTGGGTTTTGAAGTTGTGTTTGGGAGAGGTTAAACTCGTACTCATAATAAAGAGGGATGGATTTATGGCTCTATTCGATATTGTGATTAAGAAAGTGTGACGAATAAATAATGATTTATAAAATGGTATTATAATTTTATTTTTTATTAAAAAGATATTTACGGTGCGTTTTTTTTTTTAATATTTTGATGATAGATAAAAGTTAAAAACTTTAACTTTTGAAAAATTCAGCTTTGCAAAGAAATAACATTAGTAATCGTAATTTTTATCATTAATCAAACAGTTAAAAATTATATTTTTAACCAAAATATAATTTTATCGTCTTATTACATGTCAAATCATAATACAAAATAGAATCTATAAATACATCACTAATTTAAGAACCTTAACCATTTCATTTTATACTGTGAATTGACTAATTGTGTGGGATAGATTGATTTTGAAACTATCTTCATTTGTGATGCTATAATGCTATATTCATTTGAATTTATCCCAAGAAGATTATACACCTTTACAATTAGCGGTTCAAATGTTATATCTCTAATATGAATAAACACTTTAGTTTTTGGGAAATTAGCTAAATTATGCAAATTTTAAGGACATTTTTCCCAAATAGTCATTATTAGATTTTATTTATTTATTTTTTATCTATTCTAACCATCTAACCTCATTTTAGACCATCCTGCTCTGATTCTTCCTTCAAATATTCCTCTATGTCTCTCTCTCTTCCTCTTCCCTCCATCTTATTCTCTCTCAAAGTCACAAAACATAAGCAATTAAAAGACGAAGAAGACGAAGAATAAGAGATGAAATTGAAGAAAAAAATTCACTTGGGGCAATGCATATGTAGAATGATGGGGATTAAATATACAAGATTTTATTAAAAAAATCGTAGGTAGTAATAGAGCACATAATGTGTTCGATAAAATACGAATCTTAGGTGGACGTACATTATGGCTATGCTACGGCACCCATCGCACACCTGTCGTACATCAAAATGGCGGTGCAATGAGTGCCGTCGACGGCCCATCGCACAGTCATTATTCTTTGCTGGTATGAGTTGAATTCAAGGATAATTTTATCCAAACAAAATTTATTTGACTAATTGGGTAATAAAAATATAATAATGACTACTTGTATTATATATTATTTTTGGCCTACTTTTTATAATTTCCCTTGGTTTTTCCATTCTGATAATATTCAATTTGACTATAAAACAAAACTTTTACATGATCCATCATAAAACCTCATTAGGTGGCAATTGCAGTCACCGCAACGACCCCCGTCAGTCGCCCCAACAACCTTCCATATTCATAGTGATCGTCAGGGCTACCGCAACGGTCGTCGAGTGACCGCAACAGCCACTCGATACTATTTTTTTTTGGTTTTCTCTTCAGGTAAGGATTTAACCATTTCACCGAATTCTAACCAAATTTCAATATTTTAACTCTCACTAAATATGTTTTATTGTAATAAATAATTAAAAAAAAAATCCTTAAAAAAAAAACCATCCAAAAAAACATACTTACATGACACAATGTATTAAATCATTATTAACCTTGAGTTTTTACTTTCCAAAGTAATCTACATTGATTATTAATTTTTTTATTAGGGATGACAATATGATCGATTATTTTGGATATTCAATACCATCTGACCGAAAAAAACTACATGATATCCAAAGTTTAATGTATAGTTGTTAGATTTCGATTTGAAAATTAAGTAACTGAAATTGATTCCAATTGTTTATGGTTTTTAATATTATTCATATAAGATAATCGTTATCCGACCAAAAAATAAAAAATTTAAAAATAATAATCACAAAATTTTTCATATAATAATTAACTAAATTTTATTACATTTCAGATATTCGAATTTTCATTCGTTTTTATATATAGATACGGATCATAAATTTTTTCAATTATAAATAAGTATCATATATTAGATATTGTTTTGGATAGGTTTTAGATAATACCAAAAATGGTCACTGTTAGTATGCAGATTGGTTTTGACTCTAGAGGACCAAAGTAAGGAAGTCCTGTAGCCAGTGGGTGAGTGTGTCAAAAGCATCTTGATGAGGGGGCTGAGTGAAGTTTATCTTGCTGATGTGTGCAGGCCTCAAACAGAATTCTGTTATTTCTGTTTTAATCAGTTTTCCCTGAAAAGCTTATAAGTTGAGAGGTGCTCTGATCTGCAAGCATATAGATCAGTATTCAATTCATTCTTCTTGTGATTCTTTGTTGATTTGTAAAGCTCGATAATTCTTGTATTGTGTTCCAAGAATAATCAATAAAGAGAGTCTCATTTTTCCCCGAGAAACAGAGAGCTTCAGTAGCTAATTGCACCAGTGTTTTCTTTCTTTCTCTCGCAGTTCATCACTGCAACTGGTTTCTGCTTCAAGAACTAGAGTCTTGATTAAAGATTCTTGATTAAGAAGTGACTTAATCCTAACAAATTGGTATCAGAGCCTTGTTGGAAGGTTTGGGCTATGTCCATGTCAAAGGTTGACATTGAGAAGTTCACCAGTGAGGGTGACTTCACTCTTTGGAAGTTGAAGATGCGTGCCCTAATGGTTCATCAAGGACTGGAGTATGCTCTTGATGAAGGAAAAGATGATTCAGAGGGACCTATGCGTTCCCTCACTGAAGCACAGAAACATGAGATCCTCAAGAAAGCACATAGTGCTTTGATCTTGAGCCTTGGTGATGAGGTGTTGAGGGAAGTCTCTGGAGAAAAGACTGCTGGGGGTATTTGGAGGAAACTCGAGGCGTTATACATGACAAGATCATTGGCAAACAGATTGTATCTGAAGAAGAAACTGTACACGTTTGCAATGACTGAAGGTATGTCCATCAAAGAACACATAGATAGCTTTAACAAGATTATATTGGATCTTGAAAACATTGAGGTGAAGATTGATGATGAAGATAAAGCTATTCTGTTACTGAGTTCCCTCCCTGACTCTTATGAAAACTTTGTTGATACAATGCTTTATGGGAGAGATACATTGACCATGGAAGATGTTAAGTCAAAGTTAAATTCAAAAGAGTTAAAAAGGAGGTCTGATGGCAAAGATCTGGGTTCTGGTGAAGGACTAACAGTAAAGGCAAAGTCTGAAAGAAAGAAGTATAATCAAAAGCCAAAACAGCAGGCCAATAAACCAGTAAAGAATCAAGAATCAGCCAAAGAAAAATAGAAGAGAAGAAAGTGTTTCTACTGTAAGAAACAGGGACACTACATCAGAGATTGTTTAGAGAGGAAGAAGAAGGAGGGGCAAGAGGGCTCTGGTGATGCAGCTGTGGCATTAGATGAGTCATCTGATGATGGCTATCAGAGTGCAGATTTATTGATTGCCACGAATGATAATACAGAAGGTCAGTGGGTACTTGATTCAGGTTGTTCTTTTCATATGTGCCCCCATAGATCATTCTTTCATCATTATAAACCCATAGATGGTGGTAAGGTACTTATGGGAAATAATGGTGTATGTAAAATAGTTGGTATTGGGTCTGTCAACATTAAGATATTTGATGGGATCATAAGAACTTTACCTAATGTGAGACATGTGCCTGAGTTAAAGAGAAATCTAATCTCTTTGGGCATGTTGGATGCCTCACAACACTTCTTTAAGTCAGATAAAGGAGCAATAGTAGTGATGAAGGATGGGATGATTGTTATGAGGGGTGAAAAGAGGAATGGGTTGTATGTACTAACTGGTTCAGCCATATCAGTAAATGCTGCAATGACAGCAACTTCAGAATTGGATAAAACCAAGTTATGGCACTTGAGGCTAGGCCATATGAGTCTGAAGGGCATGCAAGAGTTGAGCAAACAAGGACTCTTGTGTGGAGATAAGGTTGATGCTCTAGAGTTCTGTGAAGACTGTATTTTTGGTAAAGCACATAGAAGTAAATTCCCAAAGGGTGTGCACAAGTCAAAGGGAGTATTAGACTATGTGCATTCTGATCTTTGGGGGCCTGCTCAAGTGCTTTCTCTCAGTGGAAGAAAATATTTTCTGTCTCTAATTGATGATTTCTCCAGAAAGGTTTGGGTTTATGTACTCAAATCCAAAGAAGAAGTGTTTGAAAAATTTAAGGTGTGGAAGGTCCTTGTGGAAAATCAAACTGGGAGAAAAGTTAAAGTATTGAGAACAAATAATGGTTTGGAGTTCTGTAACAGATGGTTTGAAGGTCTCTGTCAAAGCAATGACATTCAGAGGCATAAGACAGTAAGGTTCACTCCTCAGCAAAATGGTTTAGCTGAGAGAATGAATAGGACCCTTATTGACAAAACCAGGTGTATGCTCATAAATTCCAAGTTACCAAGGAATTTTTGGGCAGAAGCTGTTACAACAGCCTGTTATTTGGTCAATAGGAGTCCCTCATCAGCTATCCAGTTCAAGACACCAGAAGAAATGTGGTCAGGGAAGCCTGCAAGGTATGACAACCTCAGGATATTTGGTTGTCCAGCATATGTGCATGTCAAACAAGGAAAGCTGGATGCAAGGGCCTTGAAAGGCAGATTTGTAGGTTATCCTGAAGGTGTCAAAGGATATAAGGTCTGGTGTGGACAACAAGCAAGGTGTATAATCAGCAGAGATGTGGTTTTTAATGAAGAGGCTATGATCAAAGTTGAAGATGATCATGACAGCATCAAGGCATATGAGTTATCTTCTGAGAGCTCTAAGCTTAAGGTGGAGTTTCATTCAGACAAAGTTGAATCTGATGGGGTGATAACTGATCCTGATTTGCCAAAAGAGATGCCAAGAAGTGATGAATCTGAGTTGAGTATGCCACAGGAATCAGATTTACATGGCTATAATTTGGCAAGGGACAGAGAAAGGAGACAAAGGAAGCTTCCAAGCAGGTATTCATGTTTCAGCCAACATGCTTATGCTGACCTAATATCATATGCATTAATGAGTGCAGATGACATTAGCATAGAAGAACCCAGCAACTATTCAGAAGCTTTGAAAAGCAGTTATAGCAAAGAGTGGTTGAAGGCCATGGGTGAAGAGATGAGCTCTTTGGAGAAGAATAAGACTTGGATCCTAGTTCCTAAGCCAAAGAACAAGAAGATTGTTAGTTGTAAATGGATCTTCAAGAAAAAGGAAGGTATTCCAGGCAGTGAGCCCTCAAGATTCAAGGCTAGGTTAGTTGCTAGAGGTTTCACTCAAAGAGAAGGGGTAGACTTCACTGAAATCTTCTCTCCTGTGGTCAAACACAGTTCAATCAGGATACTCTTAGCAATGGTAGCCTTGCTGAACATGGAGCTTGAGCAGATGGACGTTAAGACTGCTTTTCTGCATGGTAACCTTGAAGAAGAGATACTCATGACTCAACCTGAAGGCTTTGAGGCAGATGGGAAAGAAGATTATGTGTGTTTGCTGAAGAAATCTCTTTATGGGTTAAAGCAGTCTCCAAGGCAGTGGTATAAACGTTTTGATGAGTTTATGATCACAAATGAGTATACCAGGAGTAAGTATGACAGTTGTGTCTACTTTAGGAGGTCAAATACAGGAGAAGCAGTGTTTTTACTCTTGTATGTAGATGATATGCTTATTGCAAGCAAACACAAAAGTGAGGTGGAGAGACTTAAGGAGCTGTTAAGTGGAGAATTTGAGATGAAGGATCTTGGTTGTGCTAAAAGGATCCTAGGCATGGAGATTAAAAGGGATAGAGTGACTGGTACTCTATTTCTCACTCAAGAAAAATATATTGAAAGGGTGTTGGAGAGGTTCAACATGAGTGACTCTAAGCCTGTGTTAACTCCTCTGGGAACACAGTTCAAATTATCAGAACAACAATGCCCTGATTCTACAGAAGACAAAGTTAAGATGGATGAGATTCCTTATGCACAGGCTGTGGGTAGCCTAATGTATGCCATGGTGTGTACTAGGGCAGACATAGCACATGCTGTGAGTGTTGTCAGCAGGTTCATGTCAAATCCAGGCAAAGTTCACTGGGATGCAGTAAGGTGGATCTTAAGATACCTCAGAGGCACTTCTGATCATGGTCTGATGTATGGCAAAACCAGAAACAAAGTTACTGCAGTGAGTGGTTATGTAGATTCTGATTTTGCAGGGGACTTAGATGGAAGGAAGTCTATCACAGGTTACTTATTTGTGTTGGATAATTGCTTGATTAGTTGGAAGGCAACCTTGCAACATATAGTAGCCTTGTCATCAACAGAAGCTGAGTTTGTAGCAGCTACTGAAGCTGTGAAGGAGTCAATATGGCTTAAAGGAATTATCAATGAGTTGTGGTTGGAGCAGAAGACAATAGAGGTTTTCTGTGATAATCAAAGTGCAATACAACTGGTTAAGAACCAGATGTATCATGAAAGGACAAAGCATATTGATGTTAAGTTGCATTTCATCAGGGATGAAGTTTCAAAGGGAGCAGTGGTGGTTTCTAAGATTCACACTGATGTGAATCCAGCAGATGTGCTTACCAAGTGTGTCCCAACAGCAAAATTCAAGTTTTGTGTAGACTTGATGGGAATCATGAGTGATCCCAACTGATGTCTAAGTGAATGTCAGTAATGAGAGGGGTTTTTTTTTTGTGGCTGTGAAGATAAAGTGTTAAGATCTATTTGACAAGGTGGAGAATGTTAGTATGCAGATTGGTTTTGACTCTAGAGGACCAAAGTAAGGAAGTCCTGTAGCCAGTGGGTGAGTGTGTCAAAAGCATCTTGATGAGGGGGCTGAGTGAAGTTTATCTTGCTGATGTGTGCAGGCCTCAAACAGAATTCTGTTATTTCTGTTTTAATCAGTTTTCCCTGAAAAGCATATAAGTTGAGAGGTGCTCTGATCTGCAGGCACATAGATTAGTATTCAATTCATTCTTCTTGTGATTCTTTGTTGATTTGTAAAGCTTGATATTTCTTCTCTAAATTCTTGTATTGTGTTTCAAGAATAATCAATAAAGAGTGTCTAAATTTTTCCCCAGAAACAGAGAGCTTTAGTAGCTAATCGAACCAGTGTTTTTCCTTTCTTTCTCTTGCAGTTCATCACTGCAACTGGTTTCTGCTTCAAGAACTAGAGTCTTGATCAAAGATTCTTGATTAAGAAGTGACTTAATCCTAACAGTCACATATCCGTCTATTTCCATCTCTATATTCTATGTTATGGTGTTATGGTGCTGGATGAATGTGAGAGAATATTAAAAGAAAAATAAGGATTAGGTAGTGAATCGTGGCATTGAAATGACTAGTATTTTGTGTGATACAAATTTTTAGGGGTATTTTGGGAAATAAAATGATATTATATGTTTAATAAAGAAAGAAAATTTGTTCCGTGGTTATTTTTGTAATCTAAAAACATTTTTGGTCATTTTTCAAAACATTCGATTCACTCAAATTTAATATTTAGTTTAGGTGTATCACAAATGCATCCCCAGATCACAAAAGAAAACACGTATATTTACCCGTCCAATGATTGATACCAATTTTGTAATGATGATACAACAAAATTTATCATGAGATAATCACTTTTTGGTATTATGATGAAAAAGTGTAGAAAAGAACATATACATATACATATATATATATATATATTATATATATATATATATATATATATTTTTATGGTGAAATCTTAACTTTGTAAAATTCCATTTCTAAATTTTTATCATTAATAAAATCTCTAAAAAATTATGTTTCGATTAAAATATAATTTTATTATTTAATCACAATATCAAATATAGGCCATAATATTTAAATTTTTAATTATGCATAGCAAGCTTAAGATTTGAATAATTTACACCTTATGTAACCAAATGAAACTAAAATTAAGTTTAGCATTTTTTATTATGATTACAACAAGAATCATAGGTCGTGTAAGTATTTTATTAATCTGATCGAGTTGAATCAAGAAAAAAATTAAATTTAAATACGGTAAATTGAAAAGGAAACCCAAGATAGGTTGGATTTGATGAAGCCTCAGAACAAATTTCAAAATTAAAATAAATTTATTAATTTGAATATGAAAAATCTCGAGTCCCGTTTTAATCTTTTAGTTCATCCATAACATATATATTTAAAATTGATTCTGGTTGGGTCAATCATGATATTTTCTTGACAAATCTAATTCTCTACCAGATGAATATGATTTTTCAATCCTGATCAATTTAAATCAGATTACATCAATAATATTACACAATCAATTATATAATCAATTACACAACCATGTAATTTAAGAAAAACATAAAAGATAAAAAAAAAATTATTTTCTAAATATACATAATTATGTAATTAATTATATAATTAATAGTGTAAATATTATTTTTGATCGGATTTTATGGTAGGAATGAGGCCAATTTTTTTTTTTTAAAAAAAAAAAAACCACAAACTGAACAGACTGACAGTTGTTAGTTAGAAAGGCAACGTGTGCTGAGTCATTTTCCTTATCTGACTGACACAAATTTTGTAATTTTGACAGACGTAAGAAAACAGCAAATACAAAAACAAAATTTGGTTTCTTATTTTTCAAATCTCACTGTCAGCCACCCAAATGTCTTAAAACGAAAATCCTGCACAGCGTACAGCTGTTTCATTTTCCAATTAATTCATCAAACCCAAAAAAGTTGGTATATAAAATACACTTTCTTCTGGGGGTTTCTTTTGTTATATATTAAAAGTAGCTGCTAATTGTTTTTCTTTCTTGAATCTTCTTGATAGTTGATTTTGTCTCTGCTGCATCAACTATATTTTCATGGCTGAGAAGGGGAAAGAAAGTAAAGAGGAGTTCTTCTTCTTGGAAAATGAAGATCATCAAGAAGAAGGAGATGATATTGAAGTGAACAAGATTGAGGGTAGTAGTAGTACCTCTGCCAGTGGCAGTGATGATGAAGAAGATCAAGACCAGGGTTCTAATGGTACTTTCACTTCTCAGCAATGGCCCCAGAGTTTCAGGTATAAGCAGACTCTCTGTTCTTCAACATAGTTATGCTTATTTCAGTGCTCCTCTATATTGAATGCATTGAAGTACTCAACCTTTATTTTCATGGCAGGGAGACAACTGATTCTTACACAATTGCGGCATCTCCATATTTTGGGATCCTTCGACCTTCACCAAGTATTAAATATTCAAGCTTCCTCAGTCATGAGAGAAATAGTTTAGACCTGGATGCAAAATCCCCTTTGTTGTCTGAATATGAAAAGGAGGACTTGGATAGGATCTCAACAACTCGATCGTCGTTGTCAGAGAAATTGTCAATTTATAAGCAACTCACTGGAGAATTGCCCATTGCTTATGGTTGTAGCTTCACTCAAACAATCTTTAATGGTGAGCTATCCCACTATAGATATTCTTTTGCCTTTATAGTAGTAGCCACTATAGATGATTTTTTATGACAATTAAAACTGGCCGTGCTCATAATGATTGATAAAAATATGGGGAGAATTTGCACATACTTTGTCTATTCATCTTATTTGTTCTTGTGATATAAGCTTGACAGTTATCCAAAAAAAGGGTCAACTTTAAGCTAACATATATATTCTGTAGTTTTTCTTCTATGATTTTGTATTGTCACAATGCTTTGGGCAGGAATCAATGTAATGGCTGGAGTTGGGCTTCTTTCGACTCCTTATACAGTGAGAGAAGCTGGCTGGGCAAGTTTGGTAGTGCTTCTTCTTTTTGCAGTTGTTTGTTGTTACACAGCTTCTCTCATGAGACATTGTTTTGAGAGCAAGGAAGGCATTTTAACCTATCCAGATATAGGTGAAGCTGCATTCGGCAAATATGGACGTCTTTTGATATCAGTAAGTTGGTAAATTCAAGTGGCAGTGTGCCAAAATGTTGGGTTGATTAATCATGCACTTCAGATATAATAAATGTGTCCAATTTTGTTTTGATATAGAATTCCGGTCGCTTTTCTAGAAGTTCTCTCTAGTATATTGTTTAAGAGGAAAAACAATTCCACTCTTTAGTTATTTATTTTATTCGTAGTTCCATTGTTTTGTACTCAACATTCTTACATAAGTGTTTCTGGATTTTGGTGCAGATACTTTTGTACACAGAGTTATATGTAAGTGAAGCAATAACTTTTTTTCAATTACTATATGCTAATAATTTTCAAGCAGACTTATAAGACAATGTTTCTATGTGCAGTCATACTGTGTAGAATTTATTACTTTGGAAGGGGATAATCTTAGCCGGTTATTCCCTGGAGCATCCTTGGATTGGCCTGGTATCCAGCTGGATTCTAGGCACCTCTTTGGAATTTTGACTGCTCTCATTGTTCTACCCACTGTTTGGTTGAGGGATCTTCGAGTGATCTCATACCTTTCAGGTGTGGCAAACTTGTTTCTTGAGTAGCTTTTTTTAAATTCAGGGAACGAAAAGTTTTCTTGATTCAATATGTTATTCAATATTAATCTTGTTATGTATTTTTCAGCTACTGGGGTCATTGCTACAATCTTGATAGTACTCTGTGTGTTTTTCCTTGGTACGACGGAAGGCATTGGTTTCCATCATACTGGTCAGGTGGTGAACTGGAGTGGCATTCCATTTGCAATTGGTGTTTATGGGTTTTGCTATTCCGGGCACTCTGTGTTTCCAAATATCTACCAATCAATGGCTGATAAATCAAAATTTACCCCGGCGTTGATGACATGGTAAATAAAATTTTATTTTGTGGCTGTTTATAGTTGAACTCCTGGGGGTTATGGCGGTTTATATTAAACCTGAACTCCTTTCTATTCCATAACACATTCCTTGTTGTGCAGTTTTGCTCTGTGTGTTCTAATATATGGGGGTGTTGCAGTAATGGGATATCTTATGTTTGGTCAAGCTACCTTGTCTCAGATAACTTTGAATATGCCACCTCATGCATTGACTTCTAAAGTTGCATTGTGGACAACGGTAAGTATGATGTAATGGATTCTGAGTCGGATTATAGAATTTTGATATTTCTGTTTCTTTGTTTGAGAGAGGGTCGTTATAATATGACATGGTCCTAAGCTTTGTCTACATTGTTGATATTTTTCCAGGTAATCAACCCATTCACTAAATATGCACTCTTGATGAACCCATTGGCCAGGAGTATAGAAGAGCTACTGCCCGCTCGAATTTCAAATAGTTACTGGTGTTTCCTTCTTCTAAGGACTGCACTTGTCTTTTCTTCTGTCTGTGCTGCTTTCCTCCTCCCGTTTTTCGGTAAATTTTGGAACTTGACTTTGAACAAATAGCTTTTCTTTTATTTTTATCGATAGTTGTTTTTTTTTAAAAAAAAAATTGCACCTTACCCTTCCCTCAAAGTAAACATATCCCTTTGGATTTGAACCTAAAACGTCTTTCTTCCATTGCAAAAGTTAAGCCAACTGAGCTATCCCTTAGGGTTCAATAGTTGTTTGGAAGTACATATTCTTTTGTCTAGTTAATCTGTATCATGCTTTATGTTCTGTTCAATCTTTTGCCTAAATTGTTGGAGTGATAACCTCATGCATAAAATAGTTTTTCTCTGGTTTGCCAGTTCATGTAGTAACCATTCAACTAAAAGAAATGGAATACTATCTGGTGAAATATTGTTTGTGGTTTCATTAGCAATTAGAAGTGAATCGCCGAAGTATATTAAATTCATAACTAGGCACAATGTATGAACTTGCATGTAGATAGATAAAACAAAGGATAAAACTGCAATCATATTTTAGATATCTTTTGGTATATAAAAAGGTAAAAATTAAGAAAGTATAGGTTATACAGATTTAGATAATATTATAATAAGCAATAGTATCCCCAAAGGTTAAACCTAGTTGGCTCAACTCTTGTAGTGGAAGCAAGAGGTCACGGATTCAAGTTCTAGGAGATACGTTTAATTTAGGATTTGGGTGAGGTGAGTGAGGGTGTAATATATAAAGAAGAGACTTGACATTGTTTTTAAAAAAAATAAAAAATTAACAAGCAATAGTTGGCCTGAATTGATGGTACATTTTAAGGCCATTACCACTATTGGTTTGTATACGTAAATTTGATTTTGTTATCAATTGGTAGCGGACCGTAGGTTATGTTACTGTATATTGAAAGGTTATTACCAGTGTTGGTTTTTATTTATTTATTTTTTTGGATAAGGTTATTTCTAGTATCGGTTTTATTTTTCCTTTTAGTGTGAAAATTCATAGCCTTGAAATGCCTTTTGAATGTACAATTATTGAAATTACATGTTTGTTTAAGCCTTTTTGTTTTGATATTTTAAAAAGAGAGAACAATTTAAATTATGTGTAGTTCTAGTTGTACTTTAAGATACGACGACTGAACACTACTAACAGATATTTTGGGAGGGTTGCACGACTAAGTCCCTCAAGCAATGTAACTTCAGAACCAAGCTGTGAAGACTGGTTAGGGTAAGGGATTCTCTGCATCAGCAAACTGAGATATTTAATATGGATACAATGTCAGTAAAAGATATCTATTGTGGTTATGCTAGCTGACAACATTACTGTGAAAAAGTGTCCGGAAATGAATCTAAATCTTCAGTCAAGTTAGATTGGAACATTTTTATTGACCCAGCCATATTAGCTTTGACAATTGACACACTATGAATCAATGTTAGAACACCCTAGGCGGCGCGTTTAGGCTCGGCGGTCTATTATGCCGCGTCTGGCCCCAAATCGTGGGGGCCAGGCAGCATTTTCCGCCCATTCTGACGAAATTTCACCATGGAAAGCACCATTGAACGGTCGTTGACCTATGCAGAATTTGAAACTGAAACACTAATCCGGCCGGATTTCACACTTAAACCTTAATTTTATAAAATCAACTCTTTATCTCATCAATTTCAAAAAATCTCCATTTAAACATAAGCCCTAATTTTAAAAAATCCCCCAATTTCTTCAATTTTTGTTAGCTTCTCATCAAATTAACCCTATATGAATCTTACTTATCACCCAAACATCATTTCCCTGAGATTAATTTGTCCAAAATACACCAAACCTTAACCCTAATTATGGAAATCCCCAGACGCTAGGCATTGCGACTCGAATTTTAGAACACTGCTATGAATAGGTGTTGTGTATTATTAGAGTTCTCCATAATGAAGGAACCAGTTAAGTTCTAAAAATTTTAATAGTCGAGCATTTAGATATTTCCCGTCATTACTTAAACCTACCTTTTCTGGAAGCTTCCTTGGGTGAACGATCGGTGAGATTATGACTTCTTTATTATCAATTCATTGGTTATTGTTGATCTACTGACTTATTATAAGTTTGTTCTCGCTCTTGAATTGCTTTTGTTACTCCTTACTTATGCTTGTGAGATTGAATGGACTAAAAAAGTACTTTTGCTTGATGACAGGTCTAGTAATGGCTTTAATTGGTTCACTACTCAGTATACTTGTGGTAAGCATAAATATCTTAATTTCCATTTGTCTAATACTGATGTTTTGTCATGTAACCTTTACACTGATAGTTCGATCTTTAGAATTATTCAACTTTTTAGCTTGTTAGCCTCCAATTTTCTTTCACATCTCAATCTTATTTTATTCTAGCGTCGTTTGATAGATATACAATTTCTAGTAGTAGCTGAATCATGTACACTCCAGCTCTTTAAACCTAAATAATAATTGTCTGTCTAGTATTTAGAAATTAGCACAACCTAGATGATTGAACTGTTGTTATGAGGAGGCAGTGATCATGCAACAGTTCTATTGACATTTGAAACTGACTTAATTGAAGCTATCATATTATTATATTAGTTTGCAAAATTGGGGCCGAAGCCCTCAAAATTTAAATTTTAGACTTGGTGGTGCTTTAGTTGAAGATTGTCATGCACTGATATGATGTTTCCTAGATCTTACGATCATGAGGAAAGAAATTTATTGATTTCTTGTTATCTAGAAGGCGAATTATACTTTAAATAGGCTTAATTATTTAAAAATCCCTAACAATTGTCATTTTTAGTAAAGTTTTATTTTATTTAAATTAGTTTTCTTCTCTATTGTTAGATTGTTTAAGTTGTATTCCTATAGTCTGGAGTGACATTTATTTGAGTTGTATTCCTAGTTTAGCTACAATAAGTCGAGTATAAATTTGATATCGGTAACCATTTGATGCAGAGGGCATTCTTAGACTAAATGGAATATTGAAGCTATATCCACCCTCCTTAGTCAAGTATAGCAAATTCAAATGCTGTATCATATAGTTAGTTAAATGAAATACTAACTACAGCCTACAGGAAAATGAAACAAATAGTTAAAATGCTGGAACAAGATTATTATTAACATTCTAAAAAGCTGGTTTATTGAGTTGAATATAGTGGAGCTGCTTGATAGGAACGTTGAATGACGGTTGCTCTATACATCGTAATTTTTCAGAATATTTCATGCTGATGTGACGAGAATTTTTGAATCAATTTACAATTTGTTTTCAGAATACTTCTAAGAATGAAAAATCTTTATTCTTGCATTTTGATCATTTCTTCATCCTGCTTGTAGCCTGAAATATATTAGTGGCCTGCATCCTTTCTGAGTATGACTGAAGTACAATAACAATTCTTGTATCATTTCTTTGTTGTCCTCAAAATTTTTAAGGCATTTTTATTTTTTGAAATCCATAAAATCTTGTGTGATTTATGGTGGCTCTTGTTCAGGCAATAGTAATGCCAGCATTATGTTTCTTAAAAATCTTGGGGAGCAAAGCTACCAGAACACAGGTATGCATATTTAACTCGAGTTTAATTTAAGCTTGAATTTCTGATTCTGAGATTCAGTGAGTCTTGGATGTTTGTTGACCGTCCCAAGCCATCAAAACTTGCCGATATACAAATGCTGTATTTGAAGTTCAGGCGTCATGGAAGCCAAGATGATAGCGTGAGATGGTCAACAACATATCGAAGCCTCTCTGAATCTCATAATAGACTGCACTTTAAACAGAGGAAAATAGTAATAAAATGATATGATAAATAACCTGATATAAGTTCTTTGCTAAACATGCATTCTTGTGACAAGTAGAATTAAATCTCAATTTAGGCTTTAGCATGCAGTTTAAACAGTTTCCGCGAAAACAAAAATACATTATAAACCACCCGAGGAGATAACCGATCACCACATAAGACTGAATATCTTGAAGAATAATAAGTTTCGTCAGTAATCGCATCCACAATTAAGAAAAAAACTTAACGTTAGCTTTTTCGCCTTATCAGATTGTTGCGAGTACTGCAATTGCTACATTGGGTGTCATTTGTGCGATCCTTGGGACATATTCCTCGGTGCTGGGGATAGTTCAGAATTACTGATGTATCAAGATTTAGAACTTATTAATGATTCTGCATATCTGCTGCAATCGATCTCTTTTACCATTTTGGCAGCAATTTATAATTCTTGATTTATTGCTAGGATATTTTATATGTTTGTGTGTGTGTGGATGATAAAACTGGTTTATTCAAAATGCTTGTCCTGGAAAATTTTACTGAACACTTGCATCTATCTATAGAGAGTATCATAAAAGTTCTCTTGCTTATGGTATTTTTTTTTTTTAATTTTGAAATGTCTATAATATCCTTATGGTTTATTATTATTTGTGTAAGAGTAGGGTTTTCACATTTTTTTTTCAATTATGTCCCTAATTTTATCTCTAACAAGTTATTGTTACATTGACATTTAAAAAAAATTATTTGTCCTATCAAATGGAGTTAGAGACATTGCAAAAAGAGCAAATTAATCTTTGTTGAGGAAAATAAGAATATTAAAGGTTAAGAATGTTATTAATATTATAATTTATTACGAAAAAAACCCGGCCTAATAATAAATTATCAGTATGTTTTTCTCTTTTTCTCTGTGTGTATATATATATATGAGATTTAATTATTTAATAATTATCGATCACAATTCATAAAAAATTCAATTCAGCATCAAATTAAAATCGCTTTTTTTTTGGTCCTCTCTTTTTTTTTTTGAAAAGCTCTGTTTTTCTCTGTTAATGTTCTAATTGTATGCTTGCGTGGCCCTCCGGGTTTCTCTTTTTCTAATTTTTCTGTGATACTTTTCATAGTTGGACTTGGTCTCTTATTTTTAAAACACATTTTTTATGGAATGATTAAATGAATAAAAATGAGCTGTTAAAATTGGGTCCCTTGGCTTCAGGAAATTAGGAAGGAAAAAAAATCCACTTTCCCTAAAAATTAAGAAATTGCTTTCGCAATATGTCGAGGAGTTTGTGACCGTGAAACTAAAAATAACACAATTTCAGTAAATGGATTCACTTCTGAATGGAAGACAAATAAATGGGACAGATTTGAGTTGGCTTGGCCACGGTTGGGTTCCGAATTGGAACTGTCGATTTTGGTTGAATGGAACTGGAAATATCCGGTTCGATTCCGGCTTCATGTAGAAGTGAAATGGGGTTTACCGCTATGTTTATGATGCCAGCGACCATGACACTGTTAGGTTTTAAGACCGTAGAGAGTACGAATACCGTAGAGAGTACGAATAGCCCACGAGGGATTAACCGGAGAATAAAAGAGTCACCACCCAGTATAAGACACAGAAAATAATTTAAGACCGCACTACACCCTTCACAAAGTTTGACCTTAGACCTGTTTGGGTTCAGAATGGTCAAAACTGATGTCATTATAATATTTAGGTTCGAAGAGAGGTATAACCATATCTTATAATGCTGTAACATGCAACGACAATTGATATAGCATACATAACGCATAAATAGTAAAGCAATAAAGAGAAGCAGATAAATACATAAATTCAGAAGCAGTGACATAATAATCAAGTAAATTAGGGCATGCATTTCGCGGGCCTGGTCTCGGAGAGGCCTGGCCAGACATAGCCATAATCGGTCGGATATTAATTGTATTATCGACGTCCGGTCAGACTTGCATGAAGTTCGGCTGAATTTGCTACGTAAATAAGAAATGTAGAATTGTACTTGTTCTAGAAATAACAGATGCATTAATAAAAGTAAAGACAATAAGACCAAAATTAAACTAGATCATAATTAAATGATAAAACAACAAATAAACGACTGTAAAACATAACGGAATAAGAACATGCATAAAACATTAACAGTAATACTACGACATGAATGATATGATCTTAAAACAAAGCAATAATGATAAAGTAGTGGGCAAACATGATAGGGTAAATGCTCTCGCTGGTCTGGCTTCTTGGAAGTCTGGTCGGACATTCCAATGTAATACATGTATGGCCGGACTTAGCGTTAGTCTGGCTAGATATTATTCGTGAAACAGAGACATGCTCAGCACATCAACATATGGGTTCAGCAGTAATGACAAAGCATGAATAAAACACATATGACGAAAAAGACAGCAAATAAATGGAACACCGACCTGTATTCGGAACAGCCTGGCCGAAAATTCGCCACTTAATGTATGTCTAGCTTGACTTGTTGTAAGTATAGCCGGATATGCTTCACAAACCAACATCATAGAATCATGCGCAAATTACAGTCAAATGGATAGACAATAATAATAAAGACATAAGAAAAACATGTCCTTTATATAATCATTTCCTAGTGGTATGTGAAATTATATCCCGAGTACAGATCATATTATCATCCATTCGAAATCGGTTATGGAAATCTGGTTCGGTTCTGGTTCCGAAACAGTCGGTGTAGGAGTGAAGCGAGGTTTACCGCTATGCCTATGATGCCGACGACCATGACATTGTTGTGCTTGAAGCCCGTATAACGTACAGATAGTCTACGAGGGATTAACCGGAGAATAAAGAAGTCGTCATCCAGTATGAGACACTGAGAATGATTTAAAGCCTCATTACACCCCTCACAAGGTCCAACCTTAGATCCGTTTGGGTTCAGAATGGTCCAAAACTGATGCCAGTATAATACTTAGATTCGAAGAGAGGTATAACCATATTTTATAATGCAGTGACATGCAACGGCAATTTATATAGAATACACGACATATAAATAATAAAACAGTAAAGAGAATAAGATAAATGCAGAAGTTCAGAAGCAGTGACATGATAATCAAGTAAATGAGGAGGCATGGCCGGATATAGCCATAGTTGGCCGGATATTAATTGTATTACCAACATCTGGTCGGACTTACATGAAGTTCGACCAAATTTGCTACGTAAATAAGAAATGCAGAATTGTACTTGTTCTAGAAATAACAGATGCATTAATAAAAGTAAAGACAATAAGACCAAAATTAAACTAGATCATAATTAAATGATAAAACAACAAATAAATGACTGTAAAACAGAACAGAACAAGAACAGGCATAAAATAGAATGGTACATGAACATGCATAAAACAGTAACAGTAATACTAAGGCATGAATGATATGATCTTAAAACAAAGCAATAATGATAAAGTAGTGGGCAAACAGGATAGGGTAAATGCTCTCGCTGGTCTGGCTTCATAGAAGCCTGGTCGGACATTCTAATGTAATACATGTTTGGCCGGACTTGGCGTTAGTTTGGCTAGATATTATTCGTGAAACAGAGACATACACAACACATCAATATATGGGTTCGGCAGTAATGACAGAGCATGAATAAAACACATATGACGAAAAAGACAGCAAATAAATGGAACATCGATCTGTATTCGGAACAGCCTGGCCGAACATTCGCCACTTAATATATGTCTAGTTTGACTTGTTGTAAGTATGGCCGGATATGCTTCGCAAACCAACATCATAGAATCATGCGCAGATTACAGTCAAATGGATAGACAATAATAATAAAGACATAAGAAAAATATGCCCTTCATATAATCATTTCCTAGTGGTATGTGGAATTATATCCCGAGTACAGATCATATTACCATCCATTCGGAATCGGCTATGGAAATCTGGTTCGGTTCTTGTTCTGAAACAGGCGGTGTAGGAGCGAAGCGGGGTTTACCGCTATGCCTATGATGCCGGCGACCATGACATTGTTGTGCTTGAAGCCCGTATAACGTACATATAGTCTACAAGGGATTAACCGGAGAATAAAGAATTCGTCATCCAGTATGAGACACTGATAATGATTTAAGGTCTCATTACACCCCTCACAAGGTCCAACCTTATACCCGTTTGGGTTCAGAATGGTCCAAAACTGATGCCAGTATAATACTTAGATTCGAAGAGAGGTATAACCATATTTTATAATGCAGTGACATACAACGGCAATTTATATAGAATACACGACATATAAATAATAAAACAGTAAAGAGAAGAAGATAAATGCAGAAGTTCAGTGACATAATAATCAAGTAAATGAGGAGGCATGGCCAGATATAGCCATAGTTGGCCGGATATTAATTGTATTACCAATATTCGGTCGGACTTACATGAAGTTCGACCGAATTTGCTACGTAAATAAGAAATGTAGAATTGTACTTATTCCGGAAATAACATATGCAGTAATAAAAGTAAAGACAATAAGACCAAAATTAAACAAGATCGTAATTAAATGATAAAATAATAAATAAACGATTGAAAACAGTAATAGTAATACTAAGGCATGAATGATATGACCTTAAAACAAAACAATAATGATAAAGTAGTAGGCAAACAGGATAAAGCGCATGCTCTTGCTGGCCTGGCTTCATGGAAGGCTGGCCGGACATTCCAATGTAATACATGCCCGGCTGGACTTAGCGTAAGTCTGGCATGATATTATTCTTGAAACAGAGACATAAGCAACATATCAACATATGGGTTCAACAGTAATAACATAGCATGATTAAAACATGTATAACGAAAAAGACAGAAAATAAATGGAACATCGACCTGTCTTCGAAAAATCCTGACAGAACGTTTGCTACATAATATATATGTTCGGCCTGAGTTGTTGTAATTCTACTCAGATATGCTTCGCAAACCAACATCATAGAATTATGCGCAGATTACAGTCAAA
>SKCR01031729.1:0-190920 GCA_019454045.1 Zanthoxylum bungeanum | reverse complement strand
ATATAAGCGCGTCATTGACGGGAAGGTGGTTTTTCTTATTTTATACGTTGATAATATTTTACTCATTGGGAATGATGTAAGGATATTATCAGACGTAAAAACCTGACTAGCTGAGCAATTCCAAATGAAAGATTTGGGAGAGGCCAGTTATGTTCTTGGGATCCAGATACTTCGGGATCGTAAGAAATGACTGTTAGTTATGTATCAGGTATCCTACATCGACAAGATCCTTGTGCAATTTGGGATGCAGAATTCCAAGAAAGGCAATCTGCCTTATCGGTATGGAATTCATTTGTCAAAGGAACAGTCCCCTAAGACACCTCAAAGTGTTGAGGAAATGAGACATATCCCATACGCCTCAGCAGTTGGTAGTCTCATGTATGCCATGTTATGCACGAGACCGGACATCTGTTTTACAGTGGGAGTAGTCAGTAGGTTTCAGTCAAACCCGGGATTGGATCACTGGGTGGCTGTGAAACACATTCTCAAGTATCTTAAGAGAACGAGAGATTATATGCTAGTATATTCCAGTGAGGATATGATCCTAAGGGGATACATAGACTCTGATTTTCAGACGGATGTTGATTCCAGGAAATCCACATCTGGATCAGTGTTCACCCTAGGTGGTAGGGCTATTGTGTGGCGGAGCATAAAGCAATCTTGCATTGCCGACTCCACCATGGAGGCTGAATATGTAGCGGCTTGTGAAGTAGCTAAGGAAGCAGTCTAGCTCCGTAAATTCTTGGGAGATCTGGAAGTTGTTCCAGATATGGATAGACCACTCACCCTTTACTGCGATAATAGTGGAGCGGTGACAAACTCCAAAGAACCAAAAAGCCACAAGAGGGGAAAGCATATAGAGAGAAAATATCATCTCATCAGGGAGATAATGCAGAGAGGAGACATTTCCGTCACAAAGATTGCATCCGCAGAGAACCTTGCTGATCCGTTTAAAAAGACCCTGCCGGCTAAAATTTTTGAAAGTCACCTAGATGGTCTAGGATTACGTGACATGTCCCATTTGCTCTAGTGCATGTGGGAGATTGTTGGGATGTATGCCCTAGAGCTACATGTGATGTAAACAGTTTCATGCGTTTTGAAATAAAACGATGCATTATTCATTTATCAAATTGTTTGTTTATCTTTCGCATATTATATATCTTCGTAAATACCGTAGATTACTTATGTACCTTCAGACTTAGTGTAATAGTGTCATACACCAGAGGATTTGAGTCTGAAGTTAGTAATCTTAAATAGTCCATAGAGAGCAAACAAACCGGGTACTTTGTTTGTGGTTTATCTATAGCTGCGGTCCATTTTATATTTGTATGGCGATCTTAATCCGGATCGTCCATGTAGAGACATGAGAATGGAGGCACCTTGTATGATGCGATCATATAGGACTGGACCCAGATAGAAATGACATTCTTATAATATCCGTTAAGCAAAGAAAGTCATTTCCATCTACTTGATGGTCATATATGGATTGATCTTAATCCTGAGTGTACTACGAACTCCTGCATGGCAGGCTGTGTCCTTTGATTTACAAAGGAGAGGTTGGTGTAGCAATCCCAACCAATAGAAAGATTAATATTCATAATAGTTATGAATAAATCGTTCATTAGAGAATCAATGGTACTTAAGGTAAAAATAATTAGAGGGGCATAACAGACATTATGACCCGGCTCTAATTACGAGATACTCATGAAGGATCAATTCATATGCAATGACTATATCGGTGGACACCGACTTGGTTCTACTTAATATTTCATCTACGGCAACGAGAGTGCAACTTCGGATTTTTAGTGGAATAACCCGGAGTTAATAATTCGGAATATTTAATTAAGAGCTTAATTAATATTTCGAGATTATTGGAGCTCGGAACCGTAGGTCCATTTGGTCCCCGTACTAGCTCAATATACTTTAGCGGAGTTAATATAATTGGACAGTCCAATTATATACTCACAAAGAATAAATATTATTAATATGATTAATAATATTAATTACATCACACTTGAGACTATACATTAAAAGTTAATGTAAGGTATTAATAATTATATGATAATTATTAAAAATAGAATATTGAATTATATATGATATAATTTAATAAGGCTAAGATTTATTTTGGAAACAAAAAATCCTTGCCATGGCCGAATTTCTTATTAGATAAGGAATAGGATTTGTTTGTTTGGGAAACAAAATCAAATCAAAATTCATCACCATGGCCGAATTACTCATTGGATAAGAAATATGATTTGTTTGTTTGGGAAACAAAATCAAATCAAAATACCTTCGCTTGGCCGAATTCCTCATTAAGTAAGGAATAGGATTTGTTTGTTTTGGAAACAAAATCAAACAAAAATTCCTTGCCTTGGCCAAAATTATGAGAGGATTAGGAGACTTGTGGTTGATTTGTTTTATGAAACAAATTACCCTAAGTATAAAAAGAAAAATATAATTTTTCTTTTTAGAACAAGACATTAGCAAACCCTAGCCTCCTTCTCTTCTTCATGCTCTCAAAAGTTGAGAAAGATTATTGAAGAACCTGAAAATTATTTCGTTGTGTGATTAGATCTCTAAAACGTTTAGAGAATTAATTTGTGAGCGTAGCCCACACTACCCTCTGTAAGTAACGAGACATAGCTCGAAAGATCTTGTGGCGTTGGAAATCTCTTCTTCCCATCTCTAGTAACTCACGACAGTGAGGCAGTAAGTTCCTCACTGCCGCACACACATCACCAATTTTGGGGCTCGGTTTTTGTTTGGTTTTAATTCGGTTTTTGGGAAAAACTTTAGGGTGATTTTTAGGGCTGAGTTAGGATTGTTTTTGAGTGAAAAATCAGACCTAAAAGCCTACAGAAGATCACGCAAATTGTGGACTGGTTTGGGTGCAGTTCACGCGTGTAACGGGTGCAAAACAGTCCGCTATTTCACTGCAGTTCAAGGGGTTGTTCGGGGACTGTTTCGGTGGCATTCTGGGGCTGAAATCTTGTTCAAAACAGAAGCAAAATTTCATTATACCCACTGGTACCATTCGGCCAAAGGAAGGGCAAAGAAGAAAAAACTTTTCAAGTTCGATCCGTGGGCCTAACCGCTTCCGCTGCACGAGGGAAAGCATTTCCTACACCATGTTGTCCAGTTTTAGGATACATCATGCCAGATTTTCATAAATTTAGAGGCTTATGGAGATGGGTCAATCTTGTCTCATGCCGGTAGCATCCTACTTTTGACGGAGTGTTATAGTTCTGGTATCAGAGTAAATGTTTAGGTGTCGGTGACTACTGCTACATGGTATCCGATCGTCCAAGTAAGTTTTCCGTTACGTATAGATCATATAGGTCCTATGTTTGAAACTTGAATTTATTTCTGGTATATGGTATGATGTGCTATGATTTTGATTGATATAGACGATTTGGATTATCTGTGTATGTTTGTGTACTATGAATATATGTATATGTATAGGTGTATATGTGTACTAAGTTAAAAATACGTTGTTTATATAGAAATAAAAAATATGTATGTGATGTGAATTCATTGAATTTTGGGGTGCAAATTATGCTAAGATGTTGATAGTCTGAATTATGTATTGATATTTTGAACTATATTTTGAAAACTTGGTATTTGATTTTTGGAATAAAAGTGTTTTGAAAGGAAAAATGAAAGGAAAAAAGAAAGAAAGAAAGTTTTCAGAGGTTTTGATTTTGATTATAAAGGATAAAGAAAATGTTTCCGCCTCGACGCTTGATTCACGTTTTCATATTTTTTTGATTTATCGACATGTTTCTGTCGAGGTGCTTGATAATTTATTTTCGTCTCGATGCTCAAAAATGATTTTGATGTTTTTAAAATTGTAAAACTTATTTCTACCGAGACGCTTGAAAATATATTTATGTCACGGTGCTTGATGATTTTATGTTTTTGACCCTCCGTGGTGCTTGTATATGTTTCGTTCTGGCTTGGCTGGGGCACTTGTTATGGGGTCTAGACCATCGAAAAATGTCTGGCTCACTACCCTGTCGACATGGTCCATACACTGTCTAGTCTATACTCGCAGCTGAACAGTGGACGATCCATATGTATTTTGATAACTTTGTATCAAAGATTTATTTTTGATTTACACATATTTATGTTTTGGGGGGAAAATATTTTCAAAAGAATTACATTTTGATTTTGATGCATTTCGGCATTGTTTATAATATTATACGATATGATATGTTTCTGTCACGACGCATGTATATGGTTTTTATAATTTTATAAATTGATATGATATGTTTCTGCCATGATACTTGTATAGGGGTTTGTCCAAATGCAGTCGGCCGACCAGACCCTCTGTCGACAGAGGATCGTTTTGTTCATTGTCTGATCTATGCGCGTGATTCGAGAGTGAGTTATGATGGATGCTCGATATAGATTTACGATGATGGATTTTTAAACTGATTTTGTTTACAGTAAAAGAGTTTTTCAAATGTATTTTCAAAATGGTTTTTGAAAGAGATCATTTTATGTTTTCTATTTTGAATAATGATAGAGATTGACAGATTTCAGACTATCAACATCATAAGAGCATGTAGGATTATTTGGCACTTCTACTTGTGACAATGGTTACATTTGTTGATATAAAATTTATGTTCGTTATAAGAATATTTAAGTTTATGGTTAGTCACATATCTTTTGAGTATTGTGATGGTTATGTAAGTTATGTAGTCAGCCATACAAAGTTGTATGTGCGATGAGATATATACGTATGTAAATTTCGTTATCGACATCGTTTACAGATATAATATGGAATGACCTGATGTGAAATGAATGAGTTCAATTTGTATTGTGGAAGACAATATGAAATTCGTGTTAAGTTTTCGTTTTGATACTGTATTGGATTGCGTGTAAAGAACATGTGCTATGTTCCTCGTTTCAGATGATGTATGTGATTGGCTTTATAGAATCCATGTTCGACTTTCTTTTTCTGTTGATGGATGAGTGTAAAATGGTTTGAGTGTGTTTCTATGAATGCGTGTGAATTGAGATGATAAGTTTTACGTGTTATTGGTATAAAATGTATGATTTGATGTGTTTGGTTTTGAAATAGCATATTTTGTACTGATGTATGAAATACGCGACTTTTGAAAATGTGTTAAGTGAGGAATTCCCGAATACGAGTAAAATTATAACGTGCGTGCGTTTGGTTTCGAATGATTTGAAGTAAGGATGAGGAAATTTCGAGGACGAAATTTTTATAAGGAGGGGATAATGTAATATCTCGAATATTTTTGGAACAATTCTGGAAGATTTCCGAATTGAAGTTTGGAATTCGGAACAAGATGCTATTCGAAAATAAGAGTTTATGTGTTGGAAAATAGATCGAAATATTTTAAAGTGAAGATTCTTCACGTTAGAAAACGCGTGGTTTCGAGAATCGGTTACGGGATTTTTATTTATATCGTTATGCGCGTAAAAATTTATTGTTTCGACTATAAATATAGCAAACAAACTCCGATTGAGTTGATTCTTCAACCATCTGACTCGTTTTTTCGGAGAAGAACAACTTTCATGTTGAATACTTTTCAAAATGTTCATCCGAACGACTTCAAAAATATGAATTTTCGAGAAAGTTCCATAACATGGGCCTGATTGCAATTTTCGAGGGTCTGAATGTAAATTCCAACTTTTCTATATATACTTTTTAAGTTTCAAGAAATTACAAAATTGGCATAAGCTTCACATCCTCTCCACCCGTCCCTCTCCCTAAGTTTTTGGTTGATGCTTGCGCCGGTGGTCAGCCGGCCACCGCCGGCACAAAAAAGACCCCGGCTCACCCCTACCACCAGCTGCCAGCAGCCGGCCAAGGGACGTCAGAATCCGACGAAATCGAGGTGAAATAGGCGCATACATGGGTTTGTCGATCCCGGCTCATCGCTTCGTTTCACGACCCGAGCCACCCGCCAAATCAAAGCTCTCAGAGAGTACTACAAGTTGGCGGTGATGAATTTTCCATTCCGTACACGGTTACATGTGAAACGAGGAAGGGAGATTCAATTGAATAGTGACCCATGGTGAAAAGTAGCTCCGATTGAAATTTCATCGATTCCAGCGCGTTCGTGGGATCGTTTGGAGTCCGTATATGCCTTTGAAATCTCGATAAGACCTCCCAATAAAAATCCACAAATTTCAAGTTTATAGTTAAATGTTCGGATGTATTCAGTAGTTTTGTAGAGTAGCGTAATGATATAAAATGAATTGTTTGAGTATTAGTATATTGAATATGAGCATTCGGCAGAATCCGAGTGAAAACAGAATGAGTTTAATTGATCCGATGCAATATGGAAGTTTCCGATAAAAATGAATTTTTGGTGATGTGTTTTGATTTTAACGATAGTTATGAGTTATATATAATATTACGAATATGTTTGGATAAATCCGGGTAGGTTTGGAGGGTTCGGGACCCTTCCGTAGCGTTTGCGGAAATTTTTTCGGAAGATTTTCTAAAATCACGTAAACCAAGAATTTAAGTTAACTGACCACTTGGGTTAGTTTATAATGATGTTTTAAGATTACTGAAACAAAGATCATTGAAATCGGACTTGATTCGGTTGTTTTGGAAAGATCCATTTATTTTGGCAGATTTGATTAGGACCTGGAGTGCTCGCGAAGCCAGATAAGTAACTTATGCGATGAGTGCTTGAATAATTGATTGGTGTTTTAAATATATATGATTGAAGTGTTTAGATTAAGACGGGAATAAATAAGAGATATTCTTGAAAACATAGTTCGAGGTTACACATGGTAAGGATAAACGACCACCACAGATATTGAACTTTTTTACTGATATGATATGAAATAAGGTATGAAATGAGCTCAATGTTTGTGTGGATGTATGGATGTGTAAGATCGGTAACAATATGTATACATTATGTAAATGTATGAGTATGTAAAAGTATATGTATAAGCATGTATAAGTATATGAATATGTATACCTATATACATATAATGTTAAAATATGTATAGGTTGGGTATATGGAATCAGTAAATGGAACAAATCATGTTTCCTAAATTGGTATAAGCTAAGCTCTTTAAATGGGTAAAGTACATGTGCGAATGAATATGTTTATGAATGAATATTTCTGATAAGAATTCTGGAGATAGAGTGCATTTAATTGAAAAGAAAAAGACATGAAGATTGTTAAAGGCTACAGTATCAGAATTCGAAGTGATAAATATGTTCATATGTTTGATGTATATACTTATGTATACCAGATGGTAAACAATGTTTGACATGTATGTGTTGTGTATATGAGATTATGTCACGTGATATGTGTGCACGTGTGTATGTTAATTGGTTGATAATCTCGTGTTGTAGTAGTCGGGTTGGTTAGGAATCCGTTCGGATGGCATTCATCTCATACCTATTCTAAAATAGGTAATGAGTCTCGTACAAGCATTGTATGCATAAGCCAGTCTTATATGTGTGTTGTTTGAATATATGCTTTGCGAAGAATTGGTTGTTATGTGTGTTTCGTGGTTGGTTGACGACGATTGTATGTATGTCTGAGTGTATGTATGTGTATAATAGAACTTGTAACATAAACTGATAGTGTATGCTTATGTAAAATGAATGAATGATTTGAAAACTGAGGTGAATATCGGATGTTTCAAAGCGTGTTTGATAAGTTGTATTGGTACGAATGTATGTGTAAAATTCTGAAAGTATGTTTGCATGAATATAAGAGAATGGTGCTATAGTTTGTGTAAATACATATGAATCCCGAATTTATAGCTATTGTAAGGTTATCGTGATTAAAGTAAGTTAAAGAAAATTTATTTTGGTATAGAAGATAGTTTGTAATCGAATAGAAGAAATTTTATTGGATTTACCAATTTGATGATATTTTAAAGATGGATATTTGTGATAAAAGTATATATGTATGATTTCATGTTTCATGTTTCATGTGATTGAAGTGAATTTGATATTAAATGATATACTCTATGGTATTCGAGTTTTTCTTCGCTTGGCACATAAATACGTAAATATATATGAGGATTTTCATATGTAATAGATAAAAGGGTTAGTTAAATTTGGTAAAGTTGAATTTGTAACTTGATAATGTTGAAAAGTTTCTACTATGCTTGACTTTATGTTTTGTTGGTTGCATGAGCATGGTTACTTATTGAGTTTTTAAAACTCACACCAAACCAGTTTGCTTGTTTTACAGGTTGGCTACCAGATAGGTCAGCCACTTCAACTTTGGAAGTCATGCTCGAGACGTAGATCACCCAAGCGGCAGTCACCCTCGCAAGTGTCATGTGAGAAGTTTTAGAAGTTTATGATATTTGATTTATTATTTTGTTTGTTGCGTTGAGCACGCCATTTGTATTAAGTAAATGTTTTGATTGTTTATGATGTTGTGGGCATAGAGCCCTTGAGTGTTGATAGATGATGTGGCCGGAGCCCTTACGATATGATTTTGATGAGATTTGTGTGGACTTGAGGTCCTTTTATTTGTTTGATGTCTTCTTAGATTCCCTTTGATACTGGACTGTGATCCAGATTGTCCAGTTTTAAGATACATCATGTCGAATTTTTATAAATTTAGAGGCTTATGGAGATTGGTCAATCCTGTCTCCTGCCGATAGCATCATACCTCTGGCGGGGTATTACAATAGTAGAGTCAATCTCCAATTTATGGCCTCGAATAAAAATACTGAAGAAGGTGAAGGTGACGACCTCCATATTAACATAAAAATCCTGAAACAGGTAGAGAAACATTAAAATTTGGTTCTGGACGTTCGAACGAATGATGTTGGCATTCGAACAACTAGAGTTCGAACGTGTTCATCAAGCCTTTAAACGTCTGCAAATCAATGACTCACCAAAGGATACATAATCATAAAATAGACACTAATCTGTTTAATCCTAGATGTACTAAGGATAAACATGACATAAATGAGATGTATGAGACACGATTGACCAAAAACCCACACAACTAGACAAGATCCTAAAATTCAAATCCCTAACCTAAGATATGAAACTCAAGAACACAAAGAATGAGATTAATACCTTGATGTGATGTACAAATCAACAAAAGAGGAAGGAGAACCACATATTGAACGAAAGAAGCCGGATGTGTGGTAAGCCAAAGCTGATGAGAAGAAGAGGTGAGGGGTTTGAGAGAGATATATGAGTTAGATAGTGAAAAAGAAAGGGTGGAAGTTCAAATACCCAGGTCATATTCGAACGTCCTACCGAACGCGGCTCGCACTTCTGGTTGTGGAGTAATGACGTTCGAAAGATTTTACGAACGTGACATGCACGACAGTACTCTGGGAATAAATATTCGAATGGTAAAACAAATGTTACCCGTATGACAGGGTACTAGAAAGAAACGTTCGAATGGTAAAATAAACATGACACGCACGAAAGGGTTCAGGAAAGAAACGTTTGAACGGGACAAGCACGGTAGACGTACGCAAAACGTGAAAACACACGCAGACATGACTCAAGCAATGTATAAGACCCATGACGCCGAGACATAGTGGAAGGGTGAGACAAGTCATAGACCCATTCACACGCGTCGGTGCACTAATGAGAAAAATATGATGATCAAAGCATATCTAATGCTTGAGTGCAACAAAGTTCATGCTCAGCAAAATAAAACTTAAATATGATTCTATGAGCTGAATTTAGCATAAGAAGCCTGAATTCAAGAACTTACAGAACACTCAGAGTGGTAGTTAAATCTGGCTCCACCAAGACATAAAACAATTGTGGTTGTGCTACAAATTTGAGGAATGCTCTCATGCGAACCTTCCAATAAGGGTAATTTATCCCATCAAAGAATGAGATACAATTTATGGCTTGACTTCTATCCATAGTTAAGGGTCAAAGATCGAAATTAGTCTCTGATACCAATTGAAAATTACGATAAAATTCCGACCCTTGTACACCTAGGGGTAAATTATGGAAATTATAATATAACTACACTAATTAAGAAAAGTCCTAGATTAATGTTTTTATAGCTAAGAACATACACCCTTAAGTCTAACAAAAAACTACACTCTTAATCTAAACAATAAATAAAATGCTAAAAAATAAACAGATAACACCAGATTTGTTATGAAATGGAAAACTCTTTGCAGAGAAAAACTACTCATTATGAAGAGAAACTTATAGTGATGGTTAAAAGACCTATAGCAAAACCTTTGCTGACTTAATTACCCAACTGTAAAACCCAAGGAAACTCCTCAAGCTTGCACCAAGCAGTCTTCTCCAAAACCTCTGAAGTCCCTTGTAGTAAATCCAATAGCAAACTTGTTCTTGCCGGAACTCCGACGACCAATCTCAAACTCAGAACTCTGGAGGTTAGGATTTGTAAGGTTTGGGGTTATGATGGTTACCAAAGAAAAATATTCACCAAGAATAAATAAGACATGAGATCAATAGAGTCTTCAATGGTGAACTCTTAAAGAAGATGGAAACAGATTTGGAGGCTCTGAGTATTATGCTTCCAATCATGAATAAAGTGACTAAGACTTTCTTTATATAGGTAGGGTTTCTAAGTCTCCAAAAATCCTTTAAAACACGTCCAAAATAAGTAGGACAACATAATCTTTGAAATCTCCATCTAATCTCTTCCAAATGCCGTCCAATCATCACCAATTCTTCATGACTCATTACAATTCAATTAGACATATTTTGTTTCAGAATTTACCAACCAAAACTAGACCGAACATATCTAATTAGTATCACATTCTTATCTTAACAGTGGTGACATAAAAAGTCAACAACCACCAAAAAAAATACATGTTATATTTTAATGTGCGTTACTAAAAATATGAACAATAATACAGCTGCAACTGTTTTAAAATACAGTTACAACGGTTTCATATTAAGCCCAGTTGATGGCAAATCTCAATCTCATAATGTTCTGCAATTACAAGCCATAGAATATAAAGCATCTTTATGGGAGATGTTGACATCCAACAATTGCCCAAAATAATGCCATGAACAAAGTGATCATTTATCCAAATTTAATTTGTCTACCAAGACTAACATATCAGAAACAATAATTGAGCATGCCAAACTAAAAGGAACAAATAGGACAAAAATTACACAATGTCGCAATTTTCATTCAATAATTTGAAGCTTTCAAGTTCTGGCTAAACCTGTGAGGACAATACAGAAAGGAACATGAATAACAAACAAAGTGATACAAAAGAGAGGTAGATGGGAACCAGAAGAGTGATTGAGGAAGATTGATTGTAAATATCTGAAGAATCAACGGCTAGAGGCATCCCATCACTACTAAGAGTGCATGACTGAGGATCAGAGCCGTCTCTACTCAACATCATAGCTCGTATGACAGCGGAAACCGTGTGAATATACGCCGTTTGATTTTTTGCAAGGAGCCATGTGAGACCCATCCGTTGACAATCCTTGTTGTGCATTTTGGTGGTCCTGTCCTCTGATTTGCTTGTGTTCAAAGTCTTCTTATCAAGCTGCATAAAATTATTGTCCATTTGAGAAGTAAGTTAGAGTTGGTCCTTGATTGGACTAAAAAAGTACTTGTTTGGTGAAGCAGTTTTAAATAACTGGACAACGGTAGGTTCGACATTCAATCAATATCAATGGGAACCTGCACTTTTAAGCATTTTAACGGCTGGCAGTATTCCCAACCACTTACAATCAGTTAAATTTGTTGTCGATAATTTTCATACATTTTGACAGGCTATAGTTGCTTACAAGTTCAGTTCAATACATAGCTTATAAACTTGGTTAGCTTAGCATCAGGATGGCGGGAGGGTCAAGGATCAGAGGTAGGATGGAGGGAGGGTCAAGGATCAGTCCCTAATTAATTATATTTTTTTATTAATTTTTACAAAAAAATATAACAAAACCTAATTAATTAAAAATAAAAATAAAAAATTCAGTCCAAAAACCGGTTGAATCCGGACTGGGTCACCGATTTAGAGGTTGAACCGGCCGATTCGATGGGTTTGATATCAGTTCAAATACTTCATGAACTAAAGGGCTCACCCAGACCGGATCTTGGACTGGGTCCCCGTTCAATCGATCGGAGCAGCCTGTCCGGGTTTTAAAATACTGTTATAAATTTGGTTGTTTTTTGCAAGCTTCTTTGGTTGTGAATGATAATTTTTATAAAACATTATAAAATTAATGATGAGTGTTTATTAAAAATAATAAAATTATTTGAAAAAACTAAATTATATTATGAATAATAAATGAAATAATTTTATGAAATAAAATAAAAATATATAACATAATTTATATATTTTTTAAAAGTTTTACGATGTTTAGTCCTAAAAACTTAAAATTTGAGCTCTTTGCAATAATAACAAGATAATTTTTAAAATTCTAAAAACTCTATTCATGTCAGGCCGGCAAAATATCCTCGGAACAAAGCCATTTTTATCATACATAATATTATAAATGAAAAAAATTTGGGACCTTACGACAGGGCAAAAAAAAGCTTTTAATCAGCACGAGGCATCCCATACTAACCAAACAAACTAACAAACATTAGCAGGGCAAAAAAAAAAAAAAAAAAAAAAAAAAAAACTTTCCCAATTTAAACAAAGAGAACCAAAACAATAATGTATGTAGTAAGTTTAACAAAAATTGTAAAGCAAAGAAAGAAATAAGTTAAAAAAATATTGTAAAGCAAAGAAAGAGTAGAAGAAATTACCTGATAGAGAGTGTCCAAGCACTTGTTACAGCCGCCAAGCCCTGGAAATGCATTAACATTATTACTGTCACTCAAGCAATGTTTCTCTAGCCTCTTCACATTCTCATTCCCAACAAGCTTCCCTCTTCGATTCAACGAAAAAGCCTCCGGGCAAGTCAATGGATGCAATCTAATGCCGCAGTAACAATACACAACATCGCAAGTCTCGTTAGGACCCGCCAACTGAAAGCCTCTTTGTTTGAAGGCTTTACCCAAATCACCCACGCAGGTTTCGGAGTCATCGGGCAGCAGCGGCATGTCGACAGAAGTAGGAGAGTGAGCGGGGGAAGCTCTGCGTAGAGCGGTGGCGGAGTAGGCGGCGTAGAGCCACGTGGCGAGGACAGGGCAGCAGCGGGTGCGCGTGAGCAGGGACTGGGTGGTGTGTCGGCCGCAAGCGGAGTTGACGGAGTGGAAGAGGCTGTCAGGGAGGTCGAGAGGACAGGCGGGGACATTGGACTGTTCGGGGAAAGCGGGGATTGTAGCGGAGGGAGATGGGGTCACGATGAGGGGTTGGATTGTTGCTGGGTCTGGGTTTGGTAAGCAGGAGATGATGGAGAGACTGTGCAGAAAGAGAAAGAGAAAAAGACATAAGGGAGAGTTAGTAGAATGCTGCATTGGAGATTTGTGTTGAGAAAATGAATGACTGAAAGAAGGAAGGAGATGTGATGAGCATTGGGGTTGGGGGGAAGAGTGTGGGTCGATGGATGGATGAAGTTATTAGTTATGAGTGTTTGTCTGTTACCTTGGTTAGATCCAATTTTAGTAAAGTTAGTCGGGTGGGGATTAGTAATAATTTCATCATCAAATCATTCTTTTTATTTGTATTGTATCTACTATTATTTTATGCTTAACATTTCATTATTACATGGACTTTAAACTTGAATTTATACCCTCCAAGGCAATGAGTTGATGCCTACTCACTTTATCATTAAGGCTAGGTATAACTATCAAACGGGTTTGAGTAGCCATGACCACGGTTAGATTTCGATTTGATTTTGGAATCGAATATGCGGTTTGCGGTTTTGCCGAAGGTGGAATCGGAACCGAATCATACAATGTACGGTTTGGTTCCGATTCTGAACCGGTTCCGAAACGATTTCAAAACCGACTAGATGACATAATTTCGTTTTTTTTTTTCCAATTTTTTGGGTATTTTAGTTCAATTTTCATTAGAAAAGAAAAACAAAAATGTAAAATTTGAAAAAGGAATTAATTTTTTTGGTCAAGATCTCATGATCCACGTGGAATCATTTTAGTTTGGTTCTCCAGTTCAGTTATTGCGGTTTGGTTCGTGATTCGGTTCAACCCTCTGTTCCAGTTCGATTCACGATTTGGTTCGAAAATTTTGAAGAACCGAAACTGAACCAGTTTTTTGATGGTTCCGGTTCGGCTTGGAACCACCAAACAATTGACCAATTTAGTTCCGATTCTGATCCGGTTTGATTTCAATCTGATTCATGATTCGAAATCGAACCGTGATCAGGGCTAAGTTCAAGATTGGAATAGATAGAGATGTTAATCCCACAAAATGTGGGTTGTATTTTTTTGACTCCCCTAAGAACATTCCTAATGACTTAGGAAAACTTGAAGATTAAAACCCTTCTTCCAATAAATAAGGATCATTTGACACTTAATAATAATTCAATATTTTAAAAACTGAACCAGTGATTGAATTATTGATCTAAAAGATTTAATAGGTCATTGATTTAATAGATTAAATCGGTCCGATTGAATTGATAAGTGCATGAAAATGTACTTTGAACATCACTAATTCGGTTTGATTATCATGTGTTTAATCTTAATTATAGTTTATTTTGTGCTTTGTTATTAGGAAGCAATGAAACATGGATATTGGAGCAATTGTACGTGTTTCAGGACCTTACGGGCACATCGAAAGCACGTAGGAAATGAGCAGAAACGTAGGAATCATTATCCTGCAAGCCTGGCCACGCGTCGCGATACGGAGACGTTTTTTTTAAGGTTTTGATTAGTTCGAATTTTATGCACACAAGGACTCCGGGACCCCTCTATAAATACCCAAGCTCGTCCATAACCCTAAAGGGGGAGAGAATAGAGAAGAAACACACAAAAAAAGATTAAAACACAATTTTGATAGAGAAGAACGAAGAAGCTTCACGCCGGACATGATGTTGCTGCAATCTCTTCAGGCTATGTCTCTTTCTTCTATGAAGAATTAATCTCCTAGGCAAAGCTAAGGATGAACTCTTGTATTCAACTCTTATATTCATGTTGTTGATTCTTGAATGTTTTTTAATGTTTAATACAATTGATGATTCATTGTTCTTTATTATCTTTTGAATTATAATCCAGAGATTATGTTTTACGAATTTGCATATAGGACTAGTCATGCTTCTTCTATGTGTGATTAAGGAACCCAGTTGTGACTGGTAAAGTTATTTTATGAGTTAATCTTCTGCTGTAGTATTGCATGTGAGTATATTATCGACGTTAGATAGGTCATAATGATAACTTTGTGTGTTGTTAACATAGAGAAAATAATTCATCGATTACCTTAGAATTTAATATGTTTGGAATTGAATATTTTCCGATTGTTGGTTTGTGATGTGAAACCTTCAATTGAGTAATAAAAAAAATCAATAACTAAATATAGGAATTTGATACAAGAGGGATTCCCGACGCTTTGCTGTTTCTCTCTATTAATGACTCTTAAGTACTTTTCATAATCTTTTAATTTACATTACAAATTCAATCTATCTATTTTCCTTAAGTTATTGCTAACGTTTTTGTTTAAGTAAATTAGTTCCTTGTAACCATCTCTCTGAGGAATCAACACCCCAACTATGCTGCGATAACAGCAAGTAATTTTTGGGCGTAATCAAATTTTGGCGCCGTTGCCGGGGAGACTGTTTACAATCTGAAGGAGCATGTTTGCTTAGTCAACAGCAAAACGGTAACTTCGTTCCATTTTACTTTTTGTTTTTATTTTATTTATTTTATTTCAGTTTTAATTTTAGTCTTGATATTTTTTTTAGTTAATTCTTTTTATTTTTGTTTCTAGTTTTACTCGTGTTTAATTGCATACCTAGACGTAGGGATAAATTTGGTAGATTTTTTTAGGATTGAAGAAGAAAACTCAGATTCAAAACGTTTATTTGACAATCTTTTTGCCACACCATCTACATCTAGCACACATACTATGATTGAGTACGAGAGACCACCTATTAGGACTCTTGAGGAGTACCTCCATCTCACTCTCACAACTACACCATCATGCATAATGTTTCCTCCTAATGCACCATATATAGACTTTAAACCTGGAATGATACAGTATCTCCCAACCTTTCATGGTTTGGAGAACGAGAACCCTTATGTGCACATTAGAGAGTTTAAAGAGGTTGTAGCAACCTTCCATGACCGGTTTGGCACTACAGACACAATTAGACTTAAGTTCTTCCCATTTGCCCTTAAGGATATAGCTAAGAGCTGGTTGTATTCTTTACGACCTCGGCCAATAGGAGCATGGGGTGAGATGACACATGCTTTCTCTAATAAATACTTCCCACACCATAAGACTAATGCCTTGAAAAGACAATAAAACTCTTTATCAAATGTGGGAGAGGTTTAAGGAGATGTTGGCTTGTTGTCCTCACCATGGGTATGAGAGTTGGCGCTTAGTGAGTTACTTTTATGATGGTCTAACCTCTATAGAGCACCAATTCATTGAGACAATATGCAATGGTGAGTTTATACGAAAAAACCCTGATGAGGCATTAGAGTACTTAAATGACCTAGCTGAGAAATCTCACACTTGGACTGGACCTAATGCCATGGATATCACTGATAGGACACACCCCACTCCTTCTAACAGAGGCATACATCACTTTAGGGAAGATGATAGTCTTAAGACACATGTTGAGCTATTGACTAGGGAGATAGGAGCTTTAAAAGCCAAAGATCGCAAGACTATGCAAGTAGTAGCCCAGTTAGAACCTCAAGGGGTATGTTTTGTGTGTAAATGGACTGACCATCTGGCCCAAGAGTGTCATGTATATGGTGAGATGAGAGAAACATATGAGGAACAATGCAATATCTTAGGAATGTACAAGAATCCTTATACACCTTACTCAGACACTTATAACCCTAGTTGGAGGAACCATCCCAATTTTAGTTGGAAAAAGGTATCTCAATAGCTTACCTAGACACCACAAACTAGAGATTACAGTGCTCCCTAGTATCACACAACTATCGTTCCTAGGAATTTTTTAGAAGACACTGTGCATGCATTCATAGAGGCCTAGAGCAAAACCAATCAAAGGTTTGAGTCATTGATAGCTCAGGTAGTTGAAGACAATAAGGAGATTAAGAGTCAAGTTTCTAAGTTGACTAATGTCCTGAGTGTGTAAGAACAAGGCAAATTCCCATCCCAGGCTCAACCAACTCTGCAAGGGCAACACAAGGTACAGGCTGATCATGAAGCCCCAAATGTAAAATGTGTTAATGCTATAATCACCAGGAGTGGTAAAGAGGTAGGGATGCAGAACACCTCCAACACTGTAGGTGCCACTAAAGATATTAGTGCCAATACCTCTCTGGAAGAACAAGTGACACATATCCCAGTTAGAGTACCATTCTCTCAAGCACTTAGGCCCACAGAGAGAGCTCCAGACCCAAATGGTGAAATTCTAGAACATTTAAAGTAGGTAAAAATTAACCTTCCTCTGTTACATGTGATCAAACAAGTTCCTACATATGCGAAGGTTTTGAAGGATCTATACATCATAAAAAGAAAGCATCATGTGAAGAAGACTACATTCATAACAAATCAAGCAAGTGCAGTAATTGAATAGTGGACTCCACTAAAATACAAAGATCCAGGCTGTCCCACTATTACTTGCCACATTGGCACATCTGAGTTCGGTCAAGCTTTATTAGATTTAGGTGCTAGTGTTAATCTCATGCCATACTCTATCTATAAGAAGCTAGGGCTTGGAGAGATTAAACCTACATCAGTAGTTTTACAGTTAGCTGATCAATCTATCAGAACACCGCGGGGAGTAGTTGAGGATGTTTTACTTTAAATTGATAAATTTTACTACCCTGTTGATTTCCTGATCTTAGACACTCAATCTGTAGTTAACATTGAGTCAAAAATTCCTCTAATCGTAAGAAGATATTTTCTTGCTACAACTAATGCCCTTATCAATTGCATGAACAGTCTCATGAAGCTATCATTTGGAAATATGACACTTGAGGTGAATATTTTTCATGTTGAGAAACAACCACGAGATGATGATGAGTGCCATTACACATACCTGATAGACACAATCTTACCAGAAATAGCCTCTGCACAACATGCATCTAATCCTCCCAAGCTGGACCTGATCCCAAAGAACCTTAAAAAGAGGAAAAGAAGAGTTAGTGCTCATTTGAAGATGATCCATAGGAAGTTAAAAGTGAGGTTGAGCCAATTTATCCATATGTGGAGCCTGAAATTTCAACAATCACCAGACCCTGGGGGTCAATGGATAAAATGCTGCAGCTGGACAAAAATTCATTCTGATGTCCTAATCACCAATTTCTTCCAAAGAAGAAAGAACATGAGACTACTTGGTCCTCTACATGGAAGCTACCATGACAACTTGGGTGGTTACATCTGGCTGAAGACGTTAAACTTAGCTCTAGTAGGGAGACAACCCTTGCATATGCATTTATTTTATTTTATTATCGTTAGTATAATTTTATTTTATTGTATGTTAATTACATGTTTATTATTTGCATGAGTAGTTCTTCAGGTGTTAGCGCAACCCAAGCAGCTCACACAACCAAAGTCTTACCAGCAGGAACCTGATCAACTACGTGTCTGGTAGTGTTTTCCCTTAATCCTGTTTCTTTATATTTATCTTACATTGATGGCAATGTAAATTTTAAGTGTGGGGGTGTATGCATGCGCATGATAATACCTGTTATAAAAAAAATTATTTTGTTTGTTTTTAGTCCTTAATAGTAAAACATAAGTCCAATGATGATATTGTTTGCTTTAGGGTAAAATCTTAGAAATGATAAGTTCCTTAATGTACTTTTATCTGATACCTTGAGTAGTTGATCTAGTTTAGACTCATAAGTACTTCACTATAGGTTTTTAGCAGTAAGAACCTATGTAGTTAGCAAAGTGACTACTTGAAGAAATTACATGTCGATGAATGACCATTTGCTTAGATGTCTATCATAATTTTCTAGTGTTATGATGTATGGTATGGTTAAAAATAAAAAGAGAAAGTCTCGAAAGAACGAAATTAAACCACCTATAACCGATAAGCGTGAAGCTACCCATGGACAAGTGTTAGGACCACCATGAGGAGAAATACTACCTTAAAGGGTAGGTGTGTTAAAAAAATAAGAAAGAAAGAAAAAGTCGAAAAAAGAGAAAGAATAAAAAGAAAAAAATATAATCATACCATATTAAGCACATAAAGGAAATTACAGAGCACATTTGAGATATCTAGGTTGGTTTGACCCATCGGATCCCAATTTTTAAACGAAATCATTGAGTTGGCTTACCTAGGAGTCAAGCTGTGAATGAACCTTTACACACACACACCGTGAGTCTGACTTACATGATTTATTCAAAGACTTGGATTTGAGTTACATTGAGTACTTTAAAAGTTCTCTGGTTTCATTGCTAGGCATTCTTTGAGGACAATAATATGTGTAACTATTGGGACTATTTTATTTTATTTTTGCATGATTTTATGTGTTTTTAAATGATGTTTGTGGGTGTCATCACTGTAAGCCCTCACGAGGCTATAACTCGTCCACTAGGGACACCTAGGGAAGGCTTGTTGCATACGCTAAATGCCATTGTGATCCTTACGAAAGTGGCTCAGATAACTTTTATTTATAATTTAGTTTAGTTTTTATTTTTCTTTTTGCGCTTGAATTGCTAGGGACTAGCAATAAGCTAGTTGGGGGTTGTGATAAGTGCATGAAAATATACTTTGAACATCACTAATTCGATTTGATTATCATGTGTTTAATCTTAATTATAGTTTATTTTGTGCTTTTTTATTAGGAAGCAATGAAACATGGATATGGGAGCAATTGTACGTGTTTCGGGACCTTACGGACACATCGAAAGCATACAGGAAACGAGCAGAAATGCAGGAATCATTATCTTGCAAGCCTTACCACCCATCGCGACGCGCATGGCTGCGCGTCGTGAAACATAGATGTTTTTTTAGGGTTTTGATTAGTTCGTATTTTATACACACAAGAACTCTGGAACCCCTCTATAAATACCCAAGCTCATCCATAACCCTAAATGGGGAAAGAACATAGAAGAAACACACAAAAAGAAATTAAAACACAATTTTGAGAGAGAAGAACAAAGAAACTTCAAGCCGGACAGGATGTTGCTGCAATCTCTTCAGCTATGTCTCTTTCTTCTATGGAGAACTAATCTCCTCGGCAAAGCTAAGGATGAACTCTTGTATTCAACTCTTATATTTATGTTATTGATTCTTGAATGCTTTTTAATGTTTAATACAATTGATGATTCATTGTTCTTTATTATCTTTTGAATTATAATCCAGAGATTGTTTTTTACCAATTTGCATATAGTAATAGTCATGCTTCTTCTATGTGTGATTAGGGAACCCAATTTGGACTGGTAAAATTATTTTATGAGTTAATCTTCTGCTGCAGTATTGCCTATGGGTATATTATTGACGTTAGATAGGTCATAATGATAACTTTGTGTGTTGTTAACATAGAGAAAATAATTCATCGATTACCTTAGAATTTAATATGTTTGGAATTGAATATCTTCTGATTGTTGGTTTGGGATGTGAAACCTTCAATTTAGTAATAAAAGGAATCAATAAATGAATATAGGAATTTGATACAAGAGGGATTCTCAACGCTTTGCTGTTTCTCTCTATTGATAACTCTTAAGTACTTTTCATAATCTTTTAATTTACATTACCAATCAATATATCTATTTTCCTTAAGTTATTGCTAACATTTTTTTTTAAGTAAATTAGTTCTTTGTAACCATATCTCTGAGGAATCGACACCCCAACTATACTGCGATAACCGTAAGTACTTTTTGGGCGTAAACCGATTGACATCATTATAATATCATAATTAATTTTAAGTAATTAAAATTATAAAGGGATTTTTGTTTTAATTTTAGTGATTTAGATTTAATTTTTGATTTTGAGTGATTTTTGTTTTAATTTTAGTGTTAACAATTTTGAGTCGTTTAATTAAAATTTGAAAAGCAAAAATATTAATTAAAACCGAATTAATCGATTCATCGGTTTTTGTTTGATTCATTGATTTTAATTGGTTTTCAATGATTTTTTAACATCTAGTTTTGATGATTTATTTGGACCAAACTTATGACCGATTTTTATTTTGGCCGGTTTGATCGAATGGTCCGACCCGATCTTGAAAATAGTGTGATAGTTTACTTTAGACTTAAGTATAGACCTTCGCCTTACTATTATTATTTTTTGCTCTCATACTTATATTACATTAGGACTCACAGATGCACAATTTGATTAGGAAATTAAGAAATTAATTTTTTTCAAACACAAATAAAATAAAAAAGTCTTTTTTTTTTCTATTAAGTGGGCTAAACTAATGATCCATATATATCATTATACTATATATGAAATCAGTATCTCTTTATGATTTTATCCATGTTAACTTAGGCTGTTCCCGACTTCACTTGACATATGACAACATTATTTACTCTAATTTTGTCATCGTGACTCTTAAAGGTCGATGTTGTATATGTTTAAATTTCTTAATTGCATTTCTCCTATATACTGCTCTATCGATGCAACGACAATATTTATAACTCTGCCTCTCCTAGTCGACCTGCATTTCAAATATCTTTATTTTTTGGATATGTTGATACTTTATTGCCTAAAAATCTATTCCATAATGAATAGCAGGCCTCACATTTGTCCTTTAAAAATTTCCTTTAAGTTTTAAAGGAATGTTGTTACCGTACAATTATTGGAGTTGGTGCTTGGAGTGCCAATGCGAATAATATATTGCACATTATATTTTATTATTTATTAATAAAATAACTACATTTTCATTTCAAATCTTATTAATGGTAATGTCATTATGCATATTAGATTGGTGTATAAATATGCTGAGAATGACATCGACCTTAGAATAGTCATGTAGTAATACTGGACACTGAGTGGTTTGATATTTGGATAGTATTACTATTATAAACTATTCTTAAAATAAATATTCCTAGTCGTTGGTTTTCGAATACGGTCGAATTCCTATAATCTAGAAGACTAGCACATGTCGTATATTAGAATTGGAGTTCCAATGGTTTAACCTGATATACCATGATCTTGAGAAACTCGTATAGACATGTGGGTATTTGTTGAAGTGAATATTGAATGACTCACATGTGATTCATAATAGTTAGAAGTACACACCACCCGTCAATAGGAATCTCCTCGAGTCGAGTAGCATATGTGATCCTTCGAATATAGGATAACATTGATTTTGTGTGTGATCCTCCACACTTTGATGTCATATATGTCAGAAAAGTTTCATCGACTGACCTCTAGATGTTCGTTAGGTGTGGACCGATGCACTCGTTAATCAAGTGCGTATCAAGATAAGATCCATTAGCCCGTTTGTGTACCATAAGGGGTTTTTATATCCATGTGAGTAAGTCACGATTTTTAAGACTTTGGCCAAAGCCGATCACCTAGGGAGGATCGTATATATTAGAAATAGTTTTTGATTAGTTGTAAAGAATCATAGACATGTCGATATAATATGTGTGCCTTGGAAACTTGATGATGTAATCTATGTTTCCTAAGCACAGCCTACGACGGAGGGATTGTTAAACATATGTGATGACCTCGACTTATATAGTTCATAAAAGTCGTTCGTGTTCTTCACGAATTTGGAGGTGGCCGAATTACGTACATATAAACTAGGCTTATATGACGAACGTGTATGAACTTAGAGAGTCCCACAATATGAAGTGTACTCGTTGAACACTTGGGTAACCGATTATTTTTGATAATAAATAATATTTGATATTATAATTATCAAATAAAATAATTAAGTATTATAGGATACATTAATTATTTACTTTGACCTAATTGGATTAATCTAAAATTACACAAGGACTTTGTTGTAAATTCATAAAAATCTCTACCATTGGAGGATATTTTGGTAATTACAAATATGTAATAATAGGTGTATTTTTCTTGATTTAATTGGATTAAATCAAAGTGGTAGACATGTAACTAATCCATTAATTAAGCTTTGTCTTGATTTAATTGGATTAAATCAAACTGGTAGATAAAGGTGACTAGTCACACCTAATTATATATATTTGGACAAATTAGATGAAGCCCACCTAAAAGTTGATTAAAACTTTTATTACTTAAAAATAGCCTAAGTTTTGCTATAAATAGCAAGCTTGAGTAAGATTTTAATCAATCCCGAGAAAGCTAAAAATAAGCAACGGTTATAGAAATTAGCCTAAGTTAGAGAAGTGTTTAGAGAAGCTTTAGAATTGTTGGACAATTATGACCCATAACATCACTATTTGTAAAGAACATGGTGTTTTTCTACAAATTAACTATGTGACATATGAAATTGCTATTTTATCATTATGTAATTGGATTACTTGGATTATTAATGATAAAAGTCCTTATGGTTAAATTGAATTAATAAGATATGAGACAGTATTAATTCACGAACAGTTTAATCATTAAATATCTCTAGTCATAGTATTATCGAGACTGTACATCGATAATGCGGAATAGACTAAAATTACACTGGTGCGCGTTATGGAAGCTTAACGACATAGTTCTCATATATTTAAGTATTGGATACTTATGCAAGTGTGATAAGAGGTTCTGTTAGCCATTGGACCGGGAACAGCTTCGCTCTGGATAGACCCCTCGGAGTCCCATTGGTATTATGACTATGTGTCTATGGGAATCCGAATCAGGGTAGGTGTATGTGATCTTTAACCTGAGACTTGCATCGCTAATACTTGCGACAATTACTAGTCTTTGGTTTTGGTCGTCCGGAGCTTTAACAGGTTCTGTGTAGGCCTCTGCTAAGTTTACTAAGAATCGTAATGTATTGGGTGTGATGTCAAGATGAGAGTATCACTTCAGTCATATGGAGATGATGATCACACATGATATAGAACTAGTACTCTTAAATGCTGCAACTATCGGGATAGTATGACTAGGTCATGATTATCCGATTATAGAAACTAGATGCTAGTGATCCGATATATGCTTCGTACGGGGCAAACACTGCGCCAGCCCTAGGCCTAGCATGTGACATCCGATACTGGATCGTATTACATAATACTTTATATACTATGCCTGATACAGATTATATATTCTTCGTTGATTATTTCTGGAGAATTGGGTAGGCACAGTGCTTTGCTAGAAGCCAACCATGTCTTGTAAATAGGTGAGAACGTGGTACGGGGTACATACGTGTTGGATAGTCCGACAACCGTATTTACTACCAACATATTCAGGGATCTCTTGGGTCACTTCCCAAAGATTCACCAATTACATTTGACTCGAACAGAATTAATCTGGGATTAATTATGAGAGAGAAAATTAATCTGGGATTAATTGCAGCAAGAATTAATCTGGGATTAAATTCGTCTAGAAGAGAGAACGCTATGAATTTGGAATTAATAGATAAAAGAAATTTAATAGTTAAATTAGATTTTTCTATTTAATTTATTTATTTGGGCTAAAATAATATATTGGATATATTAATTGAAATTGGATTTCAATACGAAATTAAAATTAGATTTTAATTCAAGCGAACGAATTAATTTGGAATTAATTCGTAAGAGACTATCGTAATAATTTTGCTAGGCATTATTATTAATTAAATTGGATTTAATAATGTTGCGACAGAAAATTCGTTTAATCGGATTAAACGAACCCGGGCCCAAAGTGTGTTGTGTAAGCCAACTAAATTTTGAGTTTAAAGTGGTGGGACCCACTTTACTTACATCAACATTTTGACATGTGATGGAAGTAGTTGGAATAGTGAATTGGATTCATTAAACTCACACAACACACAAGTTTGATTTACTATTCACTCATCTCTCCCAACTCTCTCATTTGACCGAATTTCTTACTTCTTGGAGGTGAAATTTTGCTTCAATTTTTTTTTATCAAAGCTAGCACTTTGGGGTCAAACAAAGTGATAGGAAAACTCACCCAAGAGTTTGGAACTCAACACAAAGCTTGGAGCTTCCACATCCAAAGAAAATTTTGAATTTTCCAACTGATCAATGTAAGTATTCCGCAATTTACCTTGTTTAATTCACACTTTAATCTTGTTTAGAGATCATTGGCATGTCTTAGAGACACTAACAATGTTATTAGAGCCCATCTAAAACTTGATTAGAGTTCTAGGGTTTATGGACTTTAATTTGGGGATTTTGCTTGGAGCATGTATTTTTCCAAATTGGTTGTTTGGTTGTGATTAGATGATGATAACTAAAGGTTGTGCATCATTGGATTTTTGAAAAATTAATTAGATTAATTTTTCCCAAAATTCTCACTTGGCCGAACATAACCCTAGGAACACTCATGGTGATTTGTTTTGAAAATTAGACACTTGGATGTGTTGTTGGTATGAAATGTATGTTAAATGTTGATTTAATTGGATTAAAATCAAATTGCATGATTATTTCCTTGCCTTTGCTGTGAGTTGAAGCATGTTGTAGAATTGATTTTGCTTCAATTTGTGTTGGACATGAATTGAAAGTTGAGCATGATTAATTGGATTAATTATTATTTTAGAAATATTAGATTAATTGATTAATTGTGTTAGTTACACTTTAATTGAATTAATAAGATATTTGGAATATTGTGTTAATTTAATTTGTTGTATTTGGGCTAATGGGCTTGGTTGGGCCAAGTATGGTTTTGGACAATTGGGTTGGATCCAATTGGGCCTAAAACCATTTCCATAAAGTCCAAATATGACTTTTGGGCCTTTAATAATTTAATTGGGCCTAATGGGCCAAAATTGATTTTTTGGAAAAGAGTGATTCCTAAATGGGCCTTGGCATTTTGGGTTGGATCCTTAATGGCCAAAGTCCATGCCTAAAGAATTAATTGAAAGCCCACTGGACTTTAACTGAATTGGCATTGGATGCCAATTGGGCATTTGAGACCCAATTTGGATTGGATTTGGAATCCAAGTCTAAAAGGCACTATTATAAGTGTAATTGTTTAATTTGGAATTAAACATGAATTAGTATCGGATACAATTTAAATTGGATTTAAAATTGTATTTCGATATAATTCAAGAATACTTACTTTGAGTATTTATTCTCATACGAGTTGGACTCGCGCAAATCAAATCGTTGTATGAACATTGGATGGTCATTAATCAAAGATTAATTAATTGGATTAGATTGATTGACAGCATGATTTGTGTGAATACTTGGATGTATTTGTATGAATAATGTATATCGGATGGATATTAGATGGGTGGGGACAATTTTGGAAATTGTTGTAAATTTGGAATTTATTTAATTTGGACCTGCGTGTCCAGCCTTTCACCTCCTATACTCTTTTTATTTCTATTCTCACCAATTCCCCTCAATGCTAATGAGGTTTCTTTATGTATTATGTAATTGGGTAGAAGAATGTAAAATGGTAGCGGGAGAGAGGAAAAAGAGAGTTTTGTTTTAGGAACAATTGTAAATATCCATCCGCATATCATTATTATTTTATCGCGCCTTATTATGCTTTTAGAATGCATATTTAAGGGTGTATGATGAGACTTAATCAAAGATAATAAATTGGTTGCCAATTTACCGAAAAACCCTCACTTTAATATTAAGTGTTTTCCTTCCATTGAGTGGTTCTTTCTCAAGATCCAAGATTGACTTTGATTTGTTGGCCAAAGTCAAGATCATTGTCAATCGCGGATGTGTTTGAACCACAAAAGCTTTGTTATATATCGCATGTTTTGGGCAGTTGTGACTTGTTGGCCAAAGTCAAGGTCACTTCTGAACATCGACGTGGATTACGAAGCTTTCCCACTGTCAATGTGTCGCGCTTAACTGGAATCATTAAGCTTGTTGAGCCAAAGCCAAGGCTTAGTTAATTCAGAGGAAAAGGTTAGGAAATATATTGGATATATGTTTTGGACTTGGAGGTCCACCTTCCGGATCTAGGAATTGGATGGGATCCAAATGATCTTAGAGATCTACCTAGTTAAGTTTCATACAACTGTTGGCCAAAGTCAAGGTTGTGTGTTATTTAACGGGATCCTAGCCCACTAGGAAACTGGGTTTCCCGAGTACTCAACAGAGGGTTAGAGGCTTGCCGAAAAATAGTGGGAGACTAGTATTAAATTTGTAATTTCGTTTAATGCTTGCTAATACACGCTCTTTTATTATTATATCACGTTATATCTATATATATTAGTTGGACTAATATTTTTTATTGCTTTCTTTGAACAGTTAGACTGTACAGGACACTACTCCACTTGTAGTTGGTTATATAGTTGGACTATAGTAACCATTACATTTTGAGTGTACCCGGTATCGTTGATTGGATAGTTGGACTATTGCAATCGAGATGGCTGGAAAGATTAGCGTTAGGGACATCATCATGAGTGACAATGTCTTTAACGGCTCCAATTTTCCAGATTGGGAGATAACCCTCTGGATAGTCCTAGGGGCTGAGAAGTTACTTTATTTGATAGAGAGACCTCTCGGGCCTGAGCCCAGAGTTGAGCAAACAGTAGAGCATGAGATTTGGAAGACTCATCGTGATGATAACTTTATTGCTCAGTCCGTCATGCTTGCTGCAATGACTCCTCAATTTCATCGTCAGAACAAAGGATTGGATCCTTATAACATGATGTTGAAATTGAAGGACCTTCACAGATCTAACCTTAGATCTCAAAAGTACGAATTGCAAAAGAAGCTCTTTCGCTCTCGTATGTCAGAGGGTACATCTGTCGAGCACTACGTGTCACAGATGATTGCTGACATCAAACAGCTAGGTCAACTGGGCATTACCTTTGAGGCCGAGACTTCCATAGATTTGATCTTACAGTCTCTGCCCGATTGCTGGGGCGGGTTCATCATGAACTATAATATGATGAACCAAGAAAAGACTCTTGGAGAGTTAATGGCGATGCTGAAAGAGGCAGAGCCAGAGCTTTCGAAAGGCAAGAAGCACGAGGCGCATCTTACTTCGACATCCCAGAAGGCCAAGTCTTGGCTGAAGAGTTCTGGGGGTGTGAAGAAGAAGAAAAAGAAGGGCAATGCCAAATCATCACAGTCTTCTGGGAAGACTAAGGACTAATCCCAAGATGTCTACCTACAGTGTGGCAAACGGGGTCACTAGAAGCGTGACTGCATTGAGTACAAGGCGCACATGAAGGAAGTGAAGACGGGCAAGGCTCCGGTTTCAGGTATGTTCGTTATTGAAATAAACATGTCTACTACTGGTTTTAAGAATTGGATTTTTGATTCTGGATGTGGTACTCAAACATATAACATGACAAACAAAATACTCAAATTTAGTAACACAGATGAAACGTATCTGTGGCATTGTCGTCTAAGACACATTAACAAGACTCGTATATCCACACTTTCGAAGAGTGGATACTTGGACGGATTTGATCCTAATTCATATAACGTTTGCGAATCCTGTTTATTAGGCAAAATGCCTAAAACACCTTTTAGTGGTAATGGTGTACGTGCCACCGAACTGTTAACCCTCATTCATAGTGATGTATGTTGGCCAATGTCTAGCCAGGCTAGAGGTGGATATGAATACTTCGTAACCTTTACGGATGATGCATCGAGTTATGGTTATGTGTATCTTATGAGACACAAGTCGGAAACTTTTGAGAAATTCAAAGAGTTTCGACACGAAGTAGAAAAATATACCGGAAAAAGTATTAAAAAATTACGGTCGGACCATGGTGGAGAATACTTAAGAATGAGTTTCAAGATTACATGAGAGAATATGGTATTCTTTCACAATGGACTCCTCCCAGAACACCTCAATTGAACGGTGTATCCGAACGGAGAAATCAAACTTTGTTGGATATGGTAAGGTCAATGATGAGTCGCACTAAGCTACCAATTTCTTTATAGGGATACGCATTAAGCAGTGCAATACTTATTTTGAATAAGGTTCCGTCAAAGTCTTTTGGACAAACTCCATATGAAATATGGACAGGAAAGAAACCGGGTTTCTCATTCCTGAAGATTTCAGGATGCTGGGCATATGTTAAATGTTTGGATAGTACCAAACTTGAACCCAAATCGGATAATGCCTATTTGTAGGTTACCCTAGGGAAACCAAAGGATATTACTTCTAAAACCCACAAGAGAACAAGGTATTTGTTGCTCTTCATGTAGTTTTCCTTGAAAAGGAATTCATAGATGCAGTGATAAGTGGGAGGAAAGTATAACTCGATGAAAATCGGAGTGATACTGTTCCTGGAACCAACCCCTTCTTGGAACACCAACAGTCCATCAAGGATGAGACTGTTCCACAATCTTCTAATACACAAGAACCGCGTAGGTTGGAGAGAGTCAGAAAACAACCTGAGAGGTATGCGTTTCTGATCTCACCTCATGTAGATATTAATCTTATTGAGGAAGATGAACCAACTACGTATGAGGAAACGATATAAGGTATCGATTCCGCTTTATGGCAAGAGACCATGAAGTCCGAAATGGATTCCATGTATACCAACCAAGTTTGGACACTAGTTGACGCACCAGAAGGCATTAAGCCTATTGGTTATAAATGGGTCTTCAAGAGGAAGACGGACATGGTAGGCAACATACAATCGTACAAAGCTAGGCTTGTAGTGAAAGGGTATCGTCAACGACATGGTGTCGATTACGATGAAACTTTTTCACCCATTGCCATGATGAAATCCATTCAGATAATGCTTGCTATTGCTGCATATTTCGATTATGAAATATGGCAGATGGATGTCAAAACCGCTTTCCTTAACAGAAACCTTTTGGAGGATGTTTATATGCAACAGCCTGACGGTTTTGTCATGCCAAAATATGCAAACAAGGTTTGCAAGTTAAATTGATCCATTTATGGATTGAAGCAAGCATCGCGTTCTTGGAACCAACATTTTGATGAGATCATAAAGGAATATGGTTTCATTCAAAACGAAGATGATTCTTGTGTATATAAGAAGGTTAGTGGGAGCGCACTGACATTCATTGTCCTATATGTTAATGATGTATTGCTTTTAGGCAATGACATTCCCATGCTACAATCAGTGAAAGCTTGACTTTCATTAAAATTCTCCATGAAAGACCTGGGAGAAGCAGCCTTTATTCTGAGAATAAGCATCTACCGAGATAGATCTAGAGAGCTGCTCGCACTCTCCTAGAGCTCGTACATTGATAAAGTGTTGAAGAGATTCAACATGGATCAGTCTAAGAGTGGGCTGTTTCCAGTGTCACATGACGTCTCTCTATCTAAGGACATGTGTCATAAAACTCAAGATGAGAGAGATGCAATGAGTCAGATCCCGTATGTTTCCGCAGTCAGATCGATCATGTATGCCATGATATTTACGCGACCTGATATCTCGTATGCTTTGAGCATGTGCAGTCGCTATCAGACCGATCCAGGTGATGGTCACTGGATTGCTGTTAAAATTATCCTTAAGTATCTTAGACGAACTAAGGATGCTTTCTTAGTCTATGAAGATGGAGAACTTGAGGTGACTGGGTTCACCGTTGCAAGTTTTCAAACCAATAAAGATGACTGTAAGTCGCAATCGGGGTATATATTTTGTTCGAACAACAGAGTAGTGAGCTGGAAATCTTCCAAGCAAGAGACTGTTGCCGATTCAACAACAGAAATGGAATATATTGCTCTAGCTGAGGCAGCAAAAGAAGCATTTTGGATCCGTAAATTTCTAATTAGATTATGAGTAGTTCCGTTAGCAGCTGAGCCCGTACCTATGTATTGTGACAATAACGGGGCTATAGCACAGGCTAAGGAACCACAGTCTCATCAACGATCCAAGCATATACTTCGACGGTTTCATCTGATTCGTGAGATCATACATCGTGGCGATGTGAAGATCGAAAAGATCGCATCAGATGATAACATTACAAATCCGCTGATGAAAGCTATATCTCAGCAAAAGTTTGAGCGACCAGTACATAGTTTAGGTGTTGGACACTTGAGTGATTGGCTATGAGCCAAGTGAGAGATTGTTGGCCAATTATGACCCATATTATCACTATTTGTAAAGAACATGGTGTTTTTATACAAATTAACTATGTGACATAGGAAATTGTTATTTTATCATTATGTAATTGAATTACTTGGATTATTAATGATAAAAGTCCTTATGGTTGAATCAGATTAATAAGATATGAGACAGTATTAATCCACAAACGGTTTAATCATTAAATATCCCTAGTCGTAGTATTATCGAGACTGGACATCGATAATGCGGAATAGACTAGTATTACACCTGTGCGCGTTATAGAAGCTTAACGGCATAGTTCTCATATATTTAAGTATTGGATACTTATACAAGTGTGATAAGAGGTTCTGTTAGCCGTTAGACCGGGAACAGCTTCGCTCTGGATAAACCCCTCGGAGCCCCATTGGTATTATGACTATGTGTCTATGGGAATCCGAATCAGGGTAGGTGTATGTGATCTTTAACTTGAGACTTGCATCGCTAATACTTGCGACAATCATTTTGCTTTGGTTTTGGTCATTCGGAGGTTTAACAGGTTTTGTGTACGCCCCTACTGGGTTTACTGAGAATCGTAGTGTATTGGGTGTGATGTCAAGATGGGAGTATGACTTCAGTCATATGGAGATGATGATCACACATGATACATAACTAGTTCTCTTAAATGTTGCAGCTATCGGGATAGTATGACTAGGTCATGATTACCCGATTACAGAAACTAATTGCTAGTGATCTGATATATGCTTCGTACGGGACAGACACAATGTCAGCCCTAGGCCTAACATGTGACATTCGATATTGGATCGTATTACGCAATACTTTGTATACTATGCCTGATACAGATTATATATTATTTGTTGAATATTTCTGGAGAATTGGGTAGGCACGGTGTTTTGCTAGAAGCCAACCATGTCTTGTAAATCGGTGAGAACGTGGTACGGGGTACGCATGTGTCGGTTGTCAACATATCCAGTGATCTCTTGGGTCGCTTCCCAAAAATTCACCAATGACATTTGACTCGAACAAAATTAATTTGAGGTTAATTATGAGAGAGAAAATTAATCTGGCATTAATTGCGGCAAGAATTAATCTGGGATTAAATTTTTCTAGAATAGCAAACGCTATTAATTTGAAATCGATAAAATAAATTTAATAGTTAAATTGGATTTTTTATTTAATTTATTTATTTGGGCTAAAATAATAAATTGGATATATTAATTGAAATTGGATTTCAATATGGAATTAAAATTGGATTTTAATTCAAGCGGACGAAGTAATTTGGAATTAATTCGTAAGTGACTATCGTAATAATTTTGCTAGGCATTATTATTAATTACATTGGATTTAATAATGTCGCGACGGAAAATTTGTTTAATCGGATTAAACGAACCCGGGCCCAAAGTGTGTTGTGTAAGCCAACTAAATTTTGAGTTTAAAGTGGTGAGACCCACTTTACTTACATCAACATTTTGACATGTGATGGAAGTAGTTGGAATAATGAATTGGATTCATTAAACTCACACAACACACAAGTTTGACTTATTATTCATTCATCTCTCCCAACTCTTTCCTTTAGCCGAATTTCTTACTTCTTGGAGGTGAAATTTTGCTTAAATTTTTGATCAAAGCTAGCACTTTTTGGGGTCAAACAAGGTGATAGGGAAACTCACCCAAGAGTTTAGAACTCAACACAAAGCTTGAGCTTCCACATCCAAAGAAAATTTTGAATTTTCCAACCGATCAATGTAAGTGTTCCGCAACTTATCTTGTTTAATTCACACTTTAATCTTGTTTAGAGATCTTTGGCATGTCTTAGAGACTCTAACAAGAAGATCTCTACAATATTTCAACAAGGAGAAATCGAGATTGGATCTTGGAGTGATGCTTGCTAGCATTGGAATCAAGATTGGATCTTGGAGTCAAGCTTGCTAACTTTGAAAGTTCTCCACAACATTTCAATACGGAGAAATAGATTGAATTTTTGAATCAACCTTGCTAGGTAAGTTTGATCTTCTCCAAAGCTATGTTTTTCATTAGTGAATTATCATTAGTGAGACATATAGTGCTGAATTATGTATTGGATACATAATAACATAGCTTGATGTTGAAATTAGGCTAATTAATTGTGTATGGATGCTTTGGAAGTATAAACATAATTTTCTTGTTTAGGTCAAAATATTTATGTTGGACATAAATTTAAAATTAGAGTTTGGAACTCTAGATGAAAGCTTGGAACTATGACTACCATTGTAGAATCACTTGACCACCTTTAAGTGACATAAAATTGTTCATGCGTCATTTCATTATGGGATACTAATTTTGTTTGTGTTTTGGATTCAAAATTTACGCAAGTGCGTATTTAGAATAAATTTATGTTTTTGTAAAAATATTTGATATTTGGAAAAATATGATTTTTGTTATATAACATGTGTTGATGTTGTTTTTGATGTTAAAAATTAATTTTGGGTGTTTGGAAGTGTTTAGGGAAGATTGAAAGCAATTAGGATAAAATACCCTAATTTCCGTCAGCTCTCTCGAAAGAGAGCCGATGGAAACAAAAAAAACAATGTTGTTTTAATGTTGAGTGCTACAGTGCGCGCGCACTGTAGCGAGCGCGTCATGCACATACGCGTCGAATTTTGTTTTATCCCATTTTTGAGTTTTCAGACTCAGTTTCAGTCCCGATTTTTTCCTATACACCCGTAATGGAATATAGTATTCCATTAAATTATATAAAAATACACTCATTCTTGATATCTATGAGTTAGATCCACTTTCGCTGCGCGGGGCACCGATCCGACCCTAGGAGTCCCACATCCGCCCCAACAACAATATCCTAAATTCATATCTCCATTCCCTCCAATTTGATTGATTTTTTTGAGTAATATCTTGATTTACTTCTCCATATTTTTGAAGTATGGACCTTAATTTCTTAAAATACTTACTTCTTGAGATTGATTGTTCACCAATTATTATTTCTGGCGCATTACCTCTATGATATTTAGTTAAACTCACATATCACGTGTTTAGATCTAGTCGGAAACCTTCATATTCTAGTATTTTCTTCATATCTCAAGTTTTGCATTTGTACCTTCTTTGAGCTCATCCAGTAGTACTATATCATCATCAAAGACCAACCCCATGGTAGCTCATCTTGAATATTTTTAATAATTACGTTTATATGCAGGGCAAAAAGATAAAGACTAACTGCAGAACCTTGATATAAACCTTATTCATTAGTTCCCTCCAAATTGGTTTTCAAGTATATTTATTTCTTATTTTACCATACGTTTAATAATTCTTTTCCATAATTTTACTATATGATTCATTATTTTTATGTCTACATAATTTATACAATTTGTATTTTCTTTTTATTATTGTAAACAGATATCAGGATACTCTTTCTCCGTTCTTCTATGATATTTTATACTTCATCGTTTATGCGTTTCACCTGCTCCAAATCTCAATTTTTCTTTTCTCTTATTTTTACCAACTTGTATATTTACGCTCACTCTTTGATATCCACCTGTTATAAATGTCATGGTATATTAATGATTTCGTCTCATTCACTGCCTTTTTAGCCTCACGTTTTCCTAGTTTATATATATATATATATATATTTTTTTTTCAAAATATGAGAATTCTACATCATGCAGATATTTGAAATAAGCTCTTTTAACCTTGATATGGTGCTTTACGTCTTCCCCTAAAGGGATTGAGAGAATAGAAGAACTATGACATATCTTTTCATTAGGAAAATGAGAACATATATAATGTACACACTACAAGAATTAGACCATTTAGCGTCGAATTGTTTCGACGCCATAACTTACTATTTCGACGCAAATGATATTTAGCGTCGAAAAAATTAGACGCCAACAATGGACGATAAAATGTCGACGAAAACCACTTTTAGCGTCGAAATAATTAACTGCGACGCTAAAAAACAGTATTCTGCGTCCAATTTATTTCGACGCTAAAGTTAAATTTTCGACGCTAATTGTATATTTGGCGACGAAATATATCGACGCAAAAATTTAAACTTTTAGCGTCGCAAGGTGTCGACGCTAAAGTATATTAAAAAAGTATTATATGTAAGCTTATAGCGACCATGTTTTTTACTATTAGCGACGAAATATATCGACGCAAAAATTCAAACTTTTAGCGTCGAAAAATGTCGACGCTAAAGTATATTTAAAAAGTATTATATGTAAGCTTATAGCGACCATGTTTGTTACTATTAGCGTCGAAATATGTCGACGCTAAAGGTCACTTTTAACTAGTCGACGCTAACATATATTTAAAAAGAAATATATGTACGCTTACAGCGGCCATTTTGTATACTATTAGCGTCGAAATATTCGACGCTAAAAGTAAATAATTTATTTTCTTAAAAATTAGTAATTTACTTATTTTTTGGTCTAAAATATTTAATTTAGTTGAAAAAAAATGTAATTAATGACGAAAATTATATATTGAAATTTGTTTTAGAAAAAAGAAATATTATATTAAATATATTTGTTCAAAATTTTATACAAAACTAAATATAAAATTAATTGCTACTGTGATGGGGGGACGCTCGAGCCCGATGCACCATGACTCATTGAGGCCTCGAACATCTGACGGAAAGCCATCAGTTGCTGTTCCAACTGCTCCATCTTCTTCTCGTGGTCCACCATCTTCTTCTCGTGGTCCACCGTGACCTGTTGTAGCTTCTCCTTAGTCTGTTGCAGCTCGTCTCGGGTGCTGGCTAGGTCGTCTTTGGTGGTGACTAACTCGTCTCGAAGAGAGACATTGCCCGAATTACCACTATTGCGTGCAGATGACGTTGGCTTCTTACGAGTGCCAAGACCAACGTTGTAAGCTGTCTGATTCTTGAAAACCAATTGCGACAGCTGCTCATCTGGTATGGGGTCGGTCCCTGTCTCCTGAGTTTGATGTTGGAGTTCCATCATTTCGTTCTGTTTCAAAAAATAAGTTAATATTAGAATTTGAGAAAAAAATTTAACATATATAATATTAATTATTTTATTTTAAAAACTGAAACTTACATAGCAGCGTTCGGCTTCTTCATTTATCCATTTATTCTTGTCATTGTAATGCGTCACACGGAAAAAATCTGGAAATGATTGCACCTCACATGTGCTACTCTGTTATAAACATAAAATAAATTCAATATTATTCCAGATAGTAAAAACAATTAACTGTTAAATTTTACGTTAGGATATATTTACCTCAGAATGTTCGGCACGATGTTGGATAAATGGCTTCGAACCTCCACGGTGGTGGTTAAAACGCAAGTGACTTCGATTTTCCGCATTTGCGTGACATTTATCCTGTATTCACGAACACTGTAAGTACCGAAAACAAAGACAATTATAAATTTCCGTTTATTTCAAAATTTACCTCGTGTTTTTTGCTCGACCAAAGCTCACATAAAAATGTCCAGTCTTGTTCCTCTATAAAATCAGGTTTGTGTTGTGGAGCATTTGAAGGTCCATGTTCGTCGAATATTGGTTTCAAGACTTTTGTTCTATAATCTTTATAACTTTTCCCCATGTGGTAGTCAATATATTGTTGGACATTCACTTGGGTCAGATCGAAGTCGAACCATTCCTACATGAAAATTCGAGTAAAAATAAGTATAAAATAAAAATGTTAAATAACAAACAATATCGAAAACTTACAAGTAGCGAAGGGAATAGCTGGTTCAGTTTCGTTTCCCACGGTATCTTTCTCCAAGATACGTAGCTTTGGGGAGCTTCATATCGAGCTGTAGCTCCTATGGCTGTATTAAACGCTGAATTATGTTGTCCGACTTGAGTGTGTCCATCATCTGATATCTCTATCCGGATACGACCGTGAGCCTTAACGTACTTAGCAACCCCAGGCCACGGGTGCGTCCTCGACCCTTCACTGTACTGGACTCACCTGTGCTAGCAGAGAAATCACCAGGGCCAGTTGCCCTTGCTGATGTAGATGGAGTCGCGGTAGCCCGTTTGCGATTGCCCGGTGCCATCTGCAAAACCCCGTCGCATTAGCGTCATCAAATTCCAAAATTCTTATACATATACATACATATCCATACAAGTCAATACAACTTAACAAAAGCGCTTATAACATCGAATGCTCACTTTTGTTTTCAAATTCATTCATTTCACATATGCATTCATTATCCATATAATCTACGAGTTCCATCATACACGTTTTAGGGATACACAGTCACACACTCAATGGGATACATATACCAACCACGAAGCAGACAATCACATGACTTCTCATGCACACGTTCGTATGGCGTTCACGAACGCGTTCGAACGGACCAATTCCAGTGAGCTCACGTTCGTGTTGCGTTCTCAAACGCGTTCGAACGGACCAATTCCAGTGAGCTCACGTTCGTATGGCGTTCTCGAACTGTTCGAACGGACCAATTCCAGTGAGCTCACGTTCGTATGTCGTTCTTTAACGCGTTCGAACGTAAAATGGGTGTTCGAACATATTAAAGAACGACATACGAACGTGAACTCACTGGAATTGGTCCGTTCGAACGCGTTCGAGAACGCCATACGAACGTGAGCTCACTGGAATTGGTCCGTTCGAACGCGTTTAAGAACGCAACACGAACGTGAGCTCACTGGAATTGGTCCGTATCAAACAATTATAATTAACCAAAGAGGGCACAAATTCAAACTTAACATTATATAAATATTAACCAAAGATGATGATGATTTTGAAGACGAACAGCAGCAATTGCTGCTGTTCTTGCCCAAGAACAGCAGCAAATGCTGCTGTTCTTGCCCAGAATCCTCATCATCTTTGATCATCATCATCATCATCATCATCATCAATTTCATCAAAAAATAATTCATCATCAATTTCATCAATAATATCATCAAACTCATCCTCAAATTCATCAAATTCATCAAATTCATCCTCATAAACAATTTTAAATCAACAAAGGAGACTTACCTGTTGATTTCCTTCATTCGTCACTGTTGGAGAATGAGAAATGAGTTTTTGCTTCTGAGCCGAGGAAGAAGGAGGCACTGGTTTTAGGGATTTAAAAGACATTTAGCGTCGAAATAATTGACTTTTAGCGTCGCAGTAGTCGACGCTATTTGTTAGGCGGGTTATTGAAAAATTTGGTTTTTTTCCGGGAAATTTAATTTTTAATTAGCGTCGACATACTACATTCGACGCTAAAGTAGAGACATATAGCGTCAAAATATTGTATTCGACGCTAAATTAAAGATATATATAGCGTCGCAAATTGTATATCGACGCTATTTGTTAGGCGGGTTATTGAAAAATTAGGTTTTTTTTCCGGGAAATTTAATTTTTAATTAGCGTCGACATACTATATCGACGCTAAAGTAGAGACATATAGCGTCGAAATATTATATTCGACGCTAAATTAAAGATATATAGCATCGCAAATTGTATGTCGACGCTAAATGTAAGACATATAGCGTCGAATATAGTATTTCGACGCTACAAATAAAAATTAAATTTCCCGGAAAAAAACCCAAATTTTTCAATAACCGCCTAACCATTAGGGTCGAAGTATTGACATTTAGCGTCGATTACTTCGACGCTAAATGTCCTTTACATCCCTGCAACCAGTGCTTATCTTCTTCCTCGGCTCAGAAGCAAATAACTCATTCATAACATAGTTATACTATTAATCATTACGTTAATATTTCAACAATATCTAAAGAGTAATTAAAATCAACAACCATACATTAATCCATAAAATTATTCATCCATCACAAAATACTGTAACTTCATAATTAATCACTATTATCGTCGGTATTTGAGGATTCGTGACTGGAATCGAAGTCATCTTCAGTGTCAAATTGTTCTTCACTTGCTACTTCAACGCTCACTTCAGAATGAGGAATTAGCTCAACGTCTGTACTAGATCGAGTTAATGTTATATTTTCAGGAACGTTGACAGTTGGTCCAACAAATATCTGTTCAGGAACTTCAAAATTGCCGGAGACTTCTTGTGTTTCATCTGATATGTCAACTCTATCTTTCTCCTGCGTGTCCCACATGGCCCTATGTTGTAACTTTTCTACCACCATCCATCCAGTTCCTAACTTAGGATCAGGTATATATATCACTGAACGTGCTTGCGTACAAAAAATGTATGGATCATTCTTGTACCAACAACGTTGAACATTAATTGACGTGAGATGATTACTAACTTGAATTCTCCTCTTTCTGGCATTAGTGTCAAACCACTTACATTGGAATAGCACAGTATGTCGTCTGGGTCGATATACGAACTCAATGACCGATTGCAATACGCCGTAGAAGTCAATTACATCTGAGCCGTGTTCTCCTTGGACTACAATTCCAGAATTTTGAGTCACATGATTAACATCTCGCTGTTCGGTATGAAATCTAACTCCATTGACAATACATCCACTGTACTCATACGCCTGCATTTGAGGCCCATAAGCCAAAGAAACCAACGAGGATTGCGAGTCCAATTGACCATTTTCCACTTGATTAATAATCTGACAATGAAATATATGTGTTAATATAACAAACTGAAATGTCTAATGTTAGGATCAAAATAAATATAAAATATTATAACTTACAGTTGTCTCAAACCATTTAGGAAATTCTTTTTTGTGGGTTTCATCAACATTATGGTCACCAGCAATTTGTAGCATTGTTAGATGTTGCCTACAATAAATTATCACGGTTAATGTATGGAAAAAATTCAGTAATGATGCACCAGAAGAACTTACGTTAAATACGGTTGCACTTCATCACAATTACTCAATATAAACCAATGCGCACGTTGAACTTCCTGACGGGTTAGTAATTTGACACCTACTGCCCCAAATGGTCTGTAATTTTGACGGAACACTGTGCTGTGATCTCTTGGCTATTACTTGCATCTCCATCATAGTTTCGTGGCGGACGATTGAAATGAGTTTCAATATTCTGCATGTACATCGAACAAAATGTTATTGCTTCATTTATTATAACAGCTTCAGCTATTGAACCTTCAGGTCGTGCCTTGTTTTTGACATATTGTTTGTAATCTCCCAAAGCTCTGCAGATATGACAACAAGTTTGCATTAACACTAAATTATATGCAAAAAAAAACGGTTACAAATTTTCTTATATAAAACTGTATATATATATATATATATAGTACCTCTCAATGGGATACATCCATCTGTAATGGACAGACAAGACCTCCCTTTCTAGCTTCATCCGGTAAATGCACAGCCAGATGTACCATGACATCAAAGAAAGCGGGTGGCAAAATTCGCTCTAGCTTGCATAGGATTATCACGATTCCTCGCTCAAGGTCGTCAATAACAGGTGCTTAATGTCTTCTGACACAATTGTTTAAAGAAGCCACATAGATCAAGTACGGCGTCGCATACATTCGGGGGGAGATAAGGTCGAATGCCAACAGGAAGGAGAATCTCGAGCAGCACATGACAATCGTGACTCTTTAATCCCGTTATTGTATCATCTCTGACCCAACGCCCAATATTGGATGCATAATTATCAGGGAATTTAACCATTTTCAGCCAATCACAGAATGATTTTCTCTCCGATTGATTGAGCACATAACTAGCAGGAGGCTTAATAAAACCTCGAGAGGAGTCTTGTAAATGCAATTCACTGCGAATTCTAAGATCTTGTAGGTCCAATCTAGCATTTACAGTGTCTTTTGTCTTACCCGGAATATTGAATAGTGTACCCACTAAACTCTCACAAATATTTTTCTCTATATGCATTACATCCAAATTATGTCGCAAACTCAGAGTCCCCCAATATTCTAACTCAAAGAAAATACTTTTTCCTGTCCAATTCAACTCTTCAGGTAACCGTTTTCGATTTTTATCTCTATTATTAGGATGTTTACCTGGTGTGCTGTCTTTGAGCTGTTGATGTTGGCAAAGTATGTCAAATGCAGACAATCGACTGGGCTTACTCTGAGGTTCATGTTGCCCGTTAAATAATTTACTCCTCCGCCAAGGATGACTCGACTCAAGAAATCTCCTGTGCCCCGTGTATCCGATTTTATTCCGTAATCGTTGCGAAGGTGTATGATCCGCACAAACTGGACATGCCATGTATCCCTTAGTGCTCCATCCAGATAATGAACCATAGGCTGGAAAATCATTAATGGTCCATAATAATGCGGCATGCATCTGAAAATACTGCTCTGAAGCTGCATCATAGGTATGCACACCCACATTCCATAATGTTTGTAACTCCTCGATCAATGGTCTCAAGTAAATATTTATATCTTTACCAGGTGAACGTGGACCAGGGATAAGCAATGACATAAACATGAACGGATCCTTCATACATTTCCATGGAGGTAAGTTATATGGAATGACAATAACGGGCCAGATGCTATAAGAGTTGTACATATTCCCAAATGGGTTAAAACCATCAGAGGCAAGACCTAACCTGACATTACGGGGGTCCTCAGCGAAACGGGGGTACATGTCATCAAATTCCTTCCATTCGGTTCCGTCCGCAGGATGTCTAAGTAAGTATGCCCTCCGCACCGATCCTCTTTTCATGATGCCACATCATATCAGTCGCTGTGTGTCGTGACATGAACAATCTCTGCAGCCTGGGCGTTAAAGGGAAATATCGCAATATCTTTTGAGGCACTTTCTTCCCCATACCACGGACTTTGTACCGACTTTCACCACATATCGGACAATGTTCAAGTGATTCATACTCGGCACGAAATAATACACAATCAAACTTACAAGCATGAATGGATTCATACCCCATTCCCAGATCACGCAACATTTTCTTTGCCTCGTAGTACGACTTAGGCAATTCGCTTCCAACCGGTAACATTTGGGCCAGTAACTCTAACATCATATCGATACTTTTGTTGGTCATTCTGTTGATCACTTTAATGTGTAATAATTCACAACGAAATTCAAGATCGACATTCCAGCACCTTCGAATGGAATTTTTTTTGCCTCATCAAGTAGTTCACTAAATAAATTTTGATCATTTCCACTTAACACTGGCATGTCGCCACTAACACTATGACCAAGTTGTGGACCTTGTAAGTCATGCAAAATATCGGCGATATCATCGTTTGCAGGTTGATTGTAACTACTGCTCCCTTCGCCGACATCAAAAAACCGTGACTGAGAATGATACTGCTCACCGTGATAAATCCACGTACGGTAAATGGGTGATATTCCTGGCATGTATAAATGATTATGAACTTCATCTAACCGCTTCCTTTTCCTATTCAAACAATTTGCACATGGACAACGAACACGACCTTCTGCATCAATGTGTTGTTTTGCGACTTCCATAAACTCAGACACTCCATTACGATATTCAACACTCAATCTATCCAGAGAGCTCATCCAATTTCTATCCATTTCAGCAGAATACCTAAATATAATAATATAATTATTAGATATCATTTTACATTGGAATCAACATTACTAATTCAGTAATACTTAATATAAGCATATATATATATATTATATATATATTTGGTTGATAAATTAATTAAATAGTTTACAGAAAAATTCTATTTTGTTAATTAATATACTTACTCTACATATATGAATCATAAATCACTAACAAACAGCATATAAACAACATATATAATCATAAAAATTGAAAATAATAAAGAAATATGAAAGAAGATTACCTTTTTGGAAATTGATTACAATTTTTGAAAATTAGGAGAAAATTTTTAGGTGAGATGTGAGGTGTAGAGGAGAAATTTTCAGATTTCAGAGGATTTTTACGAAGAGAAAGAAGAAAAAACAGAGGGGGGGAGAAGGGGGGTGGGGACCTTCTGTTTTTTAATCTATCTTTAGCGTCGCATTTAGTATTTTCGACGCCAATTGTTTCCGTTTTTAGCGTCGAAACAACCTTTTCGACGCTACATGTTCCATTTTTAGCGTCGCAAAACGTTTTTTCGACGCTAAATAAAAAAATTAGCGTCGGATTAAATTTAGACGCGAAAGAATCAAGTTCTGTCGGTTCGAAGCTTCATAACTCTTTAGCGTCGAACAAATATTCGACGCTAAAAGTATTATTTGTGGCGTCGAATATTCACAATCGACGCTAATTATATACGTTTTTAGCGTCGACACCGTTTTGTCGACGCTAAATATCAAACATATAGCGTCGAATTAAATTTAGACGCGAAAGAATCAAGGACTGTCGGTGGAAGCTTCATAACTCTTTAGCGTCGAACAAATATTCGACGCTAAAAGTATTATTTTTTTGCGTCGATTATTCACATTCGACTCTAATTGTTTCCTTTTTAGCGTCGAATGTAAATTAGATGCGAAAGAGTCAAGGATTTGGCCGGTGGAAACTTCATACACCTTTAGCGACGATATATGTTCGACGCTAAAAGTTAGTTTTGGCGTCGACTCCGTGTTTCGACGCTAATAGTGCAATTTTGGCACCAAAAATTATTGCAATAATATAATTATTCAGCGTCGAATATTTTTCGACGCTAAAGGTCTGTTTTTAGCGTCGAAACTATATTTCGACGCTAAAAAATTAATATTCTGCGTCGAATTTTTATTCCGTCGCTAAAAACATGACATATAGCGTCGAAACGAATATTCGACGCTAAAACTAACTTTTAGCGTCGCATATTGTTTCGACGCTAAATATTTGGACGCTAAAAGCCATAATTCTTGTAGTGACAATTGTGATCTTATTCTAGGTAAGTAAAATCATAATAATATGAAACTATAAATTAAGAGCTAATTAGCTATACACAAGGAAAGTACTATTGACTAGTTGACTTTACAAAAAAATGCATAAGAATATAAATGAAAAATTATAAATGAGAAATCATCATTTAAGAGTTTCTTATATCATTACCCCGCAATGTGGATCTCCCTGGGGAAAGTCCAATCTTATCCTTCAATAGGAGAAATTGAACATGGGAGAAGTGATTTGGTGTGAATATCTACCAATTACCAGTAGAGGAGACATGTGTTGAGATTCTAAGGTCATCCCAAGATCATATAAAGCATGAAACATGTGAATACAAGAAGAAGTATAGCGGAAATATACTTACAACGATCGGATGTAGAATGTGTTGATCACAAAAATTTCCTTTGAGAAGTTCCTCCAAGCTCCTCTTTGAATGATGAATCCAAGCTCCAAGATTTGAGATTTGAGATTCCAAGCTCTTGGGAATGGTTTCCCTATCACCTTAAATGATTCATTTGATGTGATAGCAATGGAGATTTTGCAACAAAATCACCTTGTTTCTTCCTAGTAACTTTCGGCCAAGAAGAAAAATTTTGGGAGAGAAAATTTTGGCTATTGCCGTGAGGGAGAGAGAAGTAATGAAGTTATGTTGACTTGTGTAAATGATTTCCAAAATCAAAAATAAAGATATACCAAATATTTGATATTAAGTCAATCACCTTTCATTTGTGTGTTTTACAAGTTACCATCAATTCCTACACTAACTTCCATCACCATAAAGGTAAATGATTGACTAGTGATGTGATTTGATGTGACCTGTGAGCCCCACTTGAATTCAAAATCCGAGTGGGCCCGCAAACACTCCCGGGCTCGGATTCATTAATTCCGAATTAAAAATTTTTCCGTTGCGACGTATTTAATTAAATAATTATGCCTATATTATTTTATCGATTAATTCCAAATTAATCGTTCTCTCTCTTCTAATAGTATTTTATCCCAGATAAAATCTCTCTGTAATTAATCCTAGATTAATTATGTTCGAATCATACATCATCGGTGAATCTTCGGGAAGCGACCCATGCGATCCCTGGATATGTTGACAGTAAATCCGGTCATCGGACTATCCGAACACGTGCGTACCTCGTATCACGTTTTTACCGATTTACGAGACATAATTGGCTTCTAGCAAAGCACCGTGCCTACCCAATTCTCCAGAAATATTCTTAAAGGAATATATAATCTTTGTCAGGCGTAGTATACGTAGTATTGCGTATTTCATTCCAGTATCGGATGTCACATGCAAGGCTTGGGGCTAGAATAGTGTCTGCCCCGTACGAAGCATATATCGGATCACAAGCAACTAGTCTCTTTAATCGGATAATCATGACCTTGTCATATTATCTCGATGGTTGCAACATATTAGAGTACCAGTTCTGTATACCTGCGTGATCATCATCTCCATATGACTGAAGTGATACTTCCGTCTTGACATCACACCCAATACACTACGATTCTCAATAAACCCAGAAGAGGCATACACAAAACCTGTTAAAGTCCTGGACGACCAAAACCAAAGCGTATTGATTGTCGCAAGTACTATCGATGTAAGTCTCAGGTTAAAACCAAATACACCTACCCTGATGCGGATTCCCATAAACACATAGTCATACTACTAATGGGATTCCGAGGGGTCTATCCAAAGCGAGGCTGTTTTCGTACCATCGGTAAACACAACCTCCTATCACACTTGCATAAGTATCCAATACTTAAATATATGAGAACTATGCGGTTACGCTTCCATAACACGCACAAGTGCAATACTAGTCTATTCCGCATTATCGATGTTCAGTCTCGATAATACTACGACTAGGGATATTTAATGATTAAACCTTTATTGATTGATATTGTCTCATATCTAATAATCCGGAACTAATCATAAGGACTTTTATCGTTTATATATTTAAGTAATCAAATTACAAAATGATAAAATGTAATTTCCATTGTCACATAGTTAATTTGTACAAAAACCACAATGTCTTTTACAAATAGTGACGCTATGGGTCATAATTGTCCAACAATCTCCCACTTGGCCTATAGCCAGTCACTCAAGCATTTAACACCTGAACTATGTACATGTCGCTCAAACTTTTGCTGAGGAATAACTTTCGTCAGCAGATCTACAATGTTGTCATCTGATGCGACCTTCTCGATCTTCACATTGCCACGATGTATGATCTTACGAATCAGATGGAAACGTCGAAGAACATGCTTGGATCGTTGATGAGACCGCGATTCCTTAGCCTGCGCTATAGCCCCATTATTGTCACAATACAATAGAATGGGCTCAGTTGCTAACGGAACTAAATTACAAAATGATAAAATGTAATTTCCATTGTCACATAGTTAATTTGTACAAAAACCACAATGTCTTTTACAAATAGTGACGCTATGGGTCATAATTGTCCAACAATCTCCCACTTGGCCTATAGCCAGTCACTCAAGCATCTAACACCTGAACTATGTACATGTCGCTCAAACTTTTGCTGAGGAATAACTTTCGTCAGCAGATCTACAATGTTGTCATCTGATGCGACCTTCTCGATCTTCACATTGCCACGATGTATGATCTTACGAATCAGATGGAAACATCGAAGAACATGCTTGGATCGTTGATGAGACCGCAGTTCCTTAGCCTGCACTATAGCCCCATTATTGTCACAATACAATAGAATGGGCTCAGTTGCTAACGGAACTACTCCTAATCCAATTAGGAATTTTCGGATTCAAACTGCCTCTTTTACTGCTTCAGCTGCAGCAATGTACTCTGCTTCTGTTGTTGAATCGGCAACAGTCTCTTGCTTGGAAGATTTCCAGCTTACTGCTCCGTTATTCAAACAAAAAATTTACCCGGATTGTGACTTATAGTCGTCTTTATCGGTTTGGAAACTTGCATCGGTATACCCAGTTACCTCAAGTTCTCCATCTCCATAGATTAAGAAAGCATCCTTAGTTCGTCTAAGATACTTAAGGATATTCTTAACCGCCATCCAGTGACCATCACCTGGATCGGCCTGATAGCGACTACACATGCTCAAAGCATACGAGACATCAGGTCGCGTACATATCATGACATACATGATCGATCTGACTGCCGAGGTGAACGAGATCTGACTCATGTTGTCTCTCTCATCTTCAGTTTTAGAACACATGTCCTTAGATACAGTGACGCCATGTGACACTGGCAACAATCCCCTCTTGGACTGATACATGTTGAATCTCTTCAACACTTTGTCAATGTACGTGCTCTGGGAGAGTCCAAGCAGCTTTCTAGATCTATCCCAGTAGATCTTTATTCCTAGAATAAAGGCTGCTTCTCCAAGATCCTTCATGGAGAATTTTAATGAAAGCCAAGCTTTCATCGATGTTAAATGTCATTGCCAATAAGCAATACATCATCAACGTAAAGGACAATGAATGTCAGTGCACTCCCACTAACCTTCTGATATACACAAGGATCATCCTCCTTTTGAACGAAATCATATTCTTTTATGATCTCATCAAAACGTTGGTTCCAAGAACGTGGTGCTTGCTTCAATCCATAAATGGATCGATTTAACTTACAAATCTTGTTTGCAAGTCTAGGTACGACAAAACCGTCAGGCTGTTGCATATAAACATCCTCCAAAAGGTTTTCGTTAAGGAAAGTGGTTTTGACGTCCATCTGCCATATCTCATAATCGAAATATGCAGCAATATCAAGCATTATCCGAATGGATTTAATCATGGCAACAGGTGAAAAAGTTTCATCGTAATCGACACCATGTCGTTGACGATACCCTGTCATTACAAGCCTAGCTTTGTAAGTTTGTACGTTTCCATCTATGTCGGTCTTCTTCTTTAAGACCCATTTACAACCAATAGGCTTTACGCCTTCCGGTGCATCAACCAGTGTCCAAACTTGGTTGGTGTACATGGAATCCATTTCGGACTTCATGGCCTCTTGCCATAAAGCGGAGTCGATATCTTGTATCGCTTCCTCATACGTAGCCGGTTCGTTATCCTCAATAAGATTGATATCTACATGAGGTGAGATCAGAAACCCTTACCTCTCAGGTTGTTTTCTGACTCTCTCTGACCTACGCGGTTCTTGTGTATTCGAAGATTGTGGTACAATTTCATCCTGATGAACTGTTTATGTTCCGTTAAGGATTCTGTGCCAGGAACAGTATCACTCCGATTTTCATCGAGTTCTACTTTCTTCCCACTTACCACTGCATTTAGGAATTCCTTCTCAAGGAAAACCGCATGTAGAGCAACAAATACTTTGTTCTCTTGTGGGTGATAGAAGTAATATCCTTTGGTTTCCCTAGGATATCCTACAAATAGGCATTTATCCGATTTAGGTTCTAGTTTGGTACCTTCCAAACTTTTGACGTATGCCCAGCAATCCCAAATCTTCAGGAATGAGAAACCCGGTTTCTTTCCTGTCCATATTTCATACGGAGTCTGTTGAACAAACTTTGATGGAACCTTATTCAAAATAAGTATTGCACTGTTCAATGCATATCCCCAGAAGGAAATAGGTAGCTCTGTGTGACTCATCATAGACCTTACCATGTCTAACAAAGTTTGGTTTCTCCGTTCGGATACACAGTTTAATTACGGAGTTCCTGGAGGAGTCCACTGTGAAAGAATACCATATTCTTTCAAGTAATCAAGAAACTCATTGATTAAGTATTCGCCACCACGGTCCAACCGTAATGTCTTAATACTTTTGCCGGTCTATTTTTCTACTTCGTATCGAAACTCTTTGAATTTCTCAAAGGTTTCCGACTTGTGTCTCATAAGATACACATAACCATAACGCGATGCATCATCCGTAAAGGTTACGAAGTATTCATATCCACCTCTAGCCTGGGTATACATGGGCCCACATACGTCACTCTGAATGAGGGTTAACAGTTTGGTGGCACGTGCACCCTTTCCGCTAAAAGGTATTTTAGGCATTTTGCCTAATAAACAAGATTCGCAGACGTCATATGAATTTGGATCAAATCTGTCCAAGTACCCACTCTTCGAAAGTGTGGATATGCGAGTCTTGTTAATGTGTCTCAGACGATAATGCCACATATAAGTTTCATATTTGTTACTTAATTTAAGCCTTTCGTTTGTTACATTATATGTTTGAGATTGATTTATATTCAAAATATAAAGACCATTATTTACATCAGCAGTGAAAATCTCCATATCATTTTTATATATAAAACACCCAATGTTTCTAAATACAAAAGTATACCCACATTGGGCTAACATAGATACAAAAATAATATTCCTAGTCAAACTAGGTACATAATAACAGTCTGAAAGTTTAAGTACATGCCCCGAGGGCAGTTCCAAAACATAAGTGCCAACGGCCAAAACGGCGACTCGTGTCCCATTTCCAACGCGGAGGTCAATCTCTCATGAGGCCAGTCTCCTGCTAATCTGCAGATCCTGCACATCAGTACATATATGAGTACCACAACCAGAATCAAAAATCCAATTTTTAAAACTAGTAGTAAACATGTTTATTTCTATAACAAACATACCTGAAGCCAGTGCCTTGCCAGCTTTAATTTCCTTCATGTGTGCCTTGTACTCGCGGCAGTCACGCTTCCAGTGACCCCACTTCCCGTACTGCAGACATACATCTTGGGATTTATCTTTACCCTTCCCAGAAGGTTTTGACGATTTGGCCTTGCCTTTCTTCTTCTTCTTCTTCTTTACACCTCCAGTCACCTTAGGCCAAGCCCTCGAAGACTGAGATGTTGAAGCGAAGAGCGCCTCACACTTCTTGCCCTTTAGGAGCTATTTTTCTGCTTCGCGTAGTGTGGATATTAACTCTCCAAGAGTATGGTCTTGGTTTATCATATTGTAGTTCATGATGAACCCACTCAAAGTGTCGGGGAGAGACTGTAAGATCAAATCTATTGAAGTCTCAGCCTCGAAGACAATGCCCATCTATCCCAGCTGCTCAATGTCAGCAATCATCTGCGACACATGGTGCTCAACAAATGTACCCTCTAACATGCGAGCACGAAAGAGCTTCTTCCGCAACTCATATCTCTGCGATCTAAGATTAGATCGATGAAGATCATGCAACTTCACCATCATATTATAGGGATCCAATCCCTTGTTCTGATGACGGAATTGTTGAGTCATAGCAGCAAGCATTATAGATTGAGCAGTGAACTTGTCATCGCTATGAGTCTTCCAAAGCTCTAGCTCAACTATCTGATCAGATCTAGGCTTAGGCCCAAGAGGTCTCTCTATAGTATAGAGTAACTTCTCGGATCCCAGGACAATCCTGAGATTCATGTCCCAATCTTGAAAGTTTGTGCCATTAAAGACATTGTCGCCCATGATAATATCTCTAATGCTTAACTTTCCCGTCATTTTAAAATAGTCAAACTATTCAATTAACGATGTATGGGTACAGTCTAACTGTTACAAGAAAAATAATAAAATATTAGTCCAACTAATAAATATAATTGACGAAATAATTTTGAAAGCGCGTAAAGCCAAATATTTGAATGAAATTGCAAATTCAATACTGGCCTCCCACTATTTTTCGGCGAGCCTCTAACCCTCTGTTGAGTACTCGGGAAACCTAATTTCCTAGTGGGCTAGGATACCGTTAAATAACACATAACCTTAACTTTGGCCAACAAGTTGTATGATATTTAACTAGGTAGATCTCTAAGATCAATTGGATCTCATCCAATTCCTAGATCCGGTATGTGGACCTCCAAGTCCGAAACATATATATATAATATATATGCCAATATATCCAATATATTTTCCTAATATTTTCCTCTGAATCAACTAAGCCTTGGCTTTGGCACAACAAGCTTAATGATTCCAGTTAAGCGGAACCCATTGTCTTTGGAAAGCTTCGTAATCGATGTCGATGGACAAGAAGTGATCTTGACTTTGGCCAACAAATCACAACTTGGACAAGACATACGATATGGAACAAAGCCTTCATGATTCAAACACATCCGCGATGGACGAAGGTCTTGACTTTGGCCAACAAACCAGTGCCAATCTTGGATCTTGAGAAAGAATCACTCAATGGAAGGAAAACGCTTAATATTTGTTGAGGGTTTTTCGCGTAAATTGGCAACCAATTTATTATCTTTGATTAGGTCTCATCATTCACCCTTAAGCATGCATTCTAAAAGCATAATAAGGCGCGGTAAATAAATTAATAATGATATGCGGATGGATATCTCACAAATTGTTCCTAGAACAAATCACTCCATTTCCTTCCTCGGCTAGCACTATTCTTACTTCTACCCAATTACATAATACAATTAAAGAAACATCATTAACATTGAGGGGAATTAGGTGAGAAGTGAATTACAAAGAATCGAGAGATAAGGCTGGACACGCAGGTCCAATTAAATAAATTCTAAATTTACAACATTTTCCAAAATTGCCCTTTCCCTTCTAATATCCATCTGATATACATTATTCATACAACACATCCATGTATTCACACAAAGCATGTTATTCAATCAATCTAATCCAATTAATTAATCTTTGAATAAAGTGATCATCCAATGTTCAAACAACGATTTGATTTATGCGAGTCCAACTCGTTTAAGAATAAATGCTCAAAGTACGAATTCTTGAATTATATCGAACTATAATTTTAAATCTAATTTAATTTGCATTCAATACTAATTCCATATTTAATTCCAAATTAAATAATTACACTTTTTAATGCGCCTTTACGACTTAGATTCTAAATCTAATCTTAATGGGTCTCAAAGCCCAATTAACATCCAATGTTCATTTAATTAAAGTCTAATGGGCTTTTAATTAATTTCTTAAGGCATGGGCTTTGGTCAATATGGGTCAAACCCAAATACCAAGGCCCAATTAAGGAATCACCTTATTTGCCAAGAAATCAATTTTGGCCCATTATGCCCAATTAAATGTTTAAAGGCCCATTTGTTATATTTGGACTTAATGGAATGGTTTAGGCCCAATTTGGATCCAATCCAATTGTCCTAAATCAACTTGGCCCAACCAAGCCTATTAGGCCCAAATACAACATTTTTAGCCAAAATCCAAATTAAGCCCAATTAATTAAATATTAATATTCCAAATATCATGATTTAATTAATTAAAGTGTATAACACTAATTGATTATCTAAATTAACATTTCCAAAATACTAATTTAATCAATTAATCATGCATTAATTTTTCAACACATGTCCAACATTATTGAAACAAAATCAACTCATTTTCATGCTTCTCAAGTCACGACAATTTGAAGTATTTTATATCCGATTTCGATTTCAATCTGATTAAATCACAAATCAATATATCTCATGTCTTTAAACTCATCCAATGATTTAAAAAATAAAAAATACCATGACTTTAGGGCATATACACATTCGGCCAAGCCATGATTTTTGGGCAAAATTAATCCAATTAATTTTTCATCAAATTGATCATGCATAACTCTAAGTTATCAACATACAAGCATACTCAAACAAACAATTTGATCAAATCATGCTCAAATCAAAAATACCCAAATTTTAGTATATAAACCCTAATCAAATTTCATGCTCAAATAGGCTCCATGATACAATTGTTGAGATTCTAAGGTCATCCCAAGATCATATAAAGCATAAAATATGTGAATACAAGAAGAAGTATAGCGGAAATATACTTACAACGATCGGATGTAGAATGTGTTGATCACAAAAATTTGTTTTGAGAAGTTCCTCCAAGTTCCTCTTTGAATGATGAATCCAAGCTCCAAGGTTTGAGATTTGAGATTCCAAGCTCTTGGGAATGGTTTCCCTATCACCTTAAATGATTCATTTGATGTGCTAGCAATGGAGATTTTGCAACAAAATCACCTTGTTTCTTCCTAGTAACTTTCGGCCAAGAAGAAAAATTTTGGGAGAGAAAATTTTGGCTATTGCCGTGAGGGAGAGAGAAGTAATGAAGTTATGTTGACTTGTGTAAATGATTTCCAAAATCAAAAATAAAGATATACCAAATATTTGGTATTAAGTCAATCACCTTTCATTTGTTTGTTTTACGAGTTACCATCAATTCCTACACTAACTTCCATCACCATAAAGGTAAATAATTGACTAGTGATGTGACTTGATGTGACTTGTGGGCCCCACTTGAATTAAAATCCGAGTGGGCCCGCAAACACTCCCGGGCTCGGGTTCGTTAATTCATAATTAGAGATTTTTTCGTTACGACATAATTAAATCAAACTTAATTAAATAATTATGCCTAGTAAAATTACTATTCACGTCGCTCGCGAATTAATTCTAAATTAATTCGTTTCCCCGAATTAAAATCTAATTTTAATTCCGTTATGAAATCTAATTTCATTTAATATATCGAATATATTATTTTATCGTTTAATTCCAAATTAATCGTTCTCTCTCTTCTAATAGTATTTTATCCCAAATAAAATCTCTCCGTAATTAATCCTAGATTAATTATGTTCGAATCATACATCATCGGTGAATCTTCGGGAAGCGACCCGTGAGATCCCTGGATATGTTGGCCGTAAATCCGGTCGTCGGAATATCCGAACACGTGCGTACCTCGTACCAAGTTTTTACCGATTTACGAGACATGGTTGGCTTCTTGCAAAACACCGTGCCTACCCAATTCTCCAGAAATATTCTTAAAGGAATATATAATCTTTGTCAGGCGTAGTATACGTAGTATTGCGTATTTAGATCCAGTATCGGATGTCACATGCAAGGCCTGGGGCTGAAATAGTGTCTGCCCCGTACGAATCATATATCGGATCACAAGCAACTAGTCTCTTTAATCGGATATTCATGACCTTGTCATATTATCTCGATGGATGCAACACATTAGAGTGCCAGTTTTGTATCCCTGCGTGATCATCATCTCCATATGACTGAAGTGATACTTCCGTCTTGACATCACACCCAATACACTACGATTCTCAACAAACCCAGAAGAGGCATACACAGAACCTGTTAAAGTCCTGGACGACCAAAACCAAAGCGTATTGATTGTCGCAAGTACTAGCGATGCAAGTCTTAGGTTAAGACCAAATACACCTACTCTGATGCGGATTCCCATAGACACATAGTCATACTACCAATGGGATTCCGATGGGTCTATCCAGAGTGAAGCTGTTTCCATACCATCGGTAAACACAACCTCCTATCACACTTGCATAAGTATCCAATACTTAAATATATGAGAACTATGCTGTTACGTTTTCATAACACGCACAAGTGCAATACTAGTCTATTTCGCATTATCGATGTCCAGTCTCGATAATACTACGACTAGGGATATTTAATGATTAAACCTTTATGGATTGATATTGTCTCATATCTAATAATCCAGAACTAATCATAAGGACTTTTATCATTTATATATTTAAGTAATCAAATTACAAAATGATAAAATGCAATTTCCATTGTCACATAGTTAATTTGTACAAAAACCACAATGTCTTTTACAAATACTGACGTTATGGGTCATAATTGTCCAACAACATGAACCACCAGAATCTCGCCACTGTGAACTTGTTTATGAATGAAGTGATAATTTAAAGCCACATGTTTCAATCTGTGAACGAGAACAAAAATTTTTGGTTATAGCACAAATTTGTAGCACCGATATTATCACAATAGATTACCATTTGTTTTGGAATAAAAATACCAAGTTCACTAAAAAGAGAGCAAATTCAACTAAGCTCAGCTGTTGTAGTTGTAACAGTTCGATACTCAACCTCAGTAGTCGAGCAAGTTACAATTTACTACTTCTTAGAAATAGGATTATGACCAAAATTAACAAGATATGAACTGATGGAGGTGAAATCATCTTTGTTACCTAACCAATCTACATCAGAGAAAGCTTGGAGTAATAATGATTAGTGGCGATAGAGGACAACACCATGATCTATTGCTCCATAAAGATAGCTTAGTAGTCGTTTGAAATTAGTCCAATGGTCACTAGTAGGTTGATACATAAAACTAAGATAGTTATTCACCATATAAGCAATGTCAGGGCTTGTAAGTGACAAATACTATAGGCTTCCAAAAATGATATGAATTCAATGATATTAGAGAGTACCGTGCCAAAGTGAAAAGTAAGTAAATGAGACGTTGTAATTGGTGTAGTAATAGGCTTTGCATCTATCATGTTCGTTCTAGTAAGAAGATCATGTTATAGTTGGTACTCGGCGTGTCAATTTCTCATATATTTTCCTGTAAATACGTGTATAAAAAATATTTTATTATAAATGAAACATGTAGTTTCTTCGATATACTTTTGTTGATGGCTGTTTTTCGTTCCAAGGGAAATTTGAGAAATCAACCCCTCAAACAAACCTCCATCGATAGTGAATTTATTTGATTAATAGGGAATAAAAGCAAACATAGGAAACAGACATGTAAATCACAGAGACAATGATTTATGTGGTTCGGGGAAGAGTGGCTCCAATCTACATCTATGAGAGTCAGGGGGTATTTTATTACTGCTCGGGGTCAAGATCGACCACAACTATAAGTGGTATAGTAAGCTTACAAAGAGTGTATAATACCTCGGGTATTAAACTAGCCCATTATAAATCTCTCAAGTGATCGATAACCGACCAACTTTATCTCTATATCACTTGTTTTTAAGCTCTTAGCTCTTTTATAAATTGTATGATATGAAAATTACTATCCCTTGAATTCGTGGCTGTAACCCTTTATATAGGCTTCCAAATTCACTATTACACCGCCCATGACGTCATCTCATGTCACTGCCATCATTGCAGTAACAACTCTACTCAACTACCCATAATTAGGCCAATCAGAATCCTTAATTTTCACTATCATTGCATCGGTCTATGGCGGCCTGATCTGCCACTTCCCTGCCACTACACTGTCATATGGTGGTTGACAGAGGATAACTCTAATGAGAACCATTATTTTTCTCATAATCATCATTAGCCTTCCAAAAGCTCATCATTTCATGTAGGGTATACATCACATACCTTTAAGACAAAAATAACCTATGGTCCCAGCTCGATACCTCAGGTCTGCATACCGAGGTGAATGATGCTTAATCAAACTTCCTAACTTCTCAAACCAGGTCGGGTTCACAAACAATGACCACCTCATGTCGACTTTCACAAACACTCAAATATTGCCAAATCTAACTCTTATTCTTCTGGTTGGGTCAGTATCCCAACTTGCTTCATCAGTAGCACCTTCGCCCTCGAGAGAACTCTTCTGTATAGTGGGGTAAGACCTCTCTGTCTGTATTTAGTATCTCTAGGCCCTTGGACCTTCACCATCCTCTTTTGGCCAAGTACAAACCCCATTCTACCTCTCATTGGTATTTGAACTTTCTCAAGGTGAAAAATCACCATCAATATGTGTCCCATAGTTCTCGGTATCAACGAGTTAGTGAGTTGATACCCAGAATTTTAAAAGAGATTGTGGTACAGACCAAGCCAATGTTCTTGGATTGTGCCTTCTTGAAAATGCTCCCATAACTATACTCATCGGGTCAGGTTGCTATGCATATTGCCAAAGAATCCATTTTTATAATGATTGCCTTTCTTTCATCGCCGTTGAAAATTTTTCCTAGGATTTCTGAATCGTCCCTAGGAAGATGTGAAGGCATAATGGTCTTCCTTAAATGCCCATCACATCCATCAAATCTTCGTTTTGCTTCATCTCCCCAAATTGCCAGATGTCTCGCATCTGTGTCTTGTGCACCAAAACTCAGACAGCTATGATCAATCGACTTCGTGGCTCTAATATACACCTCCTATTTAAATTCAATGGTAGTTATCTCTCTCACACGTGTCATTAATCCCTTACTCATGCTTCAATCTGACTGTTAAAATTAGCTTGAGAAGATTATTTAAAGGTCGCTTCTCTTCACTCATCCCTTAACAACTTCATCTTCTCCAAACAGACTCTCCAATTCTTCGATCTATCTTCTGCAACTCCCGTTCTTCTTCAAAAAATTCGAACATTTCTCCTTATCATCACTTCTAACACAGAAAATAATTACTTCCTTGATATCTCCCTTTACTTTGGTTTATGTTTGTGATAATGGTGATGAACTTTGATGATGTGCTTGTAAAGTCTTCTAGGTTTTTTGTGGGCTGATATCTTCTTGTTGGGTATATATGTTTCAAATTGTAATATGGGTGTGTTTTTCTTGGCTTGTGTTTGTATGTAGAAAACATGTGTTTAAAGGTTTTTTGACGTATTTTCTCTGGTAGTGTTTGTAAATTTACTATTTTGGCACTGTTAGGCCGCTTAGAGCTTCTTAGGGTTACTCACTTGGTAGAGATTACTTAGCGAAAACCCTAGGTAGTTTAGGCCCAACTGACACTAGAATCTATTTTAGAAAATCACAAATGAAATTTTGACTAACCTTCCTCCTTGGGTCGCTCCTTGGCAGGAATGTCAGACTCAAAGTCTTCTTCCCGTACTCCCCTTAATGTCCTTCTTCCTCTCGCACCTCCCCCATGCTAAACTGAGCTGGTCAATATACATAGCTCGGGGTCGGAGGATTTTGATGATTTTGATACAACACGTACTCTTTCTGAGGAAGAGAACCTGTCTTATAGCAGAACAGTACCCCGACCCGAGCCAACCCCTCCGCTCTAGACTTCATAAATTTAGACATGGACAAAGCTTCTACGATAACCGAGGGTGAGCTGGAATAACTTCGGGTGAGGTTCAACATCCTTGAAGAAATTTCTTTAGCATTCAAGAGGATGGAGATCAGGCTAGTAGACCCATTGATAATCGAGTGACACTTTACACTACTTTCTTCGACATGGGCCTACGCTTGCCCATTCAAGTGTACTTTACTGACTGTGATGAAATTCGCCCCGTGCCATCTCAACTTGAACGAATGGAGAGAGTTAGTGGGGCTATACTATTAGGATATATACCCTAGATCTTCATGCATTGTAAACAGAATTGATTATTACAATAATAATAAATACATTATTCATTTATCAACGTTGTTTGATTTATATCACATATCGTCTAATTTTTTTGTTTACCTTGATTACTCTTGTGGTTTCAGACTTAGTATATGCTTGATGCACAAGAGTATTTAAGTATGAAGTTAGTAATCTAGATAGTCCATAGAGAGCAAACAAAGAGGGTGCTTCATTTGTGGTTTATCTATAGCTGCGGTCCATTCTATACTTTTATGACGATCTTGATTCGGGATTGTTCATGTAGTGACATGGGAATGGAGGCACTTTGTATGATGAGATCATATAGGATTGGACTCAGATAAATATGAATTTCTTTTAATATCCATTAACCGAAGAAATTCATTTTATCTACTAGATGGTCATATATGGATTCGATCTTAATCTTGAGTGTATTAGGAACTTATGCATGGTAGACTATGTCTTTTGATTTACTATGGTGAGGTTGGTGTTGTATTCCCGACCAATAACTATATATTTAGAGATATGGTTTGGTGTGTAGTTGGGAAAGTTTTTCACAAATATGGAATTCACTCATTCTTACGAGAAGCAGAAGAATATTTCTTTTAAGAATTGATTCGGGACTTGAACAATTTGAGCGTTCAACTCTTCTATTATAATAGAAAGTTTTATATTCATAATTGTTATGAATTAATTATTCATTATAGAATCAATGATGCTTAAGAGACAAAATATTTATAGGGGTATAACGGACTTATGAACCGACTCTACTTATGAAATATTCGTGAAGGGCTATATCCATATGTAATGACTATATCGATGGACACCGAATTTTTTCGGCTTATTTTCCATCTACGGTAACGAGAGTTCAACTTCGAGTTTTTAGTGGAATAACGCGAAGTTAATAATTCGTAATATTTGATTAAAAGATTTTAATTAATATTTCAAGATTATTGGAGCTCAAAACCGTAGGTCCATTTGGTCCCTGTGCTAGCTCGATTAACTATAGCAAACCTAATATAATTAGATTTTCTAATAATATGCTCACATTATATTTATATATTATTAATGAGATTAATAATATTTTTGTCACAATTGAAAACTATATTAAATTAGTTTAACTTAATGTTTTCTATAATTCTTTGATTATGAGATAATCATGTTAGTAATAATTATGAGATAATTACAACAACATAATTGAAGGTAATTAATTCATTATTAAGATAATGATTTTTTATTTACCTTGGAGACAAAGCCTTATGGCTTACCATGCTCTCCAATTTATTATCTTTATTAGGTGGCATGTATACACCTAATAGCTTTGTCATTAGCTAAACAATTCTTATACTTTGGTATGGCCTTCAAATTAATGTGTTTACCATTACAAGAAAGCATTATATGCTTAATGAAAAAGACTTTGTCTTTAGCTTAATATTTCTTATGCTTTGGTATGGCATTCACATTAATGTGTTTGCCATTGCAAGAAAGCATTATATGCTTAATGACAAAATTAGTTGGCTTGTGTAAGAGAATATAATCTCTACCAACTCTCCTCACTTGCTACAGGTACCATTTTTCATTCATTCACACAATTACAAAGTAGAGAAAAGAGTTTCAAAAATTCACAATTGTTGTGAGAGTGTTTGAATGAAAATTCAAAAATCCAAACACATTTGTGACATCTTCATTCTCTAAATTATTTAGAGTTTGATTTTATACTTCTCTAAAAAGTTTAGAGTTGATCTTTGTGAGTTAAGCCCACACTTCGGTTTGTTGGTTTCGAGTCATAGTTCAGAAGATCAGATGGTTGATCTAAGTGTTGGACATCAAACGAAACTCATCTACATCAAAGGAGCAAAATCCATTCTTTAAGTGTTGTAGGATTTCTGTAACATCCCCAATTCAGGAGATGTTACCGGTAGGGGATAGACCGTACTAACCCCATAAGCCTCTGACTATGGTAACTACTATTCAATTACTAATACTATTTTCTTCAATTAAATATCTATATCCTATATATGAGATCGTGGCCCAAACTTGCAACTTAACATACAAACTTAACTCCAACAATTTTATACATAAAGACACATGTTTTTACAGTGACTACACATAACTCAAATACTAGTACATGACTTTTACTTGACTCTAACTGACTCCAATTGGACTTTTACTCTTTAACTTGGACTGGCGGGCTCCAAACCCTAGTGACTGCAACAATATCCGTCCTCCCGAACTCGTCCTCCGAGAATAGCTGCAACCACAGAAAACTGGTGGTGGTGGGGGTTAGATCGTCGTATGATCTAAGTGAATGGACGAAAACAGAAATACTAATATCAAAAAATTTAATTTTAAAACCAAAGTGACAGAAGAAATCTTAATATGAAAACTCTTTTCTAATACTATGTCTGAAATCATCTTTATAGAACTTATCTTTCTGAAAACTTTTTTTGAAGCTCTGGTTTCTGAAATATGATTTCTGAAAACTGTATTCTGAAAATCTGGTAACTGAAAAACTTGACGTATGGGGCCGTTACATATCGTCATCCCCCATACGCCTAACTAGAACCAGCAGTGCAAATCCATGACTTTGAGGCGTTACGTATCACCGTCCCTTAAAGCATGCCAATACTGTCCCTGAAATTGGTGGTCTTGGGGCGTTACGTATCGCCGTCCCCCAAGCCAAGAAACTAGAGCCGGTAGTGCTGATTCATGCTACTACTTGACCCTGAAACTAGGGTCTAGGGCCGTTACGTATCGCCGTCCCCCTAGACCTGAACTAGGATCTGGGGGCGTTATGTATCGCTGTCCCCCCAGTCATCTACATGTGCACATGTTCTCTGTCCGTCAATTCCAAACTGTATCCAATTGTATACTGGGGTGGTTTTTTCCCCCATGCCCCGAAAAATATAAAATCATACTTTGAAAATGTTTTTGTCTCAATCCTAACTTAAAGCATAAACTGTCATGTAATAACTGTAGTAAAATCATCTAACGCCCTAAAAGCGGGAAAATAAGCCTGATAAGAAAATACAAAATGAAAATCCAATAAAAGAGAAAATGTCCACTCACTGTTTTGGAATTCCGCTAGCCTTTCCTTACTTTGCTGGTGAAACTTATGGTCCTTGCGATGATCTACCATCGATAGTTTTGATCAGAAAGGGGACTAAGAATAAATAGATCCAAATTAGGTTAAGTTCATTTATTTAAGTAAAGGCTATTATTTTGAGGGTATCAAACTCTTATCATGATGTATAATGTACACTCAAGTTGATACGAGACTTATACGGTAGTGTCTAACATGTTCGGGTAAAACTGAAACGGCTAGAAACGGATTTTGAGAACTTTTTAACCTCGCATCGCGATGCAGGTCATGGCGCGTCACGACGCGTATTGTCTAGAGGCGTACCCTAATTTTTGCCTTATGCATCGCGACGCACAATCTCCACGCATCGCGACACATAACAGATCAGAAGCCTTCCTAGGAAAATTCTCAGATCGCGTCACGATTCGGGGCTCTCGGCGTCGCGACGCAAGACCAATTTCTGGTCTAAACTTCAATCATTCTTACTCTATTTTACCTAACTCTTAATCCACATCTTTACACAAGTAAATAATGACAATAAGTACCCAAAATATATCATCAATATTATCCCCAACATTAACCAATATCCTTTCCAAAAATCCTATTTAGTTCAACCTCAAAGTTTAACGAATTGGAAATTTTCCACTATCATCAATTTTGACTCAATAACAACTCATTCACCATCTCATTCAAGTCATAAACTCATCAAAATCATCAAAGCATAAGAATTTAATAAATAACAATTTGGGTAAAAATTGTGTTTTTACCTTGAATCACATTCTCCATTCTCAACTACGGCTTCCATGCTCTCTTTAATCTTTCTAAACTTGATGTGGATTGAAGCCTTCCATTTTCTCTCTAATTTCTTCTTTTTCCTCCTCTTTCTTCTTTATTCTTCTTCCTCTTCTTCTCACGATTTCTCCTTTCATTTGTTTCAAAATTTTTGTGATTTTTGAATAGTGTATTCTTATATATAGTGGGGGTTGTATGATATTTGGAAGGTTGGAGATAAATATAGAATTGTGTAGAAAGTTTGGGATTCTTCATTTGAGTCTAAAAATACTATTCATCTGAATTTGACTTATGTTTTTGACCCTCTTCTGGTCCGATTTTAGAAAAATGATCAACGCGAAAGTTGTAGGTCTCAGTCTAAGAATTTCCAGCGATATAAAATTCATAAGAATCAGAGTTCGTATGAGAAAGTTATGGTCTGAATACTTAGGGCTGTCCGTATTGAATCTTAAAATACTTTCAGTGTCGGAAATACGAGACATTTATCGAATGCCCGAAAAGTAGTCCTCTTAAGTCCATACATGCTTAAACATGATTTTTATCGTGAACATGTCTCTGATAACGTAATAGCTACCGGTCTCTGGTAACACACAAGTCGTCCGAATTACCCGATGTTACAAATTCTCCCCCCTTAAATAGGATTCGTCCTCGAATCCTTTTTAAACTTAGAATCCTAACATATATCACATGATTTGTAGGTTCCTTATAACTCACCAACTTATCTGACTATATACTTGCTGCCTTAATCTCATCCATTGTACTATACCACTTCCCGACTAATCATTTACCACTTGGCTAACTCATGCGTCATACTTCTTGTCATACTTGGGTATACTGCTTAAGAGTTCGCGGCTTCAGTGATTATCCCTGAAGTTATTTAATGAGAGGTATTATCTTATTCTCGTTTCATAAGATCCTTGCTGAGTATCCTTGACTGCCTCATTTTTGAATCTTTAGTTGTACTCAACATTCTTTATCTCCAAGAAAATATTTTTCTCTCGATCTTTAGTTATGCTCATCAATTATTCGACTCGATCGAGTTTTTCTTGGCTGGCACCTTTGGCCCCCACTAAAAGTATTGGTATCTCCATACTTGTACTCAATACTCCTTTTGCTTCACTTGTCCAACTTGTTCTTACTATTCTTTCTTATCACTTAGCTACTTAGTTTTATGTATTCTCCTTGCTAAACTTCTATTACTTATGATACCTCCTAGTGGTCCTCCTCAATCAGCTACAGATTTGTGCTTAACTATAAGCACTTTGGTGCCTAGATTGCAATCCTTACTATTAATATCAACCCTTGTGATTTGGTCCTGACTAAAGCTCACACTCTTTGTGCTTTTTTTTCAAGGGTTATTACTTAAATACATGCTAATATCTCGTACCTTGAGAATTCACTTGCTATGCCAATTAAAATTTTGCATTAACTTATCTTTTCGATTTCTTACCTTAATATGAATCTACCAAACCACCCATACCTGTGGCTAAAACCCTCCCAAACCCGTAGTGGTTTGGTCAACTTAGACTAGAATTGGGTATTTATATGATCACCTGACCAAAATTACCTTGTTGTTACTTACTTTTGTTCTATTTATTAGGTATTCTCTTCTATCATCATTGCACCTTAATAGCTCAATTTCCTAAATTTTTCTTAGTACTCTTTTCATCCTCTGCTTTCTTCTACTATCTACTGAGAACTTTCTTAGTTTATGTCTCTGTCTTCTTACATGAGGAATATCTTCTTTCTTTATATTGGCTCCTTGGAATTTCGGTCATTACTTGACTACTACTTTATTTTTGTACTGCTCCATCTGAACAAATTCTTTTCTGATTCTTCCACTTAGGACTGTCACTCACTTTTGTTCCATTCTTAAACTACATCTGAAGGTCTTATGTTGTGGTCTTCCTTCACTATACTCTCACTTATTCATAGGAACATCTTGAAGCAACCCTACAGATCCGTATCTGCGATTGTTATCCAATGAGGGTTGGGAATATGGGAACTTATCCTGAGACCTTTCTGATTATGGTAATCTAGTTGCATATACTGCTTGACTTATAAGCCTAGGGCTCTCGTGTATGTATATATCTGATGTATATTCATGTACTAGGGCACTGCTACTAAAAACTCTCTGGTCTCTTTCATCACACTACCCCTTCTACAAAACTCCTATGGAGTCACGTTCTCTAAAAACTTCCTTGTGCAGCCTCTGCACTCCTTGTTATTTAATCTCTGTTGTCATGATCTAGTAAAGGTTAGGAGGGTGGGGTTCGATTTTGACGCTTTCCTGATGGTGGTAATCTCATCCACTACCCATGTTGTGATTGCGTCTCATGTTCATCTATTAGTCTGAGACTCCCAGGTTGCTAGTTCCCGTTCCCACACTAAGATAATCCCACTAGGTACTATCTGAATTGTCTCATTTTTGAACTTCACTCTTGATTCGCTACCCGGCTATCGATTATACTATCCATTATTAGGGCCTTCTGTATAATCATGTTCTCTAATCACTTCATCATTTGCATTTGTACCTCTTTCTTCTATTTTCTGTTGCTTGTCCCTATTAAGTCTTTATTCTTTCTCAAAATCTTGTTATTCTCTATATGTTATTTTATTTTTATTTTTTTATTTATTTTTCTTTACGAAGTGTACTTAGTGTAGACACAACATTTTTGTATAAAGCCCAATGATGAGCCTCGTATGGAGGCACTGCCCGATAAGTTGCGAAAGTCGCGGGAAACAGACATCAGAAGGGAAAATTCAAAATAAATACCTTGTCAAATTTAACTCATTTGTTTAGCCTCGGGTTCGCTTAGTTAATCTCTGTTTTAAACATTAGCCTCAGCCCAAAACCCCCGTAACCCATGAAAGCCCATTTATTGAAGCCACACGCCCACATCACATAAGGCCCACAAGCCTAAGCCCAATCCAAAACAATTTAATCACATGCAAAACACATGTCAAATCCAATCCCCACCAAAATTACACAAATTTCTTTCCCTAAATAAAATAATAAAATTACACCCCTTAATTACATGATTTATTTCCTTATTTTGAAAATCCATGCACAACCCTAACCCTAACACACCATTATATAAAGAACACAAAACCAACCCTAACTTCCTCTTCTTCCCAACAAAACTCACACCCCCAAAACCCTAAGCCTCTCTCTTCTATCTTCATTCTCTCTCAAAACACATTCTCTCTCTCGGCAAAGACAAAACACAAAAGACCCTCTGTCTCTCTCTTCACAACTCAGTAGAGACAAAATACTAAAACGAAACCCTAGACTGACGGTCTCCACTCTCCCTCACGACAACCAAAAACAAAAAAATAAAAACCATTGACACACTCTTATCTCTCCCATCTCTCTTCTCACATTTGACTCTAACTCACGGCCATAACAAATAAAAACACACAAATAGCACCCAAAAATCACACTCTCCCTCTCGGCGATAACACATAAACCCTAGGACATTCACGCCCTTCCTCTCTTCCCTCTCTCTATATAAAAAAAAAAGAATAAACCCTTACACGGACTGGGCAGCCACCAAAACCTCTCACCTTTCTCTTATGCACAATCTGGAGACCTCACATTCACTCATCAAACCTAAAACCAAAAAGCCTTTCTCTACTCTCTCAGCCTGGCTCTCACATCTCTCCTCACTCTCTCAAACCGTGACACCAAAAAAACCATAACAGACTCATCAACTCTGCCTCTTTCAAACATCCTTCTCGGCAACCCATATAACCTATAAAACCCCCCTCTCTCTCTCTCTCGCTAAACACATGCACTTGGCACCCCCTCTAAACCAGCCCTTCCACCGTAGGAAATCCTCCCATCACGCACACTGCGCAAGCCTCAAATGGCACCCAACCGACACAGCTTTCTCTCTCATTGATAACAACTCACATGCACAAACAGTGAGCAACTCTCCACCGACAAACAATAAACAATAAATCATTAAAGCCCTTAGCACCGAACAAACAAGAAACTACCCCCTGACAGTGACCCAAAGTAACCTTAAAACATCAGCCCTTATCACTAAATAATAGCCCAAAATAGTTCCTGAAAATACCCAAAACAGTCCCAAAAAATAGTCAACAAACTGACACAAAAATAGTCCCAAAATCACGCCAAAACAGCCCTCGAAAAAACCCTTAAAACAGTATAAAAACAACGACCAAACAGCAGCAAAAATAGTGAAGAAAATAGCAAAAACAACAAAGCAGTGAACCAGAAAAGTGACGGAACATTAACCCTTCCGGCGACGACGCAACGCACTTCCGAGAAGCAACCTAATAGGTAAGACCTGAGGGCGCCCTTTGCTATTTTATTTATTTATCTTTTCAATTATTTATTGTTATTTCCTCGCATGCATCTTTATGGTTCACGTCTATTATTTTTATCCATGTTGGGTTAATGATTGCGTGCTATCTCTTGCGGTATATCGAATGGAAACCCAGACGTAAATTCCGTAACCGAATCTGAATGGACGGTAGTGCGGTCTATACTTGAGATATAACTCCACGTACCGCTTGAGAAACTTTCAAGCAAATGTTTCATTTTGTTATTTAATTTTGTGCTCATTCATCGTTTATGTTTTATTATTTTATTATTTACTTTCCGTGTGTTATTACTTTATTTATTTATGCATTGCTAATTAGTGCGCATGGGCTAATCACGTTGGATTAAAGGTCCTCTATTTTAGGGAAATGCCTAAAGGCTACCTTTATCACAATGTTTTGTCGCGTCGGATGAAGTATGCTTGATTGAATGTGAAATACGCTCAATCGGGCATACGAGGTCCCATATAGATATCAGCCTTAGTCGCATCTCTTTTATTATTCTGTTATTTACTTTCTGTACGTTATTGCTTTATTTATTTATACATTGTTAATCTAGTGCGCATGTGCTAATCATGTTGGATTAAAGGTCCTCTATTCGAGGGAAATGCCTAAAGGCTACCTTTACCACGATATTTTGCCGCGCAGGATGAAGTATACTTGATCGAATGTGAAATATGTTCAATCGGGCATACGAGGTCCCATATAGATGTCGGCCTAGGTGGCATCTCTTTAATTTTTTGTTATTTACTTTCCGCATGTTATTGCTTTATTTATTTATGCATTGTTAATATAGTGCGCATGGGCTAATCATGTTGGATTAAAGGTCCTTTATTCGAGGGAAATGCCTAAAGGCTACCTTTAACATGATGTTTTGCCGCGCCGGACGAAGTATACTTGATTGAATGTGAAATACGTTCAATCGGGCAAACAAGGTCCTATATAGATGTTGGTCTTGGTTATATCTCTTTTATTAGTCCGTTATTTACTTTTCGCATGTTATTACTTTATTTATTTACGCATTGTTAATCTAGTGCGCATGGGCTAATCATGTTGGGTTAAAGGTCCTCCATTTGAGGGAAATTCTTCTTTCGGAATACATTCGGCAGCAACGTTAACATCAGACGCAGGAATCTCTTAAACTTGTCCAGCCAGCTCAACCTCCATTCGACTCACTTCTTCTTTCTTCTTATCCGTCTCTTCAACTCCAGCCGCCTCATCGGCGTTAGTAATTTCTTTCTCAGCCACTTTGGAGTCGACTAAAAGAATTACCTTTCACCCTAACTGGGGAAGTTACCTCCTCATGGTAAATAGTAAAAACTGTAAAAAGTTAAAAACAAGTAAATTACTATTATTACAAAACGTAATTAAAATTAATTACAAAACTAAAAAACTAAAAAACTAAAAATTAAAAGAAAGTAGAGAGAGAAACTCTCTTTACATCAAAGAGATGAGAGAGAGTGGTGCAACTAAAACTGAAATTTGAAGCTCTATTTATAGGCCTCGGTAGGCTTCCAGCATCGTGACGCCAAGGCCTTTGGCGTCGCTACGCCAGCTTCTGTCGACGTGGCACGCTCTGGTTCGTCGGTTTGAAGATTCTGGATAAGTTGATAAGGTGACACGTGGCAAGGTGGTTGGGCTTCAATTATTGTGACACGTGGCGGCTTCTGATTGGTCGATGAGATTCTTATCTGCCACGTGTCAGATATGGATTAGATACTCAATGATTGATGCTGACGTGGCGGTGACGTGGCGGTGAGTGGGAAAGAGACTGTCGGCACCGTAGGATTTCGACACGTGGCACTTCCTGATTGGCTGATGATGACGTGGCGGTGAGGTGGCAGTTTGACTTGGTCAACCTGGTGATGTGGCTGATGACGCGGCAATGACGTGGAGTGACACGTGGCACACGTGGCGGTGATGACTGTCGGCACCGTAGGATGCTGACACGTGGCACAGCGCATGTTAGCAGATCGGCTGTGATGGTGACACGTGGCACGGCGCACGTTAGTAAAGTCAAACTTTTCTCATATTCTGATTTGTGGACCCGGCGCACGTTAGCACTGTTCGGTGCATGTTAGACGTCGCGACGCTGAAGGTCTTGGCGTCGCGACGCGGGAAATTACCAAATTGCCATTTTCGTCTAATTTTCACTGTTTTGGCCCAAATCACCTCTAGAATTTCCTGAAAGTTTATTTATCTACAAAATAACACAAAACACATCAAAACGTTCACAAAACTCAAGAAACTATACAAAATATTTGGTTAAATGAGTGGGAAATAGTGATATAAATACCACTCATCACACCCCCAAACCTAACATTTTGCTAGTCCTCGAGCAAAACATAGAGTAAAATAACATAAATAAATTAACTAAGCCACTTTCGTAGGGATCACAGTTGCATTTAGCGTATGCAACAAGCCTTAAACCCCTAGGTGTCCCTAGTGGACGAGTTGTAGTCTCGTGAGGGCTTACAGCAACGATACCCACAAACGTTTTATAAAAGTAAAAAGGTAGTAAAACTAATGCACACAAAAGCAGAAAGACAAGCGAAAAGAGAATAAAGATGTTAGTGACTAATCAGGTGAAACTTCTACTCCAAGTTACTAGTTGTTTTGTTTTATTCTAAATTACTGAATAAGTAAATTCTCCGATTATTTTTACCATTCTTCATATACATAGCCAACAAAATATTAAACAACTTATTTTTGCCCACAACAAAAAGGGGCATCTTTGATCCATGTAACGAGCTTTGGGCCAGTGACTCCCAAACCAATTGGCTTTAGGGCACTAGGTGTTAAAACACCCTTACAGACTTAATAACTAGGATCTCAGATGTTTTTTTTTTTTTACTCCATTACTTTTTGAGATAACACACAAATTAAAAAAAAAGGTATTGATCAACTAATTCCCTCCCCCAAACCTAAATGAGACATTGTCCCCAATGTCTTAAACAGTAACAGGAGAGTTTAGAAAATAATACCTGGTTAGCTGAAAATCTACAGGAAATTAAAGGTTAAGATCCAGATTAATCCGACGCCTCTTACCACGATCGTTCTCGGACCAATTTATCTTTGAAAGGATAGGGTCAACTTGTGGTTCATAGGCTATGAGTTGGTCTATTAGATCCGGAGCAGTTCTGGCAGTAAAGAGGAGTTCTTTCATAGGTTTTGACACGAACCCATTTCTTCGGGCATCATCAAGAAACACACAAAGAAAATCATAAAATCCATCAACGTTGAGCAGTCCAAGCGGTTTATGGTGTATGTTTAGGTTTGCCCAAGATAGAACTATAAAAATTTCCTCCAATGTACCCAAGCCACATGGCAAAGCGATAAAAGCATCAGCATAGTTAATCATTTCTATCATTCGTTCAGACATACCTGGCACGATCAGTTCCTCTCCGTTTGATGATCCAATAAGATTTGCCTCTGCCAAGGGTTTTGGGATGATTCCCAAAACATGACTGCCTCCTTCTTGTACAGCCTTTGAAACGATCCCATAAGTCCAAGATTTCCTCCGCCATATATTAAGTGCATATTCCTTGCAGCTAAGACTCGACCCAATTCCTGTGCTGCTTCTACGTATTGTGGTTTAGTACCAACACTACTACCGTAAAACACACAGATGTTTTCAACTCGTCTTCTTGAAGTGGCTTCCATGTTTTACTCTGGATGTCTTCAAAAGTGCAATGATGAGCTGAATTTATAGTACCTGAAAAGGGTAAGTAAAAATAGCACAAGTATCTTCCAGAGGACGGTTAGTAGCGAATTAATATCGTGATAGTCAAAAAGGTCTGGATCCTGTCGGAGAAAATTAAAAGAAAACAACAAAACAAATCACAATTATTAAGAAAAGACAAAGAGATATAATATTTACAAGAAAATTAACGGCTTGATTGACGTCTATGCATCAGGGACAAGCTTCCCATCCAATTTTCTTATAAATTGGCAAACAGGCTCTTTTTGAGTCAGATTCCCGAGACTTAACAATTGTCTTTCCTTTTGGAATTGTGCATATAACTTGCGAATTTCATGATACACACATCCACTGGCATGCGTCTCAAGAGTTTTAGATATGTCATCCAAAGACTCCTTACTCAAGCCATCCATAATGAAGTTAATCTTATCTTCGCGGCTATCGGACACAATTCCTAAAGAACGACAACGAGTATTACAAAATATGCGAGCACATTTATAACAAACACACATTCTTTTGGCTCTTCTCTTTTTAACATATGTGCTTTTTCCTAAGCCAGTCAGATGTGAAATAAAAGAGTCAGAAGACTCACCTGCCAATCGGACCAGTGCTTCAATTAACCAACGAATGTCAGTAGGAATACCTTTGATCATCAGTAGTCTCATCCGTTCTAAGCGAGCTTTATAAACTTTCATCAGAGATTTTTGAGGGAGAGAAGGAAATTGCTTGTGAAGATTTGCGAGAGCATCTTCCATCTTGAAATGACTAAACCTGGAAAAATTAAACACACAAAAATAAAACACACCAAATCACAATATATACACAAATTGCATGGGTTACCTCCCTACTAGCGCTAAGTTTAAAGTCGTCAGCCAGAATTGACTTCTCGAATGTTAAGATGGATCTGAAAGTGTAACACTTTCTTTTTGTCGCTCAAATGATTCTCCCCAGTAGTGCTTGACACGCTTGTTTTTAACCTTGAAAGTTTTGTTAGCGTCAGGATCATGTATCTCAACGGCTCTATTTGGTAAAACTTTGGTGATCACAAATGGACCTGACCACCGTGATTTTGGCTTCCATGGGAAGAATTTCACCCTTGATTTGTTTAACAGTACCTTCTGCCCTGGTTCCAGTTGTATGCGCACTAACTTCTCATCATGTATTTTCTTGCCCTTTTCTTTGTACAATTTGGCATCATCAAAAGGCTGATTGTGAAATTCCTCCAATTCGTTGAGCTGGTGGAACTTTTTCTCTTCTGTTGCTTGTAGTGTAAGAATTGGCTTCTTCAGTACAAAAGACGCTTTATCTTTAGGCTCCACGGGCAATTGACATGTTTTAAGTTTGTTAGTAGAACTTTGCATTGCATTGGAGTTCTGAATGGTACTGTATATCACATCAAGTTTGAAACATTCCTCATTCTTTTCATCATTTGGGAAATTCATGGCCTTGAAAACATTGAATGTTACTTCTTGGTCCTGTACCCTCATGGTTAATTCTCTTTTTTGTACATCAATAATGGTTCGACCTGTAGCCAAGAATGGCCTCCCAAGGATGATTGGCACGTCTGCGTCTTCCTCCATATCAAGGACAATAAAATCTGCTGGGAAAATGAATTTGTCAACCTTGACCAGCACATCCTCAACTACGCCTCTTGGAAATACGAGCGTTCTATCAGCAAGTTGCAGTGAGACTGAAGTTGGCATTGTTTCTCCAATCTGTAATTTCCTGAAAATAGAAAAAGGCATCAAGTTAACACTCGCACCTAAATCACACAAAGCCTTACCAAGTTATGTTCTCCTATGACGCAAGGAACAGTGAAATTGCCAGGATCTTTCAACTTCGGGGGAAGTTTCCTCTGAATGATGGCACTGCATTCTTCTGTTAATGCTACTGTCTCGTAATCTCCCAATCTCCGTTTTCGTGAAAGAATATCTTTCATGAATTTGGCATAGGTGGGCATTTGTTCCAACGCTTCTGCAAATGGAATGTTGATATGAAGCTTTTTGAAGATCTCCAGGAATCGAGAAAACTGCTTGTCCAATTTGTTCTTCTGAAGACTTTGAGGAAAAGGTGGAGGTGGAATGATCTGTTCTTTTTCCTTTGCTTTTTTTTCCTCCATCTGTTGTTTTGTTTCTTTTGGAACTTCCTCAGCAGTTTTTTGGCTTCAACATCTTTTTTGATTTCAGTACCGCTTTTTAACATGATGGCATGACATTGCTCCTTCCCCATGTTCCTTGGATTTGGCTCTGTGTTGCTAGGAAGGGTATCTGGCGGTTTGTAACTCTGAGCATTTGCCAGTTGTCCAATTTGATTCTCCAGTGCTTTAATAGAAGCAGATTGACTTTGAATTAATGCTGCTTGGGATTGAAACATAGCATCATATCTTGCTGCTTGAGAGTCGTGTTTTGCTTCTATCTTTTTCAAGTGGGTCAACACTTCTGTTATTCCTGATTCATTTGCTTGCTCCTGGCTTTTGTTCTGCTGCTGGAATTCAGGTGGTGGATAGTTCTGCTGTTGGCCTGAATTGTTGCTCCATGAAAAATTGGGATGATTCCTCCACTCTGGGTTGTAAGTGTTGGAATAAGGATTGTTCCCATGTCTGTTGAAATTGTTGACAAAATTCACCGTTTCTTCAAGTTGGTTCGACTCTGGCTGGTGCACCTCCATATGGTGAACTTGTGGATCCAGTGGTAAGAGTCTCCATAAATTTGCATATCTGATCTAGCTTGGTGTTGACTGCTGTATTGGCTCCACTTTCATAAATTCCTGCAATTCTTTGGATCATACTCCTTTCTGTTGGCCACAAAGAATTGTTGTTGGCCATTTCTTCGATTAGTTCCCAGGTTTGATCTTCTCATTTTGCCATTAAAACTCCTCCAGCAGCAGCATCGATTGTGGTTCTCATTATTCCAGAAAGTCCATTATAGAATGTTTGGACTTGAAGCCATTTTGGAATCTCATGGTGAGGACATTTCCGGAGTAAATCTTTGTACCTTTCGCAAGCTTCGCAGAGGGATTCTGAATCTTGTTGTACAAGGGATGTGACGTCATTCCTCAGCTTTCCGGTTCTGGCTGGTGGAAAGTATTTTGCAAGAAATTTGGTGGCTAAAGTGTTCCAAGTTGTGATAGAACCTACTGGTAGTGAATGTAGCCAAGCTTTAGCTCTGTCCTTCAAGGAGTATGGGAAAACACGCAGTCTCATTGCTTCTTCTGATGCTCTGTTGTAGTTGAAAGTACCGCAAACTTCCAGGAAGTTACTGATGTGGGCATTAGGATCTTCATTTGCATTCCCCCCGAACTGAACTGAGTGCTGAATCATCTGAATGCATGTTTTGATGTCACCCGCATTTGCTGGTAAGGGAGGAAGTACAATGCAAGAAATGAGTCTGTCAACCACCGGAATGGTTCTGTCTCGAATAGGAATTGGTGGTGCAACCTCCAAAGGTTCAGGTTTCATGTTGACTAAAGCTTTTTGGCCTTCTCGCCTTTCCCTTCTCAACTGTCTGATGGTTCTTTCAATTTCTGGGTCAAGCGGTCGGAGTTCAAAGCTTCTAGTTCGTCTCATGAAGTTTCTGAGAACCTGAAACACAAGAAAACAAAAACAAAAGTAAAAAGAAATTAGATACAAGTAACATATCTAAACCCTAAACTAATAGTAAAAGATAAATAAGTCCCCGGCAACGGCGCCAAAAACTTGACCGGCGTAAACACACACGTATAACGCAAGCGCACGTATCGTTCAAGTAGTATAAAAATATCGATACCACGATGACTTAATATCTAATCTATTAATTTTATGAGGTCAAATGATTACTAGTATCTAACGGATTGATTGATTGATTTGAAATGGTGACGATTCTAAATTTAAAAGCAAGTAAATAAAATTGTCGAAAATAGGTTTAAGAAAATTCAATATTAAAAACTATCTAGGGTTGTGATTTCTTCCAATATCATTTTAAAGATGAAGTGGTTATCTTAAAGTTGGGTAATATATTGATTTATTAACCTGGAACACTAAATTATGTGTAAGCCTCTGTCGATGGTCAGACACAAATACCCAGTTTAACCCAATTGAACCATATGTCTATGTCAACCAAATTATCTGGATTCATTAAGTTTAAGTTCCAATTATGGCTACCCCCGCCTGACAGGTATATTCCTATCCTGTAAGGAAATATATTAAAGGGTTATCTATCCTTAAGGAAGATCGTGGGCTATTGAGTCTAGGGCTGAAACCTAAAATCCCTATGTCTAGTTCATTTTAGATTTACCAGATCAATTTTATTAATGGCCAGTTAATGAAAAAGCATTAAGATTAAGACTCAATAAATAAATCTTTATATTACCCAAGCTATAATCTAACCCCTTATAAAACGGTGATATTAAAAGTCATCACAACCCCAGATAACTAATTTAGTTACAACACATAACTAGGGCTAGTAAAAACTTGAAAATAAAAGACATAAAGTAAAAATGCGGTAAAGTAAATACTGAAAAGTAAATTACAATAAAATAAAATGCTAAGGTAAAAGGAATTACTTTTACTACTACTAATTTAGAAATCTCCCATAATATAATATATAAACTTGTGATAACATTACCAACCAGCCATATAGGCCGTATCCTGATTAAGTCAAATTAAGTCCAACCAGCCATTAAGGCGGTAAAAAAAATTTGTCCATGAACCTGCCATATAGGCAGCAAGAAAGTTTAATTACCAACCGACCAATCTGGCGGTATCCTTTTTAAGTCAATATTTTAAATAGTGAATATATTATATTTAAGGGAGAATAATCTAAATATCAATAGTAAAATAATTACCTTTCACCCTAGCTGGGGAAGATACCTCCTCATGGTAAATAGTAAAAACTGTAAAAAGTAAAAAATAAGTAAATTACTATTATTACAAAACGTAATTAAAATTAATTACAAAACTAGAAAACTAAAAAACTAAAAATTAAAAGAAAGTAGAGAGAGAAACTCTCTCTTTACATTAAAGAGATGAGAGAGAGTGGTGCAACTAAAACTGAAATTTGAAGCTCTATTTATAGGCCTCGGTAGGCTTCCAGCGTCGCGACGCCAAGGCCTTGGCGTCGCTACGCCAGCTTCTGTCGACGTGGCACGCTCTGGTTCGTCGGTTTGAAGATTCTGGATAAGTTGATAAGGTGACACGTGGCGAGGTGGTTGGGCTTCAATTATTGTGACACGTGCCGGCTTCTGATTGGTCGATGAGATTCTTATCTGCCACGTGTCAGATATGGATTAGATACTCAATGATTGATGCTGACGTGGTGGTGACATGGCGGTGATGTGGCGACACGTGGGAAAGAGACTGTCGGCACCGTAGGATTGCGACACGTGGCACTTCCTGATTGGCTGATGATGACGTGGCGGTGAGGTGGCAGTTTGACTTGGTCAACCTGGTGATGTGGCTGATGACACGGCAATGACGTGGAGTGACACGTGGCACACGTGGCGATGATGACTGTCGGCACCGTAGGATGCTGACATGTGGCACAGCGCATGTTAGCAGATCGGCTGTGATGGTGACACGTGGCACGACGCACGTTAGCAAAGTCAAACTTTTCTCAGATTCTGATTTGTGGACCCGGCGCACGTTAGCACTGTTCGGTGCACGTTAGACTTCGCGACGTTGAAGGTCTTGGCGTCGCGACGCGAGAAATTACCAAAATGCCATTTTCATCCAATTTTCACTGTTTTGGCCCAAATCACCTCCAGAATGTCCTGAAACTTTATTTATCTACAAAATAACACAAAACACATCAAAACGTTCACAAAACTCAAGAAACTATACAAAATATTTGGTTAAATGAGTGGGAAATAGTGATATAAATACCACTCATCACTTACTTGATAAGTTAGAGTAGCCGCCTTCTTCATTCTCTCGACGATGCCAATCTTGGATAGCCTTTGTTCACCCTCCTCCAACAAAAGCTTCTTAATAAAAGGGTTAAGGCTTGATGGGTCTGAAATTGTAGTCGACCCTGATGGAATCTTGACAATTATATTGTCAATGTCTTCTTTAATTTCAACCGCTTTCCTCTTTCCCCCCTTTGACAATTATTTCAGTCGACTGCCCCTTAATCATTGGAGTTCCAGTTGACACAGCCTGCTGTAGTTCAGGGACCTCCACCTCTGGCTCCTTAATCTTAAGCTTCCTTGCCTTCTTACGACTCTTCAATTCATCAATAGATTATACCTTAACGGGTCCTGACATTATATCCACTGCGCATAAAATTTCCTTTGGAGTGAAAGGCTTTATAAATAATACATTTCGTACAATGCTCGAATCGACCAAGTATAGTAGATGACTTCCAATACGTGTTTACAAAGTGCCAAAGGGGTAGATATACCTTCTGATTCGAAGATTTCTTTCCACACTAAAGTTGCCATTAATCTCTTCTCTACCAAGACTATTCTCCAATCTCGTTGTTCGACGGGAAGAGCAAGAAGGGCTTTGGTATTAGATAAGATCTGGGGGGTTCTGTCGAACAATCTGTTTCGAAACGGACCTTCAGAACAAACAATCAACATGTTAACTTCATACGACAATCACATTCATGAGATGTCACAAGTAAAAAGAGATGATACTCATTAATCAAACTCCAATACTCTGAGATACGACCCATTCCAGCCGACCCAAATACACCCTCACCCCTCAGAAAAAAAAAGAAATAGTCTGACTGCCAATTTCCCCTATCATTTGTTGGAAGCCCCATTACTAATTGTTCCTTCTTTCGACGAAGATACAGAGTATATCTCCCTTTCTCAGTTAGGTGCTCCTTTAGGTAGTATGTGTATACTACATCCTTCACCTCAAAATATACTCCTTGCTCAAAAGACAAACATTCAATCGACATCAAGATCCTCCAAGCATTTGGCATCAACTGTGAATGAGCAATCCCATAATGGTCCAAAACTTCCTAAGCTAACCTCGGAATAGGGAATCTGAGCCCATCAATAAACGGTCGTACATAAAACCCAATCCATCCGGGGATTTTGTAATCAATTCTTTCAGTCGGCAAAGGTGCTTTCAATTCCATAGAATTAGGGAATCTATACTTACACCTAATTTCCCTCAGTGATCTTTCTGTCATACGACTAGCAGGGTTCTTATTTAGCAAGTTCGTTGGTTCACTAGTACTAACTGTCCCACTCGACTCTCCCACTGTTGATTTAGTCCTAATATGTATAGCATCCACGAGAGTTTCACGCGACAATACAGTAATAGGCATTTCCTCAGAAAGCAGTTGACGCGACCAGTCCCTGAGAGATCTATCTTCACTCGACCCACTCAACGATTCTTCTACATATTTGTCTATTTGTGCTCCTAAGTTCTCTGGGGATTCTCCACTCGACATATTTCTATAGACCAACATACAAACAAATAATTTCTAGAAAACAGGTTTTCTAAAGATCAAACTCATACTCAACTTTACAAACAAAATTCCTCCAAACAACATACGACTCAAGAGATCAAACAACCTAAAATGGCTAAGAACAACTTGAATCTACTCTATGAACATTCAATGAAAAGAAGAACAAGAGGAAATTTTGAAGAGTACTTTAGAAGTTGAAGCCTTTCTCTCCCAACTTGTGGATCTTTGTGAATGAAACAAATGAACCCATAAGCTCTCCCCTTATACTACAATTTGGCGCTCATTTTCCCGCCAAAAATGTGCTTCGTTATTCGCATTAGGTTTTATTGCATTTAATGACACGTGGAAGATCTAGAATCATTCAATCGGGTATCGTCGAATGGAGAAAAGAATTACAAACTGGCTAGTCTACATTAGATGTTACTCACTCGCCACAACATCAACAAAATGCTTTTCACATGTGCCTTGCTCATTTGACACGACAACATCAGAAATCTAAATACATGTAATGTAGTCATTCGACACTACATCAAGTCAGAGGTTGATAGCAATTCAACATCAAAGCAACCCCTTATACAACTTTCTTAATCATTCGACACCACGTCAAGCGTAAGATCAATACCCTTGGAATATTGATTCGACATAACATCTATTCAGGGCTTCACATAATATCTACTCGCCATTCGATATAGTACCTAAGGAAATATTGGTACCATAGTTATATCCTATCGACACGATATTTATGGAATTTGCATAAAGAAGTTGGCCACTCGGCACAACATATAGAATAACCTTAGATAAAAGACTTTGACACAACTTATATTCGGACCAAGCATTCGACACGAAATCAATAGAACACCAGAGGAAGCAGTTATTTTTCGACTCGACAAGTCGAGCCAAGTTGAAGTGCTGGACTTCCCTTGTCCAATCGACACTTGTCATATAGAAGAAGATCATGAACCTTCATATTGTTCAGTCGACCGGGGAAATCCCCCATGAGACTCATGTCGAGTCACATTAAAGACCTAGACTTCTTCGGTCCAGACAACACATGTCGAATGAAAGGTACAAATAAACCTTCTTCTGGTTCAATCGACACTTGTCGAATGAAAGGTACTCCTGAACCATAATTTGGTTCAGTCGACCGGGGACATCCCCCATGAGACTCATGACGAGTCAAGAAGAAGACCTGGACTTCATCTATCCAGTCGACACATGTCAATGAAAAGTACTCATGAACCTTCTAACGGTTCAATCAACACTTGTCGAATGAACTTTGCTCATGAACCTTCATCTGGTAACCGGGACATCCCCCATGAGACTCATGTCGAGTCACATTGAAGAACTGGACTTCTTCGGTCCAGACGACACATGTCGAATGAAAGGTACAAACTTCTTCTGGTTCAGTCGACACTTGTCGAATGAAAGGTACTCTTGAACCTTAATTTGGTTCAGTCGACCAGGAAATCCCCCAAGAGACTCATGACGAGTCAAGAAGAAGACCTGGACTTCTTCTATCCAGTCGACACCTGTCGAATGAAAAGTACTCTTGAACCTTCTAACAGTTCAGTCAACACTTGTCGAATGAACTTTACTCATGAACCTTCATCTGGTTCAGTCGACTGGGGAATACCCCATAGACTAATATCGAGTTATGTTGAAGACCTGAACCTTCTTCTAGTTCAGTCGACACTTGTCGAATGAATGGTATTCCTGAACCTTCTTCTGGTTCAGTCGACACTTGTCGAAAGAATGATATTCCTGAACCTTCATCATGTTCAGTCGATAGGGAACATCCCCAATGACTCATGTCGAGTCAAGTTGAAGACTTGGACTTTCATAGTCCAGACGACATATGTCGTATGACATGAACTCCTGAACCTTCATATTGTTCAGTCGACCGGGGAAATCCCCCGCGACTCATGTCGAGTCAAGTTTAAGACTTGCACTTTCATGGTCCAGACGAAGCATGTAATTTGTAATGATACTCCTGAAACTTCATCTGTTTCAGTCGATAGGGGACATCCCCCATAGACTCACATCGAGTCATTTGAATATGTAAACCTCATACGGTTCATACGACGATTGTCGAATGAATGATAATCCTGAAACTTCATCTGTTTCAGTCGACTGGGGACATCCCCCATAGACTCATGTCGAGTCATTTGACGATTTGAACCTCCTATGTTTCATACGACGACTTTCGAATGAATGATAATTGATGAGCGGAAAATATATCAATATTTACCGCCCCTTTTACTTAATATTTTGTTTAGTTTATCGGGTTTGATGAACGTTTTGATGTGTTTTAGTTTATTTTACAGATAAAATAATATTGAGACACAATGAAATCATTTAGGACGAAATGTGGGTCAAATAAGGGCAAAAATTGGACTTGACATATTAATTTTGGAGATTGGAAACTTGAAAGGGCGTTTTAACGAAGTGCAGTTTTGGAAATTCCAATTTTGCGCATCTGTCGTATTTTGGGCATAACTGTTTACTCCGATATCGGATTGAGCTGATTAAAGTTCTAGATTAAAGAAGACTCAATGATATACAACTTTGAAAGACAAAATAATTTCGAATTCTGAAGATTTCATGCCCGAAATTGATAAACCATCCAGAAGTGTGTTGTGTGTAATTATTAAAGTCATTTTCAAAGCAAAAAAATAAATTAATAAATAAATAATAATAAATTATATCAAATCATCACCAAACATGATAAGCAATTAGTGGAGCAATTATAATGGATTTTGTGGAGCAATTAGTGGAGCAATTAATAATGGATTTGGTGGATGATTTGATGGAGGCAAAATTTTTCCTATAAATACCAAGCCATTTCATTTGTAAATTCATACTTTCTTCTAAGGAATTCCTTAAGAATACTAAGAAGATTGTATCTTGTTTTTTTATTTACAGCTTTCAGAAATTAATTTCCGCTTTCATATTTTCTTTTCTTTACTTTTCAGTTTTCACTTTCCGCAATTTACTTTTACGCACAATACTTTTCTTTCTTTAATTTTCAGTTTTTACTTTTCAGTAATGAGGAGGTAACTCCCCTTTACTGGGGTAAAAGGTAAAACTTTTATTACTAATATTTAGATCAATCTCCCTTAATTATAATATATAAACTAGTTAAAACCTGACTTAACGAGGATACCGCCATATTGGTCGGTTGGTAATTATTTAAATTGGTTTTAACCTGACTAAACTGGATACCGCCTGATTGGCCGGTTGGTAATTAATTATTAATTTGACTTAATCTGGATACCGCCTATATGGCTGGTTGGTAATTATCATGCAAAGTTAATATATTATATTAAGGGAGATATCTAAAATAGAAGTAATAAAAGTGGATCATTTTACCTCAGCATTTTCTTTTATTGTACTTTTACTTTATTTACTTTTCAGTAATTTACTTTCAGCATTTACTTTTCAGCAATTTACTTTCAGCATTTACTTTTCAGCAATTTACTTTCAGCATTTACTTTTCAGTAATTTACTTTAAACATTTACTTTTCAGCATTTAATTTTCAGTATTTAATTTCAGCATTTACTTTTCGTCATTTACTTTTCAGCAATTTACTTTTCAGCATTTTACTTTATGTTTTTTATTTTATTCAAGTTTTTACTACCCGTAAATATGTGTCGTAACTAAGCCAGTTATCTGGGGTTGTGATGAAATCCAATATCACCGGTTTATAAGGGGTTATTTTATAGTTTGGGTAATTTAAAGGTTAACTTATTAAGTCTTAAGCTTAATGCTTCTTGTTAATTGGCCACTAATAAGATTGATATGGTAAATCTAAAATAAACTTGACACAAAGGAATTTTAGGTCTCAGCCTTAGACTTAATAGCCCACGATCTTCCTTGAGGATAGATAACCCTTTAATAGATTTCCTTACAGGATAGACATATACCTGTCGGGCGGGGGTAGCCATAATTGGAACTTAAACTTAATGAATCCAGGTAATTGGTTGACATAGACATATGGTTCAATTGGGTTATACTGGGTATTTTCGTATGACCATCGACAGAGGCTTTCGCATAATTTAGTGTTCCAGGTTAGTAAACCGATATATTACACAAACATGAAATAACCACTTCATCTTTTAAAATATATTAGAAAGATTCACAACCCTAGATAGTTTCCTAATATTGAATTTTCTTAAACCTACTTTCGTGCAATTTTATTTACTTGTTTTTAAATTTAGAATCATCACCATTTCAAATCAATCAAACAACCTGTTAGATACTAGTAATCATTTGACCTCATAAAATTAATAGAATATGTATTAAGTCCTCGTGGGATCGATACTTTTTATACTACTTGAACGATACGTGCGCTTGCGTTATACATGTGTGTGTAAGCACCGGTCAAGTTTTTGGCGCCGTTGTTGGGGACTTATTTATCTTTCACTATTATTTTTGGGGTTAGATACGTTACTTGTATCTAATTTCATTTTACTTATTGTTTTTGTTTTCTTGTGTTTCAAGTTCTCAGAAACTACATGAGATGAACCAGAAGCTTTGAACTCCGACCGCTTGACCCAGAAATTGAAAGAACCATCAGACAATTGAGAAGGCCAAGAAGCAATCATTAACATAGAACCTGAACCTTTGAACGTTGTACCACCGATTCTCATTCGAGACAGAACCATTCCGGTGGTTGACGGCTTCATTTCTTGTATTGTACTTCCTCTCTTACCAGCAAATGTGGGTGACATCAAAACATGCATCCAGATGATTCATCAGTCCGTACAGTTTGGGGGAAATGCAACTGAAGATCCTAATGCCCACATCAGCAACTTCCTGGAAGTTTGCGATACTTTCAATTACAACCGAGCAGCTGAAGAAGCAATGAGACTGCGAGTTTTTCCATATTCCCTGAAAGACAGAGCTAAAGCTTGGCTACACTCGTTACCAGCAGGTTCCATCACAACTTGGAACACTCTAGCCACCAAATTCCTTGCAAAGTACTTTCCATCAGCCAGAACTGCAAAGTTGAGGAATGACATCACATCCTTCGTGCAACAAGATTCAGAATCCCTTTGCGAAGCTTGGGAAAGATTCAAAGATTTACTCCAGAAATGTCCTCATCATGAGATCGCAAAGTGGCTACAAGTCCAAACCTTCTACAATGAACTTTCTGGAATAATGAGAACCACAATTGATGCTGCTGCTGGAGGAGCTTTGATGGCAAAAGGAGAAGATCAGGCCTGGGACTTAATTGAAGAAATGGCCAATAATAATTCTTTATGGCCAACAGAAAGGAGCATGATCCAAAGAATTGCAGGAATTTATGAAGTTGGAGCCAACACAGCACTGAATTCCAAGCTGGATATGATTTGCAAAAATCTGGAAACTCTTAACATGAAAGTTAATGGTGGATCCACAAGTTCACCATTTGGAGGAGTAGTTGAGTCAGAATCTTACAACCAACAAGAAGAGACAGTGAACTATGTCAACAATTTCAACAGACGGTGGAACAATCCATATTCCAACACCTACAACCCAGGGTGGAGGAATCATCCGAATTTTTCATGGAGCAATAATTCAGGGAAAAAGAACAATGCACCATCGGGATTCCAACAACAGAACTATCCACCATCTGGATTCCAGCAACAGAATAAAGGCCATGAACATGAAAAAGAACCAGGAATAATAGAAGTGCTGGCCCAGTTGAAGAAGCAAGAAGCAAAATACGATGCTTTAGCAGCTATGGTTCAAAATTAAGTAGCATTGAATCAAATCCATTCAGCCTATATTAAAGCACTGGAAAATCAAATAGGACAACTGGCCAATGCTCAAAGTTACAGACCGCCAGGTACTCTTCCCAGCAACACAGACCCAAATCCAAGGAACATAGGAAAGGAACAATGTCATGCCATCATGTTAAAAAGCGGTACTGAAATCAACAAAGATGTTGGAATCAAGTCAACAATTGAAGATATTCCAAAAGAAACAAAGCAACAGATGGAGGAAAAAGAAGCAAAGGAAAAAGAAAAAATCACTCTACCTCCACCTTTTCCACAGCGTCTCCAGAAAAACAAACTGGACAAGCAGTTTGCTCGTTTCCTGGATGTTTTCAAAAAGCTGCACATCAACATTCCATTTGCAGAAGCCTTGGAACAAATGCCCAGCTATGTAAAATTCATGAAAGACATTCTTTCACGAAAACAGAGATTGGGAGATTATGAGACAGTAGCATTGACAGAAGAATGCAGCGCCATCATTCAGAGGAAGCTTCCCCCAAAGTTGAAAGATCCTGGCAATTTCACCATTCCTTGCATCATAGGAGAACATAACTTTGGTAAGGTTTTATGTGATTTAGGTGCAAGTGTTAACTTGATGCCTTTTTCTATTTTCAGGAAACTGCAGATTGGAGAAACAATGCCCACTTCAGTCTCTCTATAACTTGCTGATAGAACGCTCGTATTTCCAAGAGGCGTAGTTGAGGATGTACTGGTCAAGGTTGACAAATTCATTTTCCCAGCAGATTTTATTGTCCTTGATATGGAGGAAGACGCAGACGTGCCAATCATCATCGGGAGACCGTTCTTGGCTACAGGTCGAACCATTATTGATGTACAAAAAGAAGAATTAACCATGAGGGTACAAGACCAAGAAGTAACATTCAATGTTTTCAAGGCCATGAATTTCCCAGATGATGAAAAGAATGAGGAATGTTTCAGACTTGATGTAATACACAGTACCATTCAGAACTCCAATGCAATGCAAAGTTCTACTGACAAACTTAAAACATGTCAATTGTCTGTGGAGCCTGAAAATAAAGCGTCTTTTGCACTAAAAAAGCCAATTCTTGCACTACAAGCAACATAAGAGAAAAAGTTCCACCAGCTCAACGAATTGGAGGAATTTCACAATCAGCCTTTTGAGGATGCCAAATTGTACAAAGAAAATGCAAGGAAAAGACATGATGAGAAGTTAGTGCGCATACAATTGGAACCAGGGCAGAAGGTACTATTAAACAAATCAAGGGTGAAATTCTTCCCATGGAAGCCAAAATCACGATGGTCAGGTCCATTTGTGATCACCAAAGTTTTACCAGACAAAGCCATTGAGATACATGATCCTGACTCCAACAAAACATTCAAGGTTAAAAACAAGCGTGTTAAACACTACTAGGGAGAATCATTTGAAAGATAAAAAGAAAGTGTCACACTTTCAGATCCAGCCTAACGTTCGAGAAGTCACGTCTAGCTGACGACGTTAAACTTAGCGTTCGTAGGGAGGCAACCCATGGAATTTTTGTATATATTGTGATTTTTTTTATTTCATTTTGTGTGTTTTGTTTTTATAGGTTAAAACATTTCAGGATGGAAGAAGTTCTCGCAAATCTTCACAAGCAATTTCCTTCTCTCCCTCAAAACTCTCTGATGAAAGTCTAAAAAGCTCGCTTGGAACGGATGAGGTTACTGATGATCAAAGGTATTCCTACTGACATTCGTTGGATTATTGAAGCATGGGTCCGATTGGCAGGTGAGTCTTCTGACTCTTTTATTTCACATCTGTCTGGTTTAGAAAGGAGCACCTATGCTAAAAAGAGAAGAGCCAAAAGAATGTGTGTCTGTTATAAATGTGCTCGTATGTTTTGTGATACTCGTTGTCGTTCTTTAGGAATGGTGTCTGATAACTGCGAAGATAAGATTAATTTCATTAGGGATGGCTTGAGTAAAGAGTCTTTGGATGATATATCTAAAACTCTTGAGACGCATCCCAGTGGATATGTGTATCACGAAATTCATGTGTTGTATGCACAATTCCAAAAAGAAAGACAACAGTTAAGTCTCTGGAATCTGACTCAAAAAGACCTGTTTTCCAATTTATAAGAAAATTGGATGGGAAGCTTGTCCATGACGCATAGACGTCAATCAAGCCGCTACCATTATTGTAAATATTATATCTCTTTGTCTTTTCCTAATAATTGTGATTTGTTTTGTTGTTTTCTTTTATTTTCTCCGACAGGATCCAAACCTTTTTGACTATCACGATTTATTTTACTGTTAACTAATAATTGTCATTTGGAAGGTACTAGTGCTATTATCATTGCACTTTTGAAGACATCTAGAGTAAAACATGGAAGCCACTTCAATAAGACGAGTTGAAAACATCTGTGTGTTTTGCGGTACTAGTGTTGGTGTTAAGCCACAATACGTAGAAGCATCACAGGAATTGGGTCGAGTCTTAGCTGCAATGAATATGCACTTAGTATATGGCGGAGGCAATCTTAGACTAATGGGGATCGTTTCAAAGGCTGTACAGGAAGGAGGCAGTCACGTCTTGGGAATCATCCCAAAACCCTTGGCAGAGGAAAATCTTATTGGACCATCAAACATAGAGGAACTAATCGTGCCAGGTATGTCTGAACGACTGGTAGAAATGATTAACCGCGCTGATGCTTTTATTACTTTGCCAGGTGGCTTGGGTACATTGGAGGAAATTTTTACAGTATTATCTTGGGCAAACTTGAACATACACCAGAAACCGCTTGGACTGTACAAAGTTGAAGGATTTTATGATTTTCTTTACGTGTTTCTTGATGATGCCCGGAGAAATGGGTTCGTGTCAAAACCTATGAAAGAACTCCTCTTTACAGCCAGAACTGCTCCGGATCAAATTGACCAAATCTTAGCCTATAAACCATAAGTTGACCCTATCCTTTCAAAGATAAATTGGTCCGAGGACGATCGTGGTAAGAGGAGTCGGATTAATCTGGATCTTAACCTTTAACTTTTCGTGTAGAATTTCAGTTAACCAGGTACTATCTTCTAAACTCTTCTTCTACTATTTAAGACATTGGGGACAATGTCTCATTTAGGTATGGGGGAGGAAATTAGTTGATCAGTATCTTGTTTTTAGTTATGTGTTGTTTTTATTTTTAGTCCAAAATTTTTCGAAAAATACAAAAAAAATTGAAAATTTTTAAAAAATTACAAAAATATTTTGCGTTTTTGTGTTTTTATTTTGACTAAAAAGCTGAAATTGGTAAGAGATAGGTGAGTAAGGAGTTTCCACTCCTGAGACGTATTTCAAACCTATTTTCGAAACAAGTTAATTTTTGTTTATTTCCTTTTGAATTATTTAATTTGTGAATTCTCCATAAAATTGACTAAAACGGATCTTCATATGCCTAGTTAGCAGGTATTATCAACATGCATGGTAACATACGGACATGAGCTATAATTGAAAAGTTTGTAATATTCAGTACTCTAGTTTAATTGGAGGAAGCATCTATGAAAAGCATTGGAATAAAAAATATTCAAAGAAAAAAAATCAGAAAAATTATTCCATTGCTTCAAAAAGGTGTGAATTCTGATAAAACTTTAGGACAAAAATATTACTCTCTTATCAACTGCACTTCTGACTGTTGTGGGAAAAAATGAGTTGATTAATATTTTGTCGGTTGTGCATATGGAGAATGGTAAATATAATTGGAGAATTTACTTATTCAGTAATTTAGAAAAAAAGAAAACAACTAGTAACTTGGAGTAGAAATTTCACCTGATTAGTCACTAACTTATTTATTCTCGTTTCTCTTGTCTTTTTATTTTTGTGTGCATTAATTTTATTATTTTATTACTTTTGTAAAACGTTTGTGGGTATCGTTGCTGTAAGCCCTCAAGAGACTATAACTTGTCCACTAGGGACACCTAGGGGTTTAAAGGCTTGTTGCATATGCTAAATGAAACTGTGATCCCTACGAAAGTGGCTTAGTTTAATTTTAATTGTTTCTTGTATTTTATTTTATTTTTTTGCTCGAGGACTAGAAAAATGTTAGGTTTGGGGGGTGATGAGTGGAAAATATATCAATATTTACCGCCCCATTTACTTAATATTTTGTTTAGTTTCTCGGGTTTGATGAACGTTTTGATGTGTTTTAGTTTATTTTACAGATAAAATAATATTGGGACACAATGAAATCATTTAAGACGAAATGTGGGTCAAATAAGGGCAAAAATTGGACTTGACATATTATTTTGGAGATTGGAAACTTGAAAGGGCGTTTTAACAAAGTGTAGTTTTGGAAATTCCAGTTTTACGCATCTGTCATATTTTGGGCATAACTTTTTACTCTGTTATTGTATTGAGCTGATTCAAGTTCCAGATTAAAGAAGACTCAAATATCTACAACGTTAAAAGACAAAATAATTTCGAATTATAAAGATTTCATGCCCGAAATTGATAAACCATCCAGAAGTGTGTTGTGTGTAATTATTAAAGTCATTTTCAATCATTTTCAAAGCAAAAAAATAAATTAATAAATAATAATAAAAATTATCAAATCACCACCAAACATGATAAGAAATTAGTGGAGCAATTAATAATGGATTTGTTGGAGCAATTAGTAGAGCAATTAATAATGGATTTGGTGGATGATTTGATGGAGGCAAAATTTTGCCTATAAATACCAAGTCATTTCATTTGTAAATTCATACTTTCTTCTAAGGAATTCCTTAAGAATACTAAGAAGATTGTATCTTGTTTGTTTATTTAAAGCTTTCAGTAATTAATTTCCGCTTTCACATTTTCTTTTCTTTACTTTTCAGTTTTTACTTTCCACAATTTACTTTTACGCACAATACTTTTCTTTCTTTAATTTTCAGTTTTTACTTTTCAGTAATGAGGAGGTAACTCCCCTTTGCTGGGGTAAAAGGTAAAACTTTTATTACTAATATTTAGATTAATCTCCCTTAATTATAATATATAAACTTGTTAAAACCTGACTTAACGAGGATACCGCCATATTGGTCGGTTGGTAATTATTTAAATTGGTTTTAACCTGACTAAACTGGATGCCGCCTGATTGGTCGGTTGGTAATTAATTATTAATTTGACTTAATCTGGATACCGCCTATATGGCTGGTTGGTAATTATCATGCAAAGTTAATATATTATATTAAGGGAGATATCTAAAATAGAAGTCATAAAAGTGGATCATTTTACCTCAATATTTTCTTTTATTGTACTTTTACTTTATTTACTTTTCAGTAATTTACTTTCAGCATTTACTTTTCAGCAATTTACTTTCAGCAATTTACTTTCAGCATTTACTTTTGAGCAATTTACTTTCAGCATTTACTTTTCAGCAATTTACTTTCAGCAATTTACTTTCAACATTTACTTTTCAGTAATTTACTTTCAGCATTTACTTTTCAGCATTTAATTTTTAGTATTTAATTTTAGCATTTACTTTCCGTCATTTACTTTTCAGCAATTTATTTTCAGCATTTTACTTTATGTTTTTTATTTTATTCAAGTTTTTACTACCCGTAAATATGTGTCGTAACTAAGCCAGTTATCCGGGGTTGTGATGAAATCCAATATCACCGGTTTATAAGGGGTTATTTTATAGTTTGGGTAATTTAAAGGTTTACTTATTAAGTCTTAAGCTTAATGCGTCTTGTTAATTGGCCACTAATAAGATTGATATGGTAAATCTAAAATAAACTTGACAAAGGAATTTTAGGTCTCAGCCTTAGACTTAATAGCCCACGATCTTCCTTGAGGATAGATAACCATTTAATAGATTTCCTTACAGGATAGACATATACCTGTCGGGCGGGGGTAGCCATAATTGGAACTTAAACTTAATGAATCCAAGTAATTTGGTTGACATAGACATATGGTTCAATTGGATTATACAGGGTATTTGCGTCTGACCATCGACATAGGCTTTCTCATAATTTAGTGTTCCAGGTTAGTAAACCGATATATTACACAAATATGAAATAACCACTTCATCTTTTAAAAGATATTAGAAAGATTCACAACCCTAGATAGTTTCCTAATATTGAATTTTCTTAAACCTACTTTCGTGCAATTTTATTTACTTTTTTTTAAATTTAGAATCATCACCATTTCAAATCAATCAAACAACCTGTTAGATACTAGTAATCAATTGACCTCATAAAATTAATAGAATATGTATTAAGTCCTCGTGGGATCGATACTTTTTATACTACTTGAACGATACGTGCGCTTACGTTATACGCGTGTGTGTAAGCACCGGTCAATAATCCGAAAGCTTCATCTGTTTCAGTCGACTGGGGACATCCCCCATAGACTCACGTCGAGTTATTTGACGATTTGAACCTCCTATGTTTCATACGACGATTTTCGAATGAATGATAATCCTGAAACTTTATCTGATTCAGTCGACTGAGGACATCCGTATAAGACTCACGTCGAGTCGTTTGAAGAAATGAACCTCCTATGATTCATACGACAATGTCGAATGAAATTACTCCTGAACTTTTATATGGTTCAATTGACAAGGAACATCCCTTATAGACTTTTATCGAGTCAAATAGAAGACATGGCTTACTCTCGGTCCAGACGACTCAAGTCATGTGCTCCTAAATCTTCCTCAAGTTCAGACTACCAGAGAACTTATATGGAATCATGTCGAATCAAGTTCCTCAAACATGAACCATATAAGAAACTTTGGCAACCATGTTGAACCGTATATTGACAACAGACGACAGAAGGTAATGCTTACAGCCATGCATTCTTGGCACATGCTCTTACATTTTGTTTCATACGACACATATATAGAAATACTCTCTAAATCAAAAGACTTTTTGACTTAAAGAGTAGGGGACAAACTGTACGGACCAAAATTGGGCCGGTCTTTTCACCTCAAACCCAACAGTATGCAAGGCCCGAAAGTAAAGACCAAGCCCAAAGAATTCAGTATTATTGGATTACAATTAAGCCATAAGCTTAAGGACAAAATCTCTTAATTATATCAACCACATTTCCCCACTTTCCCTAACACAAGGCATATTCTCACATGCTCAAACTTTTTATCAAGTGTTTGGGCGCGTTGTGGGACTTACGCCAGCTGCCAAAGATGATCATGTTCATCTATAAATAACAACGCAATTCAAGACATAAGGCATTGAAGCTTCTCCACTCTCATACAAGCCTCTATTCTCTGACACAAGCTCTCAGAATTCCTCATTCCCTAAACATTTGTCACCGCCCTCACGGCCACCCAAAGAAAGATAAGGTAATAACGAGCCTTGCTTTCACATTTTACTTGTTTACTGCTCATTTCATACTACTGACTTGAGCATCGGAGTGCCCCCGGCACCCACCACACCGGTGGGCAGTCTTCTCCCGCTCACTCTACCTTTGTTTTGCAGGATCGCTAGTGCCCCCAACCTACAAATTCTGATTGTGGATCTCGGCCGAAATCCAGCATCCACAACTCTCAACCACCAAGCTTTCTGCATGGGGACATGGGACAGCAGTAGTGAAGATAAAACAGAGTAGGGGATAGATTCTTGGAAAAACTTCTCGAGCAGTGACAAAGAGGAGGTTGCAAAAGAGGGAAATGAATGGGAAGAAGAACTACTGCAGTTGTAGATTCTGACGCTCGAAGAAAGTAAAAAGATGGAAGAAGACAAGATGGCAAATTAGAGAGATGTTTATTTTTCAGACTTATCCTGCATTTATTAATCATAAAGATATTGATTTTGCTTACTTGTTCAAGTCTTTTCCTGTTAGTCCTTAATAGTTAAACATAAGTCCAATGATAAAATTGTTTGCTTTAGGGTGAAATCTTATAAGCGATAAGTCCTTGATATACTTTTATCTGATGATTTGAGTAATTGATCTAGGTTAGACTCGTGAGCACTTAATCATAGGTTTATAGCAGTGAAAACCTGAGTAGTTGGCAAAGTGACTATTTGAAGGAATTGCAGGTCGGTGAATGACCGTTTGCCTAGATGTCTATCTTGATTTGCTTGTGTTATGATGTGTGGTATGGTTGAAAGTAAAAGAAAAGTCTCTAAAGAAAAAAAATTAAACCACCTATAACCGGTAAGCGTGAAGCTACCCATAGGTGAGTATTAAGACCACCATGAATAGAAATGCTACATTAAAGGGTAGGTGTGTTGAAAAAAAAAGAGACAAAATAAAAGAAAAAAGAAAATCATACCATATTGAACACAGAGAAGCAATTGCAGAGCATAATTGAGACATTTTGGTTGGTTTGACCCATCGATCCCAATTTTTGAAATGAAATCATTGAGTTGGCTTACCTGGGAATCAATCTGTGAATGAACATTTACACACACACACACTTTGAGTCTGGCTTAGATCATTTATTCAAAAACTCGGATTTGAGTTGCATTGAGTGCTTCGAAGGTTCTCTGATTTCATTATTGGGCATCCTTTGAGGACAATAATATTTGTAACTATTGAGAGACAGCTTAAGAAAAAGATAGTACGAACCTGTAAAATAATGAAAACTTCGAAGGCCTCCCGGGGGTATAGACATTGGAATCACAACATCGCCGGAAGGATAGTAGGAGAAAAATCCAAGCCAAGAATAGCAGCAAACTCCTCCGATAGAATGCATATTTTGAAAATCTGGGAATCAGATGACATGACTTTCAGTATCCCAAAAGGATGAGGCCGCTTTCAAAAAAGACGTAATTCACCGTGACCCAGTGCAGACAGCGGAGAGCAAAAAGCTAAACCAGGTCTGGGGGCGACCAGTCTACAACCTCGTGGATAAGGGACACAACGAGACCTTGAGCCCTGAGACCAAAGAAAACTGAACAATCACTAGGGGAGAACTGGCAGAAAGAAACTGTAAGCAGGCCCAAGGGGCGACCAAAGCTTTTTATGGGCAAATGATTCCTAAATAGCGGAATAAAACCTTCTAACACAATGAAGGCCTAATCGAGGATGACATCAAGCCAATAAGACAAAGAAAACCCACTCAGTAGTTCGGGAATAAAGTCCACAGATGGTTTAGGAACAAAGCCCATGGGTCAAAAACACCTCGCCATCAACTCAGCACAGGTCGGGAATAAAGCCCACAAGTGGTTCGGGAACAAAGCCCAAGGGTCAAAAGAACCTCGCCATCACACTCGATTCAGTTCGGGAATAAAGCCCACAGATGGTTCGGGAACAAAGCCCAGGGGTCAAAGCACCTCGCCATCAACTCAAATCAGGTCGGGAATAAAGCCCACAGGTGGTTCAAGAACAAAGCCCAGGGGGTCAAAAGCACCTCGCCATCACACTCAATTCAGTTTGGGAATAAAGCCCACGGATGGTTCGGGAATAAAGCCTAGTGGTCAAAACACCTCGCCATCAACTCAACTCAGTTCGGGAACAAAACCCAGAGATCAGAGCATCTCAAATTCGATGGTTCGGGAACAAAGCCCAGGAGTCGAAGCACCACGCCATCAACTCAATTCAGTTCAGGAATAAAGCCCATAGATCAAAGCATCTCACATTAGTAATGGTTCGGGAATGAACCATCTCATATCAGTAACGATTCGGGAATGAACTACCTCACATCAGTAACGGTTCGGGAATGAACCATCTCTCATCAGTAACAGTTCGGGAATGAACCATCTTACATCAGTAACGGTTTGGGAATGAACCAGGGTCGAAGCACCTAGTCACCAAATCAACTCAGTTCGAAACATCTCACAAAACAACAGGTAAGTCCGGCGACAGCTGACGAACCAAGTAAGTAAAAATGCATGCATAACTTTGATAGGGTTGTCAATGTGGTACACTGCACAAGCCCCATCAAAGTGGGGGCGACTGTAGGCACTGCATTTTTACATGAAGCCCAATGATGAGCCTCGTATGGAGGCACTACCAGATAAGTCGCAGAAGTCGCGAGAAACGAATGCCGGAAGGGAAAACTCAAAAATTAATACATCATCGGATTTGAACTCACTAACTAGCCTCGGGTTTGCTTAGTCAATCTCTGTTTTAAACCTTAGCCTCAGCCCAAAACCCTTACAACCCATGAAAGCCCATTTATCCAAGCAATACAAGCCATCCAAAGCCCATGCAACCCATGCAATTCACTCGGCCCAAAGCCCATAAATTCAATGCACACGCCCAAGCCTTCCCAAAAATAATAAACCCCATGCAAAACAAATGTGCCAAATCCCTTGAAATCACCTTCCAAATTAGCAAAGATTGTAAATCCCTCAAACATGGAAAGAAAATCAAGGCAAAAAAGGGGAGGGGGCGGCCACACACACATAAAATAATAACAAGAAACCCTAGCAAGCACAACAAAAACCCTAGCAAGCATAACTAAAACCCTAGGAGGCACAACTATAAAAAGAGAGATTATCTCTCATCTTGGGGCTCTTCTTTTTTTTGGACACTCAGCACTTCACAAAGACAAGCAACGAAAAAACCCTAATCTCTCTCATCTCTCTTTTCTCCTCTCACACACATACACGACCGAATCATCAACAAGAACCCTAAGCCAAAAAGAACAATATCACTTCACCGAATCATCATCAGAAACCAAACCTTAAAGCTCTATTTTCACACACACTCACGGTAATTACCAAACACAAAACCAACAAAGCTCCCCATCACTGACCTTCACACAGCCAACCAACAATTCAGCATGCCAATTAATGCCAAACAACATGCGGCCCTCCACATTAAAACAAACACAAAGCCGTGAACCCTTACACCTAAAAACACTTACACAATCGGCAACACAAAGCAGCCCCCCTTCTTCACAGACTAAACCAACAACGTACAAACTTCCCACCGACCAAAGCAGCAACCATCATCACCAACCATACAAAACAACAAACAAAGCCGTGAGCCCTAGAACCAACAAAACCAAGCCTCACAAACTGCCCACAGACCAAAGCAGCAACCATCATCACCACCGACACACGCAAAACAACCAAATTTTCCTTAAATATAAGCCAAACAACCAAGAAAATAGAAGCTAACCAATCCAAAATAGTGCCAAAACTGAGATAAAAAAATAGTATCAAAAACAACCAAAACCGAGACTAAAAAACAATGCCAAACCCGAGACAAAATAGCACCAAAACAGTCCTGAAAATAACCCAAAAATAACAACCCAAAACAGTGAAACAGTAAGCAAAAACAGTGAAACAGCAAACCGGAAAAATAACGAAGCTTTATTTCTTCCGGCAATGTTCCAACGCACTTCTGAGAAGCGACTTAAAAGGTAAGACTTAAGGGCACCCTTTATTAGATTTATTTTGCTGTTTTGGACGCGGCATGCTCGGTTGGACGTGAAATACATCAAGCCGGTCATGCGAGGTCCTATACTAAAAAAGGCCAAATCTTTTGGTCGCATCTCATTTCTTTCATTTTGTTATTTATCTATTATAGTTATTTTGTTGTTGTGGACGCGACATACTTGGTTGGACGTGAAATTCGTCCAGCTGGGCCTGCGAGGTCCTATATTAAAAACGGCCAAATCTTTTGGTCGCATCTTCTTTCTTTTATTTTACTATTTACCTTTCTTGTCCATTTACTGTTACTTACTTTTCCGCACTTATTTTCGTACTTATTTTATTATTCCGTACTTACTTTATCGTTCATATTTATTTATTACTTCGCATTTACTTTATTGTTCGCGTTTATTTATCATTTCACATTCATTTTGTTATTTATCTTTATTTATTTTTCCGCACTTAGTTTCCTATTTATTTTATTATTCCGCACTTACTTTATCGTTCATTTTTACTTATTACTTTGCATTTACTTTATTGTTCACGTTTACTTATCGTTTCGCATTCATTTTGTTATTTATCTTATTTTATTGTTCCGCTTTTATTCTTGTTTATGTTTTGTTATGTCACTTCACGTTTACTTTCATGTCTGTTTGCATTGTGTTAATGATTCTGTGTCATCCCTTGCGGTATATCAGATTGAAACCCAGAAGAAATTCTGTAGCCGAATCCGAATGGACGGTAGTGCGGTCTGTAGGATACAACTCCATGTACCGCTCGGGAAACATTCATACATACGTGTCTATGTTATTATTGCTGACATTTTTTGTAAGAACGTTCGAACGCGTTTTCAAACGCAACTCGAACTCATGTATTTTTCCTCAATCCGTTTGAACGCGTTCTCGAACGCTACAGGAATGTGAACTCTCTGGAACACCTGGTTCGAACGTGTTTCTGAATGCTATTCGAACGCATGCATTTTGCCTTACTCCGTTCGTATGTGTTCTCGAACGCTACACGAACGCTCACACACTGGACAAATTATTTATTTACATTTTATGCCGTTTTACCTCTTTAGTTATTTATTTTGCATTATGCACTTAATTATTTGAATTTATTATTAACGTCTTTTTTTAATATTATTTACATCATCATGCTTCTCTATTTAATGTGCTTTTGGGAACTATGTATTTGCTTTCATTTATATTCATGCTTATTGGTGTGCAAATTTGTGTGTATATTCGAAATATCTTGCATGAACTGCATAAGACTTGGCTATACCATTGTGTGAACCCGTCCATTATACTGGCATAAGTAAGGGACCATTCCGAACCCAACGGTTTGAGGTCTTGCCTTGCGAGGGGTGAGTGCAGCCTTAAATTATTTCCCAGTTCACGTTGGGTGGCGACTCCTTTATTCTCCGGTTTAGTCCCCCGTGGGCTACTCCGTACTCTCTACGAGCTGCGAGCCCAACAGTATCGTGGTTGCTCATACAATAGTTCTCATAAGGAATGTTATTCGAATAATCTATGAAGGCTTTCTAACCTGTCTATGGTACTTGAGGACGTACTCGAGAATCAGATACTGGAGATATAGTGCCTCGCATATGAGTATCCCGAACATATCGCGTATACCAAACCCCATCACTCTGCCCACTGCAGTCACTGACTCCCTAAACCTGGCTCTGATACCATCTTTATAACATCCCCAATTCGGGAGATGTTACTGGTAGGGGATAGACCGTACTAACCCCATAAGCCTCTGACTCTGGAAACTACTATTCAATTACTAATACTATTTTCTTCAATTAAATATCTATATCGTATATATGGGACCGTGGCCCAAACTTACAACTTGACATACAAACTTAACTCCAATAGCTTTATACATAAAGACACATGTTTTTACAATGACTACACATAACTCAAATACTAGTACATGACTTTTACTTGACTCTGACTGACTCCAATTGGACCTTTACTTTTTGACTTGGACTGGCGGGCTCCAAACCCTAGTGACTGCAACAGTATCCGTCCTCCTAAACTCGTCCTCCGAGAATACCTGTAACCACAGAAAATTGGTGGTGGTGGGGGGGTTAGATCGTCGTACGATCTAAGTGAGTGGACGAAAACTGAAATACTAATATCAAAACATTTAATTTTAAAACCAAAGTGACATAAGAAATCTTAATATGAAAACTTTTTTCTAATACTGTTTCTGAAATCATCTTTATAGAACTCATCTTTCTGAAAATTGTTTTTGAAGCTCTGGTTTCTGAAAACTGTTTCTGAAATCTGATTTCTGAAAACTGTATTCTGAAAATCTAGTAACTGAAAACTGGTTTGTCTCTGAAAAACTTGACGTATGGGGGCGTTACATATCGCCGTCCCCCCATACGCCAAACTAGAACCAGCAGCACATATCCATGACTTTGGGGCATTACGTATCACCGTCCCCTAAAGCATGCCACTACTGTTCCTGAAATTGGTGGTCTTGGGGTGTTACGTATCATCGTCCCCAAGCCACGAAACTAGAGCCGGTAATGCTGATTCATGCTACTACCTGACCCTGAAACTAGGGTCTAGTGGTGTTACGTTTCGCCGTCCCCCTAGCCCTGAACTAGGATCTGGGGGCATTACGTATCACTGTCCCCCCAGTCTTCTACATGTGCACATGTTCTCTGTCTGTCAATTCTAAATTGTATCCAGTTGCATACTGGGGTGGGTTTTTCCCCCATGCCCCGAAAAACATAAAATCATACTTTGAAAATGTTTTTGTCTCAATCATAACTTAAAGCATAAATTGTCATGTAATAACTGTAGTAAAATGATCTAACGCACTAAAAGCATGAAAATAAGTCTGAGAAGAAAATACAAAATGAAAATCCAGTAAAAGAGAAAATGACCACTCACTGTTTTAGAATTCCGCTAGCCTTTCCTTACTTTGCTTGTGAAACTTATGGTACCTGGGATGATCTACCATCGATAGTTTTGATCAAAAAGGGGACTAAGAAAAAATAGATCCAAATTAGGTTAAGCTCTTTTATTTAGGTAAAGGCTATTATTTTGAGGGTATCAAACTCTTATCATGATATATAATGCACACTCAAGTTGATACGAGACTCATAGGGTAGTCTCTAACGTGTTCAGGTGAAACTGAAACGGTTAGAAAATGATTTGGGGAATTTTTTAACCTCACGTCACGATGCAGGTCATAGTGCATCACAGCGTGCATTGTCCAGAGGCGTACCTAAGTCTTATGATGAGCGGAAAATAAATCAATATTTACCGCCCATTTTACTTAATATTTTGTATAGTTTCTCGTGTTTTATGAACGTTTTGATGTGTTTTAGTTTATTTTGTAGATAAAATAAAATTGGGACTTAATGGAATCAATCAGGATAAAATATGGAACAAATAAGGGTAAAAACTGGACTTGACATTTTGATTTTGGAGATTGGAAACTTGAAATGTCATTCTAACGAAGTACAATTTCAGAAATTTAAGCTTTGCGCAATTATCGTATTTTGGCCATATCCTTTTATTCCGATAACGGATTGAGGTGATTCAAGTTCCAGATTAAAGAAGACTCAAAGATCTACAACATTAAAGTTCATAATATTTTGAATTATGAAGTTTTCATTACCAAAATTGATGAAATATCCGTAAGAGTGTTATGTGTAATTATTAAAGTCATTTTCAAAAATTAAAAAATTAAAAAAAAAATGGAAATTGTCAAACTTCCACTAAAAATGCTTGCATGTTTGGTGGAGGATTTGGTGCTATGTTTGGTTCCTTGTTTGGTGCCATGTTTGGTGGAGAAATTGGTGGAAGCCTTTATATTTGCCTATAAATACCAAGTTAAACATTGTAAATTTTTCATGCTTTCTTTGGTGGATTTCTCCATGAAAACCTAAAAGAAAGTGTCTTGCATGTTTATTTAAGTTTTCTTGTATTTTCTCTTTATTTATTTAATAAATTTTTATGTTTTTTTAATTACATCATGAGTAGGTAATCTCTTTTTACTGGAGTCTTGGATGAAACTTTTAATATAATAATTTAGATTTACTCCCTTGATTTAAATAAGTAAATTGAATTAATTATTTACCGCATATATGACCGGTTTTACATTATTGGACTTAGTTTCCGCCTATATGGTCGGTTTAGGTGCTAACCTTGTTACCACCTACATGGTCAGTTTATATGATTTTATTACCGCCTATATGGTCGGTTGGACTTTGGAAAAATGACATTCACCGCCTGTATGGTCGATTTTAATATAATTAATTCAAGAAATGCTTAATTGATAATGGAATGATCTATATTTGAAGTATTAAATGTGAAACCCCTAACTCCAACACTTTCTTTTATTTTTGTAATTTTCTTTACTTTTTAATTTTCTATTAATTTTGTTTAACTATGCATTTTGTAATTTTAGGTATGTTTTGTAACTAAAAATATTATCTATGGTTGTGATGAATTTCAATATCACCGTTTTATAAGTGGTTATTTTATATTTTTGGTAGTATATTGGTTTATTTAATGAGTCTTAAGCTTAATGCTTCTTGTTAACTGGCCATTAATAAGATTGATTTGGTAAACTTAAAATGAACTTGGAAAAGGGATTTTAGGTTTTAGCCATAGACTCAATAGCTCACGATCTGAACTTTGGGTAAATGTCTCTTAGGTAGATTTCCTTACAGGATAGGAATATACATGTCGGGCGGAGGTAGCCATAATTGGAACTTAATATAAATGAATTCAGAGTTTCTTATTTAACATAGAAATATAGTTAATTAGGTTACTTTGGGTATTTACATCTGACCATCGGAAGAGACTTTTGCATAACTTCGTGTTCCAGGTTAATAAATCGATATATTGCACAAACATGAGATAATCACTTCATCTTTAAAAGATATTGGAAGGATTCACAACCCTGGATATTTTCAGATCATTGTTTAAAACTTAAAATCTACCTTTGTTTTCTTTTAATTACTTGTATTTAGTTTAAAATCACCATCCAACCAAAAATCAATCAATTAGATACTCGTAGACATTTAGCTTCATAAATTAATAGCTTAAGTATTAAGTCCTCGTGGGATCGATACATTTTATACTACTTGAGCGATACGTGCGCTTGCGTAACGTGTGTGTGTTTACCACCGATCAAGTTTTTGGCGCCGTTGCCGGGGACTTATTTATATTTCACTATTAATTTTAGGGTTAGATACACTTACTTGTGTCTAATTTATTTTTATTTATTATTTCTGTTTTCTTGAGTTTCAGGTTCTCAGACACTACATGAGAAGAACCAAAAGCTTTGAAATTCGTCCGCTTGACCTAGAAATTGAAAGAACGATCAGACAGTTAAGAAGGGAAAGGCGAGAAGGCCAAGAAGCACTAATAAACATGAAACCTGAACCTTTGGAAGTCGCACCACCAATTCCTATTCGAGACAGAACTATTCCGGTGGTTGACGGCTTCATTTCATGTATTGTACTTTCTCTCTTACCAGAAAATGTGTGTGACATCAAAACATGCATTCAGATGATACAACAGTCTGTTCAGTTTGGGGAGAATGCAATTGAAGATCCTAATGCCCACATCAGCAATTTCCTGGAAGTTTACGGCACATTCAATTACAACCGAGCGGCAGAAGAAGCAATGAGACTACGTGTTTTTCCATATTCCTTGAAAGACAGAGCTAAGGCTTGGCTACATTCACAACCAGCGGGTTCCATCACAACTTGGAATACTCTAGCCACCAAATTCCTTGCAAAGTACTTTCTCCCAGCTAGAATTGAAAAGTTGAGGAATGAAATTACATCATTTGTACAACATGACTCAGAATCCTTTTGCGATGCTTGGGAAAGATACAAGGATTTGCTCAGAAAATGTCCTCGCCATGAAATTGCAAAGTGGCTACAAGTCCAAACCTTCTATAATGGACTTTCTAGATTAATGAGAACCACAATTGATGCTGCTGCTGGAGGAGCTTTAATGGCAAAAGGAGAAGATCAGGCCTGGGACTTAATTGAAGAAATGGCCAACAATAATTCTTTGTGGCCAACAGAAAGAAGTATGATTCAACGAATCGCAATAATTTATGAAGTTGGAGCCAACATAGCAATGAATGCCAAGCTGGATCTGATTTGCAAAAATCTGGAAACTCTTAACATGAAGGTTAATGCTGGATCCATAAGTTCACCATATGGAGGAGCATCAGAAGCAGAATCATACAACCAACATGATGAGACGGTGAACTATGTCAACAATTTCAACAAACAGGGGAACAATCCATATTCCAATACCTACAGCTCATGGTGGAGGAATCATCCCAATTTCACATGGAGCAACAATGCAGGGAAAAGAAAGAATCCACCACCAGGATTCCAACAACAGAACAAAGGCCAGGAGTATGGGAATAATCCAAGAATAGAATAAGTGTTGATCCACTTGAAAAAGCTATAAGAGAAAATGATGCTCAAGCAGGGAAATATGATGCTATATTTCAAGCCCAATCAGCATTGAATCAAAGCCTAACTGCTTCTATAAAGACATTGGAAAATCAAATAGGACAACTGGCCAATGCTCAGAGTTACAGAGCGCAAGGTACCCTTTCTAGCAACACAGAACCAAATCCAAGGAACATGGGGAAGGAGCAATGTCATGCCATCACTCTGAAAAGAGGTACTGAAATCAACAAAGATGTTGGAGTCAAGGTAACTGTTGAGGAAGTTCCAAAAGAAAACAGCGAAGCAGAGCCACATATGGAGGAAAGAGAAGCAAAAGCAAATGATCGAGAAAGATTCACTCCACCTCCACCTTTTCCACAACGTCTCCAGAAAAACAAACTAGACAAGCAGTTTGCTCGAATTCTGGAGATCTTCAAAAAACTACATATCAACATTCCATTTGCAGAAGCGTTGGAACAAATGCCCAGCTATGTCAAATTCATGAAAGAGATTCTTTCACGAAAGCGGAGATTGGGAGATTACGAGACAATAGCATTAACAGAAGAATGCAACGCCATCATTCATAGGAAGCTTCCCCCAAAGTTGAAAGATCCTGGCAGTTTCACCATCCCTTGCACCATAGGAGAACATAACTTCGGTAAGGATTTATGTGATTTAGGTGCTAGTGTTAACTTGATGCCTTTTTCTATTTACAGAAAACTGTAAATTGGAGAAGCAATGCCCACATCAGTCTCTCTGCAACTTGCTGATAGATCGCTCATATTTCCGAGAGGTGTACTTGAATATGTGCTGGTCCAAGTTGACAAACTCATTCTCCCAGTAGACTTTATTATCCTTGACATGAAGGAAGATGAAGATGTGCCCATCATCCTCAGGAGACCATTCTTGGCTACAGGTCGAACCATTATTGATGTACAAAAAAGAGAACTAACCATGAAGGTACATGACCAAGAGGTAAAATTCAATATTTTAAAAGCCATGGAATTCTCGAATGATGAAAAGAATGAGGAATGTTTCAGACTTGATGTGAGAGATAGTACCATCCAGAACTTCGATGTAATGCAAAGTCCCACTGACAAACTTAAAGCATTTCATCTTCCTGTGGAGCTTGAAGATAAAGCGTGCTGCACACTGAACAAGTTAAATCTTGAACTGCAAGAAACTGAAGAGAAACGGTTCCACTAACTCAATGAAAGGCCAAGAAGAGACATGATGAGAAATTAGTGCGCATACAACTAGAACTGGGGCAGCGGGTATTGTTCAGAAAATCAAGGTTGAAAATTTTCCCTGGGAGGTTAAAATCACGGTGGTTAGGTCCATTCTTAATCACCCAAGTTTTACCAGATAGAGCCATTGAGTTACATGATCCCAACTCCAATAAAACTTTCAAAGTTAAAAGTAAATGTGTCAAGCACTAATGAGAAGAATCATTAAAGCAACAAAAAGAAAGTGTCACACTTTTAAATCCAGCCTAACGTTCGGGCAGTCATGTCTAACGGACGACATTAAACTTAGCGCTAGTAAGAAGGTAACCCATGTAATTTGTGTAAATATTAAGATTTGGTGTGCTTTATTTTTGTGTGTTTAATTTTGTAGGTTAAGTCACAAAAAGGATGGAAGACGTTCTCGTAAATCTTCACAAGCAATTTCCTTCTCTCCCTCAAAACTCTCTGATGAAAGTCTACAAAGCTCAAATGGAACGAATGAGACTTCTGATGATCAAAGGTATTCCTAATGACATTCGTTGGTTAATTGAAGCACAGGTCCGATTGGCAGGTGAATCCTATGACTCTTTTATTTCATATATGACTGGTTTAGGAAAAAGCACTTATGCAAAGAAAATAAGAGCTAAAAGAATGAGTGTTTGCTATAAATATGCACGCATGACATGTAATACTCGTTGTCGTTCTTTAGGAATGATGTATGATAACCGTGACGATAAAATTAAATTCATTAGGGATGGCTTGAGTAAGGAGTCTTTAGATGACATATCATTGAATCTTGAGACGCATCCCAGTGGATATGTGCATCACGCAATTCATATGTTATATACACAATTTCGAAAAGAAAGACAACAATTAAGTCTCGGGAATCTGACTTTAAAAGACCATGTTTGTCAATTTATAAGAAAATTGGATGGGAAGCTTGTCTCTGACGCATAGACGTCATTTAAGCGGTTACTTCTTGTAAATATTATTATCTCTTTGTATTTATCTAATAATTGTGATTTGTTTTGTTATTTTTTTTATTTTCTCTAACAAGATCCAGACTTTTGACTTTCACGATATATTTTACTGTTTAGTTAATAATTGTCATTTGGTAGATACTAGTGCTATTATTACTCACCCTTTTCCAGGTTTTATAAATTCAGCTCGTCATTGCACTCTTGAAGACATCCATATTTGAGAAAGAAATACATAAAAAAATAATGGAAGTAACTTCAAGAAGACGAGTTGTAAACATCTGTGTGTTTTGCAGTACTAGTGTTGGTTCTAAACCAGAATTCGTTGTTGCAGCACAGAAATTGGGTAGAATCATAGCTGAAAGGAATACGCACTTAGTATATGGCGGTGACAATCTTGGACTAATGGGGTACGTTTCAAGGGCTGTACAGGAATGAGGTAGTCAAGTTTTGGGAATCATCCCAAAACCTTTGGCAGAGGCGAATCTTATAGGACCATCAAACGGAGAGGAACTTATTGTACCAGGTATGTCTGAATGACTGGTTGAAATGATTAATCATGCTGATGCTTTTATTGCTTTGCCAGGTGGCTTAGGCACGATAGAGGAAATTTTTACAGTAGTATCTTGGGCGAACTTGAATATACACCAGAAACTGATTGGACTCTTTAATGTTGATGGATTTTATGACTTTCTTTGTGTGAATCTTGATGATGCCCGGGGAAATGGGTTCGTGTCAAAACCTGTAAAATATATCCTCTTCACTGTGAGAACTACCCATGATTTAATTGACCAAGTTTTAACTTTTGAACCATAAATTGACCCTATCCTTTCCAAGATTAACTGGTCTAATAATGATCGTGGTAAAAAAACGTCGCATAAATATGGATCTTAACCTTTAATTTTCTTTTTAAGATGTAGAATTCCAGCTAACCATGTACTTTTTTTTAACTATTCTTCTACTTTAGACATTGGGGACAATGTCTCAATTAGGTTTGGGGGAGGGGAATAGTTGACTAGTATCTTGTTTTTATTTTTTCGTTGTGTTGTTTTCATTTGATTTTTAGTCAAAAATTTTTAAAAAAAAATATTCAAAAAAATTAAAAAATGTTAAAAAAAATAAAAAAAATATTTTGTTTTTTTTGTGTTTTTAATTTGACTAATCAGGTGAAATTGGTGTGAGATAGCTGAGTAAGGAATTCCACTCCTGCGACGTATCTCAACCTATTTCGTAACAAGTTAATTTTTGTTTATTTCCTTTTGAATTATATAATTTGTGAATTCTCCATAATACTTACTAAAATGGATCTTTATATGCTCAGTTGACAGGTAACATATGGCCATGAGCTGTAATTGAAAAGTTTGTAATATTCAGTGCTCTAGTTGGAGGAAGCATCTAAAAAAACGATGGAATTTAAAAAAAAAATTATGTATATATAAAAAAAAACATCTGAGATCCGAGTAATTAAGTCTGAAGGGGTGTTTTAACACCTAGTGCCCTAAAACCAACTGGTTTAGGAGTCACTGGCCCAAAGCTCGCTACATGGATTGAAGATTTTTTTTTTAAAAAAAAAAGAGAAAGAAAGATATCTGAAATCCGAGTAATTAAGTCTGTAAGGGTGTCTTAACACGTAGTGCCCTAAAGCCTAAAGCTCGCTTCATGGATTGAAGATATGGTAAATAAAAAAAAAATCAGAAAAAAATTCCATTGCTAAAAAGGGTATGAATTCTGATATAACTTTAAGACAAAAATACTACTCTCTTTTCACTACACTTATGAATATTGTGGGCACAATGAGCTGATTAATACTTTGTTGGTTGTGTATATGGAGAATGGTAAAAATAATCGAAGAATTTACTTATTTAGTAATTTAAAAAGAAAGAAAACAACTATTAACTTGTATTAGAAGTTTCATTTGTTTAGTCACTAACTTGTTTATTATCTTTTCTTTTGTCTTTTTGATTTTGTGTGCATTAGATTGATGTTTGTGGGTATCGTCACTTTAAGCCCTCACGAGACTACAACTCGTCCACTAGGGACACCTATGGGTTTAAAGGCTTGTTGCATACACTAAATGCAATCGTGATCCCTACGAAAGTGGCTTAGTTTAATTTTACTTATTTATTACATTTTATTTTATTGTTTTGCTCGAGGACTAGCAAAATGTTAGGTTTGGGGGTGTGATGAGCGGAAAATATATCAATATTTACCGCCAATTTTACTTAATATTTTGTATAGTTTCTCGAGTTTTATGAACGTTTTGATGTGTTTTAGTTTATTTTGCAGATAAAATAAAATTAGGACTTAATGGAATCAATCAGGACGAAATGTGGAACAAATAAGGGCAAAAACTAGATTTGACATTTTAATTTTGGAGATTGGAAACTTGAAATGGCGTTCTAACGAAGTATAATTTCGGAAATTTCAACTTTGCGCAATTGTTGTATTTTGGCCATAAATTTTTATTTCGATATCGGATTGAGGTGATTCAAGTTCAAAATTAAAGACGACTCAATGATCTACAACTTTAAAGTTCATAAGATTTTCGAATTCTGAAGTTTTCATTTTCTAAATTGATGAGAAATTCGCAAGTGTGTTATGTGTAATTATTAAAGTCATTTTCAAAAATAAAATAAATAAAATAAAATAAAGTCATTGTCAAACTTCCACCAAACATGCTTGCATGTTTGGTGGAGGATTTGGTGCCATGTTTGGTTTCATGTTTGGTGTCATGTTTGGTGGAGAAATTGGTGGAAGCCTTTATATTTGCCTATAAATACCAAGCTGAACTTTGTAAATTTTTCATGCTTTCTTTGGTGGATTTCTCCATGAAAACCTAAAAGAAAGTGTCTTGCATGTTTATTTAAGTTTTCTTGTATTTTCTCTTTATTTATTTAATAAATTTTTATGTGTTTTTAATTACATCATGAGTAGGTAATATCTTTTTACTGGAGTCTGGGGGGAAACTTTTAATATAATAATTTAGATTTACTCCCTTAATTTAAATAAGTAAATTGAATTAATTATTTACCGCCTATATGGCCGGTTTTACATTATTGGACTTAGTTTCCGCCTATATGGTCGGTTTAGGCGCTAACCTTGTTACCGCCTACATGGTCAGTTTATATGATTTTGTTACCGCCTATATGGTCGGTTGGACTTTGGAAAAATGACATTCACTATATATATGATCGATTTTAATATAATTAATTCAAGAAATGATTAATTGATAAGGGAGTAATCTATATTTGAAGTATTAAAAGTGAAACCCCTAGCTCCAGCACTTTCTTTTATTGTTGTAATTTTCTTTACTTTTTAATTTTCTGTTATGTTATTTTTGTTTAACTATGCATTTTGTAATTTTAGGTATGTTTTGTAACTAAAAATATTATCTATGGTTGTGATTAATTTCAATATCACCGTTTTATAAGTGGTTATTTTATGTTTTGGGTAGTATATTGGTTTATTTATTAAGTCTTAAGCTTAATGCTTCTTGTTAACTGGCCATTAATAAGATTGATTTGGTAAAATTAAAATGAACTTGGAAAAAGGATTTTAGGTTTTAGCCATAGACTCAATAGCTCACTATCTCACATTGGGGTAAATGTCTCTTAGGTAGATTTCCTTATAGGATAGGAATATACCTGTCGGGCGGGGGTAGCCATAATTGGAACTTAATCTTAATGAATTCAGAGTTTCTTAATTACCATATGAACATAGTTAATTTGGTTACTTTGGGTATTTACATCTGACCATCGGAAAAGGCTTTTGCATAACTTCGTGTTCCAGGTTAATAAACCGATATATTACACAAACATGAGATAATCACTTCATCTTTAAATGATATTGGAAGGATTCACAACCCTAGATAGCTTTATAATATCTACCTTTATTTTGTTTTAATTACTTGTCTTTAGTTTAAAATCATTGTCCAACCAAAAATCAATCAATTAGATACTCGTAGACATTTAGCTTCATAAATTAATAGCTTAGGTATTAAGTCCTCGTGGGATCGATACATTTTATACTACTTGAGCGATATGTGCATTTGTGTAACGTGTGTGTGTTTACCACCGATCTTCTTAGAAAAATCTGAAAAATCTGTAGGCCGAACTCCCCGATCGTTTTGAGAGCACCAAGGTGGATGCCAAAATTAAGGGATAGAAAAGTCCATTGAATTGATCGAAATGTATACCTCAACCTAGACTTGGGAGTGCTTCAGAATATTTTAAAAGTTGTCAAAGGGAAAATATCCCATGAACAAGCCTTTGGCATGACTCAAGAGGAGATGTCCATTTTTCCACGGTTTCTCCTACTCAAGAAGACAATCATGTCCCTCGTCTTCTACTGTTGCTCATCTCGCCGCTCCTGAAAGAGTTCCCGACCCTTCTTTATTTTAATTTTTTTGTGGGTAATCATGAGGGATCCCAATGTATAATTTTGAATTTAATGAATTTTTTCTTTGTATACTTACGTGCTTTATTTCCACACCAAAACACACACTGAGCAGAGACTCGATCTGAGGAAACTTTCACTTTATCACTTAGCAATACGCTGAATTGGCACAATCAACCTTTATTATAACTTGGTAAATGCAACCAAATTAACTCATTTAATCGATCTCCTAAAGAACCTCACTTCATGTACGAACATAGTTGTCCGAGCACATCAACGGGCCTATAAGACAATACACCACAAATCTTATGTCATGATGCATTTTCTTTTATACTTAGAAGATTCTTAGCCCTTCAAATAGAATTTTTAGTATTGATTAGTTTCAACTATTGACCATCTTCAACACTTTCCAAGCCGACCTGAATCATATGGGATGCTGATCCTGGGGGACCTATGATCCATTAATACAGTTTTTCTTTAGTATGGGCCATGAGGATACCCCGACTCCACGCCGACACAATAGGGCCTCAGTGGGAAAAACCGGACCCTGAGGCAACACAAATCCGACCCTTCTCGTGCCATTCAAATAATGTAATAGGGGAGAAACTCCGACCCCATGCCAATGAGCATATCATGGCCTCGGTAGGACGTACTCGACCCCGAGCCGATAATAAATATGGCCAAAAGGGAATGATCCCTCCTTGTATCATTCAAATAAGGCGATGGGGGAGAAACTCCGACCTGATGCTAATGAGCATTCCAAGGTCATGGTGGGCGTATCCAACCTCGAGCTGATAATAAATATGGCTACAAGGGAATGATCATTTCTTGTGCCATTCAAATAAGGCCATGAGGGAGAAACTATGACCCCGTGCCAATGAGCATACCAAAGACTCGGTGAGATGTACCCGACCGCGAGCTGAAAATAAATCTGGCCACAAGAGAATGATTTGTCCTTGTGCATTCAAGTAACCGTGGGGGAGAAACTCTGAATTCATGCCAATGAGCATACCAAGGCTTCGGTGGGACATACCCAACCTCGAGCCGATAATGAATCTGGCCACAAGGGAATGATCATTCATTGCGCCATTCAATAATATGGCCTCGATAGAATGAATGCAGCTCCTAGTTATTATAATCGCTTGGCCACAAAAGAAATTTTCCCTCATTATACCATTCAAATAACATGGCATCGGTGGAATGAATGCAGCCCCGAGACATTATAATCCTAATCAAGAAAAATGGAGGGAATATTTTCAACTTGCGGCCATCCATAAACATTAGTAATGGCATCTTATGCCATGTTGCATAAAATCAAAACAAAAAATGATAAGTGTAATGGGGTGACGTGTCAAACACTCCGTATTGACCTAAAAACATTAAACTAATGGTGGCAGCGTCCTGCCCTGCGTTATTTTAAATAATTCTGAATCTTACAATCCAGACGTCCTGACGAATTGAGCTATGGATCAGGGGGCGGCCAACGCCATGGCAGAATTTTCCTCAAGCTAGGCAAACCCCGAGTCTGCAAATGCCATCAAGACCTAATAGTCTTTCATGTGCTATGCTTTTACAGATCTAGAATGGGATAGCTAGCGCAATAGAGTCATCTCCCTTCCCCGTGCTAGGTATTTCCCGAGGTTGCAAATGCCACGGTGGCCCGTGAGCCCTCCCCGTGTTATGCTAAACCAACTCTCTTATGGGCTTCAAATGCTATGGGGGAAATATCCCTCCCTATGTTATGAAAATCCTGAGAGTACCGTGGTACCTCACAGCTGTCTTCAAACCATACGTGCTATAGTTTCCTTGGGGTACTAAATGCCACGCCGACCCTTCCGTCGAGCTTGCTATGGATACCTTAGGAGCCAAACGCCAAGCAGACCTTATTGCTCTATTCCTCAAAGGTACAAGGCATTGGGTTTTAACGTTCTATCTTGGGAATTTTTTAATGACACTAGGGATTGGCATGCCACGGGGGTGTGTGCTTTTCCCACACGTGTTGCACCCATTTTAGTATTTCGACCACGAGTATTTCCAAAAAATACCGAACAAGTCTTTTCCATTCAAATAAGAAATAATCGTTTAAATGTGCAAGTAACTTATTTTAAAAAGGGAAAAGACTTCTTGTATTACAGGGATCTACCGCTCATCTTACAACTTTTTGATGGTCATTCTAATATAGGCTCTATTGGATATACCTTTCCAGCATCTTGGCATTCCACGGCTTATTGAGTCGGGTGTCGTCCAACTATTCCAGGTGATAGGTTCCCAACCTGATGACCTCAAGAATATTTGTAAGGCCTTTCCCATTTGGCTTATAGGGAGCCTTATTTTAGCTTTTTATTATTCAGGGTGACTTGCCTGAAGACCAAGTCTCCATGATGAAAAGTTCGGACTCAGACTCTCTTATTGTAGAAGCGAACCATATTTATTGATACGCTGCCACCTTGAGTGCCAGACCCTCTCTCTTTTCCTTGACAAGGTCAAGGTGATGCATGAGGAGTTCTTCATTCTACCATTCTTCAAAATGCTGGACCCGGTGGGTCATCATCATAATCAAAACCGGAATCATTACCTCACACCCGTAAGCCAATGAGAAAGAAGTTTCTCTAATGGAGTCTTTCTAGGTCGTTTGATGTGCCCATAGTACTTCTGGCAGTTCTTCAACCCACAAGCCTTTACATGACCCGGACCTCGCCTTCAGATTGTTCTTGATAGTTTTGTTCTCCACTTCTACCATTCAATTCGACTTCACATGAGCATGTGATACAAATTTGAGGGCAATCTATAGATCTTCACAGAGCTTTGTGAAGCCAGCACTGTCAAACTGCTTCTTATTATCTGTGACGATGGCCTGGGAATCCGGATCAGCATAAAATGTTATTTTTTACAAAATATGTGGCTTTCTTCTCGGTTATAATAGACAGTGACTCAGCCTCCACCCACTTGGTGAAATAATCAATCACAACGATTACAAACTTAGCATGTCCCCGTGCTATAGGCATAGGTTCAATAAGATCCAATCCCCACTAGGAAAACGACCAAGGGCTCGAAAAAATTGTCAGTTTCTCGGGAGGTTGGGGAGGAACATTTACATTCCTCTGATTGCCGTCACATGCCCGGGCCACTCCAACCCATTCTGATGCATTTTCGGCTAGAAAAAACCTTGTCTAAGTGCTTTGTGGGAAATTAATTTCCCACCAGAATGGCTCCCACAGATTCCTTCATGAATTTCTCAAAGCACATAATTTGCCTCATCGGGCCCCAAACACCTCAGATACTACATATGTAGCCCATTCTCTACAGCACCTCATATATCAGTAAAAAATGGGCACTCTGATACTTTAACCTCCTTGCCTCTTTCTGGTCACCCGGTAAGTCCCCAGACTCTCAGTACCTTTTGATCAGGTCCATCTAGGTCAGTGCAACTTCCGCCTCTACCTTCATCATACTCGGTCCTCCCACGCTTTTAGGCTCTAGGATCTCCAATGGGATAACCCGAGGAATCTTTGATTTGATGGATGATGGCAACCGAGCCAATGAATCTGCATATTGATTATTCTCTCGATCGACCTTCTCGAAAGTCACATTCCACATCCCTTCGACCAATGTCTTCACCTCTATGAGGTAAACTATCATATAGGGCTCCCTTGCCTGGAACCTATCATTCAATTGTTAAACAATCAGTTGGGAGTCGCTCTTCACTGGTACATCTCTTACCTCGACCGCCTCACAAAGCCCAGCCTGGCCATGATCGCTTTATACTCAACCTCATTATTGGTTGCCTCAAACGCAAACCTCAGTGCATAACCCAGCTCCTCACTTTCTTCATTACTGAGAATTACACCAACCCCGCATCCTTGCAAGCTAACTGGCCTATTAACAAATAATTCCCACTTCTCTTCCATGATTTTCATGACTTAGGGCCAAGTAAATTTTGCTAACAAGTCAGTTACAGATTGCCTATTGATTGACACTCAAGGTAGGTATGATATTTCATACTTGCTAAGTTCCAATGACCATTTTATAAGACAACCTGAGGTCTCAGATCTATGTTGTATTTGTCTAAGTGGCTAGTCGGTATATAACCCGATGGGGTGAGCTTGGAAGTATGGATGCAACTTCATTGCTCAGTAACTATGGACAGGGCTATCAGCTGTACCGGGTCTCGACATCTAATAAGGCCTTGCAAGAGTAATACACCAGCCTCTGAATTTTGTCTATTTCATGTACTACCACCGAACTTATAGCGTGTTCTGAAACAACTAAAATACATAAATAACATCTCACATGGAATTGGCTTAGCCAGAAGTGGAATTCAGGTCAAGCACTCGTTAAGCTGTTGAAAAGCATTCTCGCACTCGTATGTCCATTCAACTTCTTTTTTGTCATCAAACATTACGGTCATTAGCTTGCCGATATAAACCAACATTGTCTTGCCGAATAGGGTCTTAAAGACCCGATTCACCAACCTTTGATACATCGCTCCGATATTTTTTAATCCAAAGGGCATCTCTTTATAACAATACAGTCCTTGATCCGTGATGAAGGCTGTCTTTTCTTATTTCTTGGAAAATATTTTGATCTGATTGTATCCCGAGAATGCATCCATAAAGCTTAACTGCCCGCGGAAAGTTATCGAATCCACCAACTGGTCCACCTTTGAAACCGGAAAGCTATCCTTTGGGCATGCCTTATTTAAATTGGAGAAGTCCACGCACTTTCTCCACTTTACATTGTCCTTCTTCACCAAGACCAAATTTGATACCCACTCATGGTACTTGACTTCTCTGATAAACTCGGCCTTCCTCAATTTTTCAAACTCTGCGTGGATGGCTTCATACCGTTCTTGGTTGAAAGTCCTCATCTTCTACTCACTGCCTTATGAGACCGGTCGATCGACAGGCGATGACTGATGACCCGAGGATCTATTCCGAGCATATCCTTGTAGCTCAATGCAAAGATGTTTACATATTCCTTTATGAAGTCCACCAGCTTCTCTTCAGACTTTTCTCCAAATCGACCCTGATTTTTACTGTCTTTTCCGAACCAAAAAGTTTCATCGACTCTAGCTTCTCTCCTACTACTCCATACAGAGTGAGGTCTTCAGGTTGAGGATCCATTGGCTCCACTTTGGCTGCTTCATCCTCTATTTCCTTCATTTTCTGCCTCACGAGATCATCAATACACATGGTGTCATTTGATGTGGCTGTAAAATATATTATTTCCTTTTTCAGACTTCTATAAACTATCTTGACCCCATCCTTAGTCGAGAAATTCAGTTTCAGATAGTAGCTTGACATAACTACCATTGACTTCAGCATGAAAGGCCTTCCCAAAATAACCTAGTAGCTACTCAGACAATCTATTATAGTGAAAACCATCATAATAATATGAGTACGAGGGCTTATCCCAATGGTCATTGTCAGCTGTACCCGACCAAGTGGGATGCCAGTAGATCCTCTAGGCCCGTAGAGTGGGGTTGCGTCTTGAATCAATATGGTGAAATCTACCTCAACCCATTTAAGGCATCTCTAGATTTGATGTCCACTACACTGTCGGGGTGCACCAATATCATGTATACTTTTGACCTACCAATATTGGCCTTGATTATTAGCGCGTCATCTTGAGGGTAGCTCATACCCTAAACATTTTCCTTAGTAAACATAATTGGCACTGACCTGGCTTCTGAATCCTTGGGGCATTCTCCGTAGTCATTAACTCGAGGCTTTTAATCTGACTGTAATTCTTTCTCCTCATGCTATAGTGAACACATGCCTTTACTCTCTTTCGTTCCCTAACCCTCATGGCCAAGTGATCGATGCACTCATTGAGGTAGCTATTCCTCACCAGGTCCTTAACTTACTCATGCAGGTCTCTACAGCTCTCGGTGACATGTCCATTGGCATTATAATGCATATAATAGGCCCTGTGATCTCTGTTCTCAATAGGAAACCTCCTCGGGTCAAGCTCAGTCAGCATGCCCTTGTCATGTATCTCCCGAGCTTTCTGTGACAAAGACATGTTGAGGGCAGTATACGACATGCCCCTGTAACATGTGAAAACTTGATTGGATTTCTGCTATCGGGTGCTGGATTACCTGAGTTATTGTCCTAAACTCTCATTGCCTCGGGCCTGGTCATTTCCATCCACTACCAGCATCCCGACGATTTTCCTGCCTTAGCTCATTCTTTACCCAAACAGCATCCCCTCGGGATATCTTCTCCTCTTCCTCCAACAATACAAACCTTCTCACCTACTTTAGGGCCGCGACATACTTTGGCATTTCTTGGATCTCAAGGTAGGACCATAACCTCCCAACCCTTAAGGCTCATTTAAAGCTTTTTAGTGACTCCGGGGACTCAAATGCCCCAACCTCCAATACCAGGTTGTGGTACCTGTCGATAAAGCTCTCCTCAGCAGGTCGTCATCGCGCTGTTTCATCATCCTCAATAATCAGAACATCTTCCTTGGTGCACATGAACTTTTAAAATAGCGCATGACCTAAGCTGCGAAAAACTTCTAATGCTCTCTGGAGTTAGATTTCTGAACCACAAGCTAGCCTATCCCCCCAGGTTAATGGGAATACAGAATACCTCTCCGACCATGCCCTAGATCTCCATTAGCAAGACAAACTTTAAACATGGGACTTAGGGTCTGTGTTACCTATAGAGATGTCTATCGTTGGCATGGTGAACCTTTTTAGGAACTCCATTCCCAGCACCTCCTTGGTGAAAAATGGACAATATCTCCATATCTTAGTCGTTGTGGGCACCTCTTCGCATGGTCTTCTCCCACTTTCTCATCTCCAACCAAAACCAATCTCTCATTTTGCTCTCTCTGGTCTCCTACTCTTGACTGAGGGTTTCCTCGTACTCACTTCTCTGAGTATGGTACCTCCTACTATTGGGAGCCCTATGCCCCTACTCCGGGTACCGACCTAAATTACTTTCCCCAAAACAATGGATGTTACTAGATGATTTGGGGTTCGCCTATGGTCTTCTTCATACTAAAGCTCTTTTACAGGTGCGACACTAGCCACAACCATTGACCGTACTTTATGAGTGTTTCTTCTTCCGGTCTCTCGATCCTCTTCGACACCTACTACCATCTTCCCATTGACCATCTCTTCTCTCATTCTACTAATACTCGCATGTCTCTGCTCTCCTGCTTTCTTTTCCAATTTTTCAATCTTTTCTATCATAGCCTTCATAAAGGCTCAGGTTGCCTCTCACTCATTTCGATAATTTTCCTTTTCCAACCTTAGAGTTTCTTCTATTTTAGGAAATCAATACCTCGAACAAACCTCCCTCAGCTATGAATTTATTTGGTTAGTAGGGAACCAAAGCAAACTTAGCAAGCAGATAGGTAAATCACACATACAATGATGTACATGGTTCGATAGAGAGTGTCTCCAACCTATGTCCACGAGAGTACAGGGGTATTTTCTTATTACTTGAGGTCAAGACCGACCCGAACTACACTTGGTGTAGTGAGCTTACAAAGAGCGTGTAACACCTCGGGTCTTAAATTAGCCCGTTATAAATCTCTCAAGTGATCGGGAACCGACTGACATTCTCTATCTATCATTAGTTTTTAAGCTTTTAGCTATTTTAGAATTTGTGTTATGTGAAAATTGGTAACCTTTGAATCTGTAGCTTCAACCCTTTTGTATAGGCTTCCAAATTTACTATTCCCCCGCAAATGACGCCAACTCATGTTAGTGTCATCATTGTAGTAACAACTCTCCTCAACTACCCATAATTCGGCCAATCAGAATACTTATTTTTCATTATCATTGCACCAGCCTATGGCTGCCTCTGGCGGCTCTGCTCTGCCACTGCACCGCCCGATAGTGGTTGGCAAGAGCTACTTCCAATGAGAACTGTTAGTTTTCTCATAATCATCATTTGCCTTCTAGAAGCTCATCATTTAAAATAGGGCATACATCACATACTTTTAAGCATAAAACAACATGTGGTCCTAGCTCCATATCTAGGGTTAGGGTACTGAGGTGAATGATGCTTTATCAAAATTCCTGACTTCTCAAACCAGGTCAGGTTCATAAACACTGACCATCTTAGGTCGGTTTCCACAAACACTCAAATGCTGCCAAATCTAACACTTCTTCTTCCGGTCGGGTCGGTATCCCAACTTGATTCATCATCAGTAGGTTCTGTCCTCGAGAAAACTCTTTTGTATAGTGAGGTCGGGCACCTCTATCTGACTCCAGCCTCTATATGCCCTTGGACCTTCACCATCATCTTTTGGTCAAGTACAAACCGCATTCTACCTCTCGTCGGTATTTGAACTTCCTCAGGGTGAAAAACCATCATAAACAACTTTCTTTTAAATGGTAAAGACGTATAAGACCTATGAATAATTAAATTATAATGTAATTGTAAAAACGTCGCAGTTGACATTTAGAATTATTATATCGGTATCATTCTTGAACATTTCCTAGTTGAGGTTTACATTCGTAGTTGGTAAGTAAACACGAGAGACCGATAAATATTGTATAACAGAATATTAGATTCCGGTGGTTTATCTCAGTTAGTCATAAGTCTAAGGAGACTCGTATAGACATGTAGGTGTTCATAGCGGATGAACATTGAATGACTCACGGAAGATTCCTAATAGACGTACGCTTGTGTCAATAGGAATATTCTTAAATAGAGTATCATAGTGGTCCTTTGACTTGAGATACCACAGTGGATATATGAGTTATCCTCCACACTTTGATGGCAGTCACGTCTTCGACCTTTTTAGGTTAGTCCTCCGCCTGTTCATTGGGTGTGGACTTATGCTCATGATATCCGGTGATGTATTTAGAAAGGATCCGTCAGTCATGCGTACAAGATTTAGGTTTCCACTTCATGAGATTGCGATTTTTCAAATCCATCGCCATGGTGCACTCAGAAATAAGTTCTTAGTGTTATTCAAAAATTACATATCTATACGTCGATGAGATTGTACCTTGTGGTATTTATCCAGATGCCTATGACAGAAGGATTATACGTATACGAAGATCTCGACTTGTATAGTTCAGCAAGAATATATGTTGTCGTCTTGAAATTAGAAAAATTCGATTTTTCACGCTCCCCTGTGATACTCGAAAAAGTCGTATTTACGCCAACATATCATGTATTTACTGGCATTGAGATAAGAACAAGCCTTGAGAATATGGAATAACTTTAATTAGCAGAAGTAAGCCAATAGTCCAAGATCCTTAAGGTGGGGTAGGTTAGCTCGGAGTTCTATGAAATTTTATGCCGCTATATCATTATCACCTGCAATAATAATGTTATCAACATAAACCAAGAGATAAATCATAGTATTATCAATATTAGAGATAAATAAATAGGTGTGTACATGAGAGTTGGTGAAATCAGAGGTGACAAGGCACTAGCAAAACTCATGATACTAGGCTCAGGGAGTTTGTTTAAGACTATAAGTAGCTTTGTGAAGTTGGCAAACATGATGTGGATGATCATGATTAATAAAGTCATGTAATTGAGTCATATAGACATCCTCAGAAAGCGTACATTGGAAGAAGGCATTGTTGACATGAAGTTACTGAAAACAACACCAATAACTGACGACAAGACTAAGAACGAGTCGAACTATAGTGGGTTTGATAATTGGATTAAAAGTGTCATGGTAGTCAACTCTAGAACGCTGATGAAACCCCTTTGCAATGAGATGAGCCTTGTACTTTTCAACAGAAGCATCAGTTAAATTCTTAGTACGAAAAATCTACTTACAACAATAAGATTTTTGTGTTGTGTCAAACAGAATTAGTTCCCATGTCCCATTCCGAACAAGAACAGCATACTCATCAGACAACGCATTACACCACTTGGGATCCTTGATGGTCGGAGTCACAAATGTTGGTGCAATTTGAGATATAATAGTAAGTAGTGTAGTTAGGTTTAATTTAGTGATTGGCTTTTGAATGTTGTTTTTGGATCTAGTGACAATAACCTTAGGTGGAGAGATTAAAGAGGCGTTGAAGAGGTATTAGATGGAGAGTGGATGGATGTGGGTAAAAGATACTGAGTGTTGTGCTATAGAGATAATGGAGCCGGAATGCTAGTGCTTTGATTGAGAGAGTTGGTGCGCAAGGAAGATGGTATTATGATGCTTGTAATTAGATGTGGGATAGGCTTGGGGAAAAAAGAAAAGAGAGGGTTTTGGGGCATATGGGGTTAAAGATTTTGAAGCCATGGATGATATACTAAAAATGGGAAGGAGATACAAAGAGGGTAATAAATGAGGGGTTGTTTCAGTAGAAGAATGGTCCAGGTGAGGCTAAATTGAAGTAAAATGGAAAATAGTCTCGATTAATTTGACATAACCTGAAATGTAAATGCGATCAGATGTGGGATCTGAAATTACCTATAAGCACATACAACAAACAACTCTATACCCAAGAGGGGGTGAATTGGATAACGGCCAATATTACGAAAATAAAAAATCTTGTCAATTTTACGCTATTAAGTTAGTAGCTTTACTAATTTGGCTCAGGTCAATTTTCTCAATCACAAATATCCCAAAAACAAGTTAATAAATAATATGCAAATATGAAATAAACTTGCGATATTTAAAAGAGTAAGGGTTAGAGAAATTAACACCGGATTTATAGTAGTTCAGCCAACAATGCCTACGTCCAATCCCCCAATCTGCGATTGAAGATTTCCACTAAGTTGATCCATAACTGACACCGAGTTTTCCGTGGCTCACTCACAACCAAGAGTTTTACTCCGAATGGTCTTCCGTGCTATGCCTCCAATCTTTAAACACTTTAGAGAAAAATTATCACACCAGATTTTTTCTTTCAATTTTGTTCACTCTTTTTTCTTTCAACACTTGAGAGAAAACTTTGAACAAGAAGGTGGCCATGGTTTGGAAATTATGAATTAGGGTGAAAAGGAAAAAAAAAAACTTTCCTTTTATACTTGGGTTTTAACTTATTATCAAAAAAATTAAAATAAAAAATAAAAACCATTTTCCCATCCTTACCATAATTTCGGCATGCCCTAGCTTTTTTCATAACAACCAATTTTTTACTTAATGTCATAATAATGATATTATTTAGTTTCCAAAATAAAAAGGTGTAACTACTAATTTGGTAAATCAAATGACATAGCTTGCATGGAGGAGTTCGCAGTACAGTGAGGATTCATATCAATCCATATATGACAATCTAGTAGATTGAAATTAATTTCTTTATTTAACGAATATTATAAGAAGCTCATTTCTATTTGGGTCTAGTCCTATATGATCACATCATATAAGGTGCCTTCATTCTCATGTCACCATATAGACGATCACAGATCAAGGTCGCCATACAATTATAGAATAGACCGCAGCTACAGATAAACCACAAACAAATTACCCGCTTTATTTGAACTCTATTAACTATTTTAGATTATTAACTTCAGACTTAAATCCTATTGTGTATGACACTCATACACTAAGTCTGAAGGCACATGAGTAATCAAGAGTAAATAAGATAATTCATAATATGCGATTTAAATCAAACATTTGATAAATTAATAATTTATTTTTTATTTCATAACAAATAATTCCATTTATATTGCATGAGCTCTAGGGCATATATCCCAACAGGTACCGCTCCACGGGCCATAAGGAAACCCGGTAGTTATTAACCGACACATTTACTAACCCAGTAGGTAAACATCCATGGTGAATATTGAGTTTGATTTCTCGAACTGGTTCAAGCATTTATGGGATTATGAGAGGTTGGAAGTGGAGAGGATTTGAATTATAGGGACACAACGTAGTTTCTTATTGATTATCTTCACATGCAATTCGTCGAATGAAATTGGTGTGTCATTGCTATTAATGCCATCAATAATAGATTTGTACTCATAATTAAGGCTGTTGATGGCTTTTTTCGTTTTAAGGGCAAAAAAGGAAATTCATATTTCGAACAAACCCTCCCAAATGGGAATTTATTTGGTTAGTGGGAATTGCACAAACTTGATAAAAGATTGACAACCACGGAGACAAGAATTTACGTGGTTCGACGGAGAGTGGCTCCAACCTATGTCCAATGGAGAAAGGGGGATAATTTTATTACCTCGGGCAAGAACCGACCCACTCCAGCACCACACAAAGAAAATAAATGCTTATCTAATACCCCTCAAGTTGACAATGTGGTCGGGTACATGACCTACTTTCTCTTTATATCACCTAGTTTTCTTCTCTAACTTAGCTCTTAAATTACAAGTATTATAAAATATGAAAAAATGATAACCATTTCTAATTTGATTTCTACCTTTTATATAAGCTCTCAAAATATTTGTTGCAACCGACCTTGACGTCAGCTCATATCACTAAATCATCATTACATCCCTTAGTCATTGCTTCCACCACCTTCTTAACCAATTAAATAAGCTCATTTCCATGCTATTTTACCGTCCTATGGTGGCTATTACATCGACCTATAACGGCTGTTGTTTTGCCATTGCACTGACCCGTGGCAGATGGCAAGGCCAATGATTAATATGAGCCGCTGCTTTATCTCTTTAATAATTATACTTCTAGATACACTCATTTCCAAGTAGGGCATACGTCATCCTGCTCCCAAACTGGTTGGTCATCATCTCATCTTCGTTCCTCGGGTCGGGTTACCGAGACAAATAGTACCTTCAAATCCAAACTTCAGAAATGTCGGGTCAGGCTCCCCATACTATTGAAACTTCATCAGGTCGGGCCAAACAAACTCTTGGAAAACCCCAAAAATCGTCTTTCAATGTGGTCAGGTTAGGTACCATCAACATTTGCCTCACCTCAAAATTTCTCCTTAGGGACAACCTTCATCACATACCATGGTCGAGTCATGTTTCAACCTTCTTCTAACTTCTGACCTTTGGGCTATCCTTTTAGTTGGGTGTTACTGTAATACCCTTCATCCTTCCTCGGTATAAGGGTTTATAAAAAAAACCACCACAAACATATGTCTCATAGTTCTCGGTAGTAACGAGTTTTTGAGTTGATTTCGATAAATTTCTAAAAGATGGTGTTGCAATCAGGCAAACGTGGTTGGGACGGTTAGACTTCATGTCAACTAAGCATCAAAGTTTTCATCTTCAGCCAAGAAACTTTTCCCAAACATGATCCTCATGTAGCATCTATCTTCCATTTTTCCTTGCATTGGGTGTCACAAAGCTTCACCACATCGAGACAGCTCGCCTTGTTTTCTGCTAAATATGCCTTTTTCTGACGGTTGTCTTTCTTTCATCGCTATCCGAAAAGGGCTCCTAGGGTTCTGAAACATCCATAGGAATATGTGAAGGTATAATAGTCTTCCTTAAATGCGGTCTTCACACCTATCAAATCGCATTCGTTTCCTCTCTCCTATAGTGCGAAATGTCATCTATCTATGACTTGCCCGCCCAAACTGAGTGGTTGAGATTGATTGAGCATGATGTATTCATTCGAACACTTTATTTGAATTCAAGGGTTAAGATCGACCCGTGTATGTGGCATACATCCATACATTTAGCATATATAAAGGCCCTTCTTCTATTTTCAACATTTTTACCACTTTTTCTTCTGCAAAAAAACTCTCTGAAGCTCACTCAAGTTCTTTGATATGGATCTGAGGCTGCCCATACAGGGGTATTTTACGAAGATGCTTGTGGCCATGAATCTAGACCATTGCCAGTTGAATTTGAATGGATGGAGAGTGTTTTCCGGGCTATACATAATATGGAGTCGGGACGGCCAAGGTGAGCCAACTTTCCATTAATTGAAGCGACTCTACTGCCTCAATGCCAACCCAAATGAGTACAAAAGTTTGTATTATTTATCCATCCACTCCAAAGACAAAAGCATCATCACCAAGCTCCCGACCACCAACAAAAACTTCAAAGACAAATAGTTTTGGATCAAGATTTTTAGGGGGCAAAACTAGCTCTACAAGGGTAAACAAATTATTATCCTGAACACCTTCAAGAAATGAGGTAACAACCCAACCTTTTCAAATTTATTTACTTACTAACATATCCACCACCCTTGTAGCTTGTTGGGGCGACCCGCCTAAGTTGTATCATCAAGTTGGGGAGAGAATAAAAATGGTAACCAAATACGTGGGCCATTATTTGGAAATTGTCAATGGATCTTCTATGGCTGAGGCGAGCCTCATCTCTGATACCCTTCCACGGGTCAGAAGGGAACCCGGTAGTTATTAACTGACATTTTTACTATTTTATTTACTGTATTTTGTTGTCTTCTGCTTTCACTTAACCCAATCTCTTTTTCTTGCTTTCTAACTTGTATTTTATTTCTTATTCAGCAATGGCTAGAAAATGATTAACCCCTTCTATGTTGCCAGTGCTAACAAGCGCCAGGCTCGGGCAAGCCATGTACCCCCAGCCCTGAGTCACTACACCACTACTACCACCATCATAAAAACAAAACACTTCAACACCACCACCACCACCCCCAAAGCTGTAAAAAAGGTGGGTTCACCGGGTCGGTGTTGAAATAACTTAGCCGAGCCTAGAAGAGTCAACTCCACATAGAGTCAACCTATGAGAAAGCCCCGATGGCCCTTGTTCGATAAGAAACTACCACTCCTAACACCCTGGGGGTTAGCCACCTCCCCAAGAACATGAGGTCGTCGATGGGCCACCTCATCTCGACCATCAGTTATATGACCAAGATAGTCAATTTTGAGGATACCGACTCATTTAAAAATATTTCTCCCGATGCGCTCATCACCCAAGTCGATAGCTTCCTCCAAAAGGTAAAGAATCTTCAATTTGATCCCTTCGAATATCAATTATCATTATGTACTGAATAGATCCTCTATTTATGTAGATGGCCTATCTGATAGCCAAAAATATGGATGTGCTGACTAGCACGGTGGAAAATGGGGGTATGGCCCAAATATTACAAACCGAGCTGACCAAGAAAGAGCAACAGCTTAACAAAGAATTCACCACTACAAGAGCTGAGACTGAAGCAGTTCATCGGGCTAACAATATCATAAAGAAGAACGGGATGAAGCCAAGACAATTGTTGCAGCTCGAGCCCTGAATTTGAAAAAGCAGCAGACAATGGCAGCATTGACTGATGAGATGCTGAAATTGGCAAAGACCTAGTTGGCCTTAGTCAAATTTGAAATGGCATCCTTTCAGGCCCAGATCGATGAGCGCATTGAGGCGGCACGAATTGATGCCCTGATCAAACAGTTGGAAAGGTCGGTGGACCTAATTACCGATACGATTCCAGGGCTTGACCTAAGCAATCTATCCTCATAATTTCCCAGACAGATGAAGCTTTTGAAAAGGCACATAAGGACAATGTCCCCTAGGAGGTGGCCCCAATGGCACTATATTTGGCCCCTCTAACTGTTGTGCCTCATCCTCCCGAAGATGCCCCCTACTGCCCTCAACTAGCAACACTCCTGCCACAGCTCCAGCTCATGCTCCAACTCCTGCTTCTACTACTTCTTCTTCTCTTGCTCTTACTCTAGCTCAAGCTACATGCGACCCCTCCACTCATGTAACTGATACCCCCTCGGTTGAAAATCCTGAGGGTGAAAATATTGTAACTGATCTCATAGTTGAATAAAATATTTTCTTTTATACTTACTTGATTTCTTTTGCATATCCTGATGCACACACCGAGCAAAGTCCTAATCTATACCATTATTCTTTCAATACTTAGAAAAAATTTCACCTTGTAATTTAAAACTTGATAATAACCTTGATCAGGCTAAAAAATGAACTCATTTAATCTAACCCACTGAGGATCATTCCTCATTCGTTAATACTTAGACAATTGACAGGATAATCTGATGCCCATCCACTGATATGAAAGGTAAACTAACCTGACCATATTAACACTCTGACCTGTAGTCTTGAGGCTTACCTCCATACTTAGCCAAAAATAATTAAAAAAAATCCACCTTCACCAAGGGCTGTAACTGCCCCACATATTCAATCTCCATCGGGTCAATCTGAGCCGGTGTTGACTGGTACATAGCCAAAAGAAGCTTATTTTTGTAATGGTCATAACCAGCAAACCCGATTCATTTATTTCCCTTAAAACCGATCTCAGCTGGTGCTGACTGGCACTTACCCGAAAAATTGGAAGTGAAGAGAGGCCTCAATTTTCTTCCTTTCCAACGCACTATGAATACCATGCGTCGAGGGTAAGTTATAACCTATGTGCTGACCACAAAGCAAGGCCTTGGGGGAAAAGCTTCCAACCCCATGCCATTTAATTATATGATACCGAATGAATGCAGATCTCTTAATGCTGCTCTTCAGAACAGTAGGGCCTTAGAGGAGAAACTCCAATCTCGAGCAACTCAACCTTCATGGTTATGAGGGAATACACTCTCCCATTACTGTCACCTCAATATGGCCTTGGGAAATTCATCCAACCCTGATCCATTCCCAAAATAAGGCGTTAGAGGAAATCATATGACCTTGAGGTGTTCACTCGTAAAGGCCATGGCGAAAACATCCAACTACAAGCTATTCCCAATATAAAGTCTCATGGGAAATCATCTGACCCCAAACCATTCACTCGTAAAGGACTTGGGGGAATCATCCAACCCCAAGTCATCTTAATACTTAGCCATGAAAGAACAATCCCTCATCTTACCATTTAACATACCATAATAAGGAATTGGAGGAATCCATCAGACCTCAAGCCTTTAAATCAACTAAAAGACCACAAGAGGGGAAATATTCAACCTCAAGTCATCCATATAAAAGGGCATCGGGGTTGGCGTCCCACCTCGTGCTGTATCAAATCAAAACGATAATGTAACAGGAGTGGCGTACACTCACACCGTACTACCTAAAAACATCATGTTTTATGTTGCTCAAAACAACAAAGTTCACCGATGTAGCATACCATCCGGTGCTTACTGAGGTCACAATCGTCAGGTGGGAATTTAACATTCCATCTTCGTTCATCGGGTCGGGTAACTAAGACAAATGGTACTTCTTCAAATCCAGACTCTAGAATTGTCGGATCGGGCTCGCCATACGATTGATACTTCATCAGGTCGAGCCAAATGAACTCTTGGATAACCCAAAAAAATCATCTTTCAATGTGGCCGGGTCGGGTACTATCAACACTTGCCTCACCTAGGGGTGAGCAACGGTTCCGGGTCTACCCGGAACCTGTTGGAACCGGACCGATTTTCCGGATTTGGAACCGGAACCAGTTATATTCGGGTAGGTTCGGTTCCAAAAATGAAGGAACTGATTTTATCCGGGTAGGTTCCGGTTCCAAAATGATCGGAACCGGAACCGGACCATGGAACCGGTTTTAATAACGTACCGGATAATTTCTGTTGAAATTTAGAACCTAAATTAGGTCGAAAACTGTATTTCTGAGAGTGAATCTAGTCTTAACAATGTGAAATTTATAGATGTTTAAAACATTTTTATTACTTCTTGTTATTACTGGCTATTTCCAATTGGCCAATACTTTTACTGGATTATAACATTTTTTATTTATTTGTTCTGATTACATTCAACTGAGTGTTAAACTGGGACTACTGATGGCCTCTGTTTAAACTGGGACTACTAATGGCCTATGTTTTTAAAAGTCTAAAGCTTCATTTTCTTCGTTCTTGAGCTTCCGCACTCCGATTTGGTCCCCGTTTTTTCCTACGGACTCGTATTGGAATGTAATTTTTATTAAAATATTTTAAAATAGGGTAATTCAGAACCGGACCGGAACCAGATTGGAACCGAATAATAGGGTACCCTATTTAATTGGGTAGGTTCCGGTTCCACTTAGTGCGGAACCGAATTTTTCTGGGTAGGTTCCGGTTCCATGCGGAACCGGAACCGAAACCGGTTTTGCTCACCCCTAGCCTCACCTTTGAATCTATCCTTAGGGAGAACCATTATCACATACTACGATCGGGTCATGTTTCAATCTTCTTCTAACTTATGAGTCGTTGGGACTTTCTATCCATTTAGTTTTGTGCTACTACAATACCCTTCAGCCTTCCTTGGTATAAGGGTTTACAAAAAAACCACCATCATCAAAGGCTATCAAGGATTTTCTCCATTAGATCTTCATGATCCATAGGTTTGCTTAGGGCTGCAAATAGGGGGAAGCCTCTTATATGTCAGACCCCCTCAATTTTTTTCAACTATTAGTAGAAGTAAATAATAGAAATATCTTTTTGAATTTATAAATTAAACTCTTAAAGATTACAAAATCCCCTTCAGAGAACCTCCTATCTCCGCCCTTGGTTGCAAATTCATCCGCACATTTTACTAAACTGCATATAATCAAAAATTACCTTGATGGCTTGCTTTATCTATTCCTCGTTCTGTTTGATGTTTCTACGAGAAGGTCTGGTGATAGGTTCACAAAAGTATGCTTTGAATGTCAATTATATGAGTAATATTGCGACTTTTAGGAGGTAATTTGGATATTTTAATGCATTTATATTTTATATTCTTTATTTCATAATATTTCCAAATTTATATTATAAGAATTAGGTTAGAAATTTTTTAGAGAAAAAATATAAAGAAGGGGGTTTTAACAATCATGTAAAAGGGATAGGCTTGGGTAAAGTTTAGAAAAATATTATGTATTTGTCCCCTAGCACTACAAGAATTAGACCATTTAGCGTCGAATTATTTCGACGCCATAAGTGACGATTTCGACGCAAATTATATTTAGCGTCGAAAAAATTAGACGCAAACAATGGACGATAAAATGTCGACGAAAACCAATTTTAGCGTCGAAATAAATAACTGCGACGCTAAAAAACAGTATTCTGCGTCCAAGTTTTTCGACGCTAAAGTAAATTGTTCGACGCTATATTGTATATTTGGCGACGAAATATATCGACGCAAAAATTCTCACTTTTAGCGTCGAAATGTGTCGACGCTAACGTATATTAAAAAAGTATTATATGTAAGCTTACAGCGACCATTGTTGTTACTATTAGCGTCGAAACATTTCGACGCTAAAAGTGACTTTTAGCGTCGAAACTTGTCGAGGCTAACGTATATTAAAAAAGTATTATATGTACCCATTTTTGATACTATTAGCGTCGAAATATTCGACGCTAAAAGTAAAAATTTTATTTTTTAAAAAATTAGTAATTTACTTAATTTTTGGTCTAAAATATTTAATTTAGTTGAAAAAAAATGTAATTAATGACGAAATATTATATTGAAATTTGTTTTAGAAAAAAGAAATATTATATTAAATTTATTTGTTCAAAATGTTTATACAAAACCAAATATAAAATTAATTGCTACTGTGATGGAGGGACGCTCGAGCCCGATGCACCATAACTCATTGAGGCCTCGAACATCTGACGGAAAGCCAGCAGTTGCTGTTCCAACTGCTCCATCTTCTTCTCGTGGTCCACCGTGACCTGTTGTAGCTTCTCCTTAGTCTGTTGCAGCTCGTCTCGGGTGCTGGCTAACTCGTCTCGAAGAGATACATTGTCCGAATTACCACTATTGCGTGCAGATGACGTTGGCTTCTTACGAGTGCCAAGACCAACGTTGTAAGCTGTCTGATTCTTGAAAACCAATTGCGACAGCTGCTCATCTGGTATGGGGTCGGTCCCTGTCTCCTGAGTTTGATGTTGGAGTTCCATCATTTCGTTCTGTTTCAAAAAATAAGTTAATATTAGAATTTGAGAAAAAAATTTAACATATATAATATTAATTATTTTATTTTAAAAACTGAAACTTACATAGCAGCGTTCGGCTTCTTCATTTATCCATTTCTTCTTGTCATTGTAATGCGTCACACGGAAAAAATCTGGAAATGATTGCACCTCACCTGTGTTACTCTGTTATAACATAAAATAAATTCAATATTATTCCAGATAGTAAAAACAATTAACTGTTAAATTTTACGTTAGGATATATTTACCTCAGAATGTTCGGCACGATGTTGGATAAATGGCTTCGAACCTGCACGGTGGTTAAAACGCAAGTGACTTCGATTTTCCGCATTTGCGTGACATTTATCCTGTATTCACCAACACTGTAAGTACCGAAAACAAAGACAATTATAAATTTACGTTTATTTCAAAATTTACCTCGTGTTTTTTGCTAGACCAAAGCTCACATAAGAATGTCCAATCTTGTTCCTCTATAAAATCAGGCTTGTGTTGTGGAGCATTTGAAGGTCCATGTTCGTCGAATATTGGTTTCAGGACTTTTGTTCTATAATCTTTATAACTTTTCCCCATGTGGTAGTCAATATATTGTTGGACATTCACTTGGGTCAGATCGAACTCGAACCATTCCTACATGAAAATTCGAGTAAAAATAAGTATCAAATAAAAATGTTAAATAACAAACAATATCGAAAACTTACAAGTAGCGAAGGGAATAGCTGGTTCATTTTTGTCTCCCACGGTATCTTTCTCCAAGATACGTAGTTTTGGGGAGCTTCATATCGAGCTGTAGCTCCTATGGCTGTATTAAACGCTGAATTATGTTGTCCGACTTGAGTGTGTCCATCATCTGATATCTCTATCCGAATACGGCCGTGAGCCTTAACGTACTTAGCCAACCCCAGGCCACGGGTGCGTCCTCGACCCTTCACTGTACTGGACTCACCTGTGCTAGCAGAGAAATCACCAGGGCCAGTTGCCCTTGTTGATGTAGATGGAGTCGCGGTAGCCCGTTTGCGATTGCCCGGTGCCATCTGCAAAACCCGTCGCATTAGCGTCATCAAATTCCAAAGTTCTTATACATATACATACATATCCATACAAGTCAATACAACTTAACAAAAGCGCTTATCACATCGAATGCTCACTTTCGTAAGTTTCGAATTCCAAAACACATACAAACATTCCAAAACACTATATATATACTATATGAACTTTCGAATTCCAAAACACATACATATACATATGAACTTTCGAATTCCAAAACACATACAAACATTCCAAAACACATACTATATATACTAAAAAAACTTTCGAATTCCAAAACACATACTATACTATACGAAGTTTCGAATTCCAAAACACATACTGTACTAAATGGACGACGAAGTTAAACGGAAAACAATCGGGGGCTGCCTGTTCTGCCCAGAATTCTGCCAGTCCCCGTCCCTTTAATTCGTCGATCATCATCTTCATTCATTATCATATTCGTCCCTCTAATTTCGACAAATCATCATCAAGCATCAACAATAATCATCAACATCATCAACAAATCATCAACAAAATCATCAAAATCATCAACTTCATCAACAAAATCATCAACAAAAATCAAAATCATCAACATTCATCAACAAAATCATCAACAATCATCAACAACAATCATCATCAACAAGCATCATTATAAACAATAATCATCATCATTCATCATCAACAAGCATCATCAACAATAATCATCATCATTCATCATCATCAACATTCGTCATCATCAACATTCATCATCATCAAGCATCAAATAAAAATTAAAAAGTGAGACTCACCTTAAATTTGTTGCTTGCAATGTGTATAAGCCGAGAATTGCAGGAAGGTTGGGCGAATTTGGGTCGTTTGCGCAGAAGAGAAGAGGTCTCTGGTTTTAGGGATTTGAACGACATTTAGCGTCGAATTTACAGTCTTTTAGCGTCGAAAAATTCGACGCTAATAATTAGGCGGTCAATTAAAATTTAGGGTTATTTTTCCGGGAAATTAAATTTTCATATTTAGCGTCGAATAACAACATTCGACGCTAATATAACCTTTAGCGTCGAAATAAATTCAGTTTAGCGTCAACAATTTCGACGCTAAAAAATTGGCGGTTTATTAAAAATTTTGGGTTATTTTTCCGGGAAATTTAAGACATTTAGTCGAATAATTTCGACGCCAAATGTAAGGCATTTGGCGTCGAAAGTTATATTCGACGCTAAATGTGTATCATTAAAAATAAAAATTGAAAACAAATATATCATAGTTATACTATTAATCATTACGTTAATATTTCAATCATATCTAAAGCGTAATTAAAATCAACAACCATACATTAATCCATATAAATTATTCATCCATTACAAAATACTGTAACTTCATAATTAATCACTATTATCGTCGGTATTTGAGGATTCGTGACTGGAATCGAAGTCATCTTCAGTGTCAAATTGTTCTTCACTTGCTACTTCAACGCTCACTTCAGAATGAGGAATTAGCTCAACGTCTGTACTAGCTCGAGTTAATGTGATATTTTCAGGAACGTTGACAGTTGGTCCAACAAATATCTGTTCAGGAACTTCAAAATTGCCCGAGACTTCTTGTGTTTCATCTGATATGTCAACTCTATCTTTCTCCTGCGTGTCCCAAATGGCCCTATGTTGTAACTTTTCTACCACCATCCATCCAGTTCCTAACTTAGGATCAGGTATATATATCACTGAACGTGCTTGGGTACAAAAAATGTATGGATCATTCTTGTACCAACAACGTTGAACATTAATTGACGTGAGATGATTACTAACTTGAATTCTCCTCTTTCTGGCATTAGTGTCAAACCACTTACATTGGAATAGCACAGTATGTCGTCTGGGTCGATATATGAACTCAATGACCGATTGCAATACGCCGTAGAAGTCAATTACATCTGAGCCGTGTTCTCCTTGGACTACAATTCCAGAATTTTGAGTCACATGATTAACATCTCGCTGTTCGGTATGAAATCTAACTCCGTTGACAATACATCCACTGTACTCATACGCCTGCATTTGAGGCCCATAAGCCAAAGAAACCAACGAGGATTGCGAGTCCAATTGACCATTTTCCACTTGATTAATAATCTGACAATGAAATATATGTGTTAATATAACAAACTGAAATGTCTAATGTTAGGATCAAAATAAAAAAAAAATATTATAACTTACAGTTGTCTCAAACCATTTAGGAAATTCTTTTTTGTGGGTTTCATCAACATTATGGTCACCAGCAATTTGTAGCATTGTTAGATGTTGCCTACAATAAATTATCACGGTTAATGTATGGAAAAAATTCAGTAATGATGCACCAGAAAAACTTACATTAAATACGGTTGCACTTCATCACATTACTCAATATAAACCAATGCGCACGTTGAACTTCCTGACGGGTTAGTAATTTGACACCTACTGCCCCAAATGGTCTGTAATTTTGACGGAACACTGTGATCTCTTGGCTATTACTTGCATCTCCATCATAATTTCGTGGCCGACGATTGAAATGAGTTTCAATATTCTGCATGTACATGGAACAAAATGTTATTGCTTCATTTATTATAACAGCTTCAGCTATTGAACCTTCAGGTCGTGCCTTGTTTTTGACATATTGTTTGTAATCTCCCAAAGCTCTGCAGATATGACAACAAGTTTGCATTAACACTAAATTCTATGCAAAAAAAACGGTTACAAATTTTCTTATATAAAACTGTATATATATATATATATAGTACCTCTCAATGGGATACATCCATCTGTAATGGACAGGACCTCCCTTTCTAGCTTCATCCGGTAAATGCACAGCCAGATGTACCATGACATCAAAGAAAGCGGGTGGCAAAATTCGCTCCAGCTTGCATAGGATTATCACGATTCCTCGCTCAAGGTCGTCAATAACAGATGTGCTTAATGTCCTCTGACACAATTGTTTAAAGAAGCCACATAGATCAAGTACGGCGTCGCATACATTCGGGGGGAGATAAGGTCGAATGCCAACAGGAAGGAGAATCTCGAGGCACATGACAATCGTGACTCTTTAATCCCGTTATTGTATCATCTCTGACCCAACGCCCAATATTGGATGCATAATTATCAGGGAATTTAACCATTTTCAGCCAATCACAGAATGATTTTCTCTCCGATTGATTGAGCACATAACTAGCAGGAGGCTTAATAAAACCTCGAGAGGAGAGTCTTGTAAATGCAATTCACTGCGAATTCTAAGATCTTGTAGGTCCAATCTAGCATTTACAGTGTCTTTTGTCTTACCCGGAATATTGAATAGTGTACCCACTAAACTCTCACAAATATTTTTCTCTATATGCATTACATCCAAATTATGTCGCAAACTCAGAGTCCCCCAATATTCTAACTCAAAGAAAATACTTTTTCCTGTCCAATTCAACTCTTCAGGTAACCGTTTTCGATTTTTATCTCTATTATTAGGATGTTTACCTGGTGTGCTGTCTTTGAGATGTTGATGTTGGCAAAGTATGTCAAATGCAGACAATCGATTGGGCTTACTCTGAGGTTCATGTTGCCCGTTAAATAATTTACTCCTCCGCCAAGGATGACTCGACTCAAGAAATCTCCTGTGCCCCGTGTATCCGATTTTATTCCGTAATCGTTGCGAAGGTGTATGATCCGCACAAACTGGACATGCCATGTATCCCTTAGTGCTCCATCCAGATAATGAACCATAGGCTGGAAAATCATTAATGGTCCATAATAATGCGGCATGCATCTGAAAATACTGCTCTGAAGCTGCATCATAGGTATGCACACCCACATTCCATAATGTTTGTAACTCCTCGATCAATGGTCTCAAGTAAATATTTATATCTTTACCAGGTGAACGTGGACCAGGGATAAGCAATGACATAAACATGAACGGATCCTTCATACATTTCCATGGAGGTAAGTTATATGGAATGACAATAACGGGCCAGATGCTATAAGAGTTGTACATATTCCCAAATGGGTTAAAACCATCAGAGGCAATACCTAACCTGACATTACGGGGGTCCTCAGCGAAACGAGGGTACATGTCATCAAATTCCTTCCATTCGGTTCCGTCCGCAGGATGTCTAAGTATGCCCTCCGCACCGATCCTCTTTTCATGATGCCACATCATATCAGTCGCTGTGTGTCGTGACATGAACAATCTCTGCAGCCTGGGCGTTAAAGGGAAATATCGCAATATCTTTTGAGGCACTTTCTTCCCCATACCACGGACTTTGTACCGACTTTCACCACATATCGGACAATGTTCAAGTGATTCATACTCGGCACGAAATAATACACAATCAAACTTACAAGCATGAATGGATTCATACCCCATTCCCAGATCACGCAACATTTTCTTTGCCTCGTAGTACGACTTAGGCAATTCGCTTCCAACCGGTAACATTTGGGCCAGTAACTCTAACATCATATCGATACTTTTGTTGGTCATTCTGTTGATCACTTTAATGTGTAATAATTTCACAACGAAATTCAAGATCGACATTCCAGCACCTTCGAATGGAATTTTTTTTGCCTCATCAAGTAGTTCACTAAATAAATTTTGATCATTTCCACTTAACACTGGCATGTCGCCACTAACACTATGACCAAGTTGTGGACCTTGTAAGTCATGCAAAATATCGGCGATCTCATCGTTTGCAGGTTGATTGTAACTACTGCTCCCTTCACCGACATCATAAAACCGTGACTGAGAATGATACTGCTCACCGTGATAAATCCACGTACGGTAAGTTGGTGATATTCCTGGCATGTATAAATGATTATGAACTTCATCTAACCGCTTCCTTTTCCTATTCAAACAATTTGCACATGGACAACGAACACGACCTTCTGCATCAATGTGTTGCTTTGCGACTTCCATAAACTCAGACACTCCATTACGATATTCAACACTCAATCTATCCAGAGCGCTCATCCAATTTCTATCCATTTCAGCAGAATACCTAAATATAATAATATAATTATTAGATATCATTTTACAGTAATCAACATTACTAATTCAGTAATACTTAATTTAAGCACATATATATATATTTGGTTGATAAATTAAATAGTTTACAAAAAAATTATATTTTATTAATTAATATACTTACTCTACATATATGAATCATAAATCACTAACAAACAACATATAAAAACACATATAATCATAAAAATTGAAAATAATAAAGAAATATGAAAGAATAATTACCTTATCGGAAATTGATTACAATTTTATTGAAAATTTTTAGGAGAGATGTGAGGCTGTAGAGGAGAAATTCTCAGATTTCAGAGGATGAAAATGAAGAGAATGAGAGAAAAAACAGAGGGGGAGAAGGGTTGGTGACCATCTGCATTTTAATCTATCTTTAGCGTCGAATACACAAATTCGACGCTAATTGTTGGTTATTAGCGTCGAAAACGGTTTTTCGACGCTACATATAACAATTAGCGTCGAATTTAATTTAGACGCGAAAGAATCAATGATCTGTCGGTGGAAGCTTCATAACTCTTTAGCGTCGAACATATTTGCGACGCTAAAAGTACTATTTTTGGCGTCGAATATTCAAATTCGACGCTAATTGTGTACGTTTTAGCGTCGAAACCGTTTTTTCGACGCTAAATATCAAAAAGGTAGCGTCGAATTTAATTTAGACGCGAAAGAATCAAGGACTGTCGGTGGAAGCTTCATAACTCTTTAGCGTCGAAAATATTTTCGACGCTAAAAGTATTATTTTTGGCGTCGAATATTCATATTCGACGCTAATTGTGTACGTTATTAGCGTCGAAACCGTTTTTTCGACGCTAAACATAATACTTTTAGCGTCGAATTTAATTTAGACGCGAAAGAGTCAGGGATTTGTCGGTGGAAACTTTATAAACCTTTAGCGACGATCTATGTTCGACGCTAAAAGTATATTTGTGGCGTCGACACCTTTTTTCGACGCTAAAAGTGTAATATTTGGCGCCAAAAATTATTGCAATAATATAATTATGCAGCGTCGAATACCATTCGACGCTAAAGTTCTGTTTTTAGCGTCGAAACATGTTTTCGACGCTAAAACATTAATATTCTGCGTCGAAATTTTATTCCGTCGCTAAAAATATGACATATAGCGTCGAAAATCACTTTCGTCACTAAATATCACTATTAGCGTCGAATAATGTTTCGACGCTAATATTTGGACGCTAAAAGCCATAATTCTTGTAGTGTAGAGAACCCTAAACCGTAACAGATGAATTCTTAATAGGTAACTCTTAGTTTTATTTTTAATTCATAACTGAAGTTTGTAAAAATTATAGCCAATTAGAATGGCTTCCATATGAAGTTTCTAAAAGAGATAATTGGTGGAGGCGAGTTTGACTGCATTGCTAATGTTGATGATAGCAAGTGGTTTGGTGGATTCCTATATATGTATTAGGATTGTATATGTATTATTTTCGTTGGCCATGGATAGTGATTGTGAAGAAAGTGGAGAAAAGAGGGGGAAAATGGAGTGTTATATTATTAATCCCGTTAAGTTAATAATTCAGAATGTTTAATTAAGATTTTAATAAATATTTCGATGTTATTGGAGCTCGGAACCGTAGGTCCATTTGGTCCCCGTGCTAGCTCGATATAATGTAGCAAATTAAATATATTTGGATAGTCTAATTATATACTCGCATATATATTATTATTAATGAGATTAATACTATATTTTGTCACACATGTAACTTTATATTAAGTTTAATATAAGCTCTTTATTAAATAAATTATTATAAGATAATCATTTAATTTAATGAATATATTAAAGTATTTAATATGCCATTTTAGGAAATAAATGTTTTAAAAATATGATTTTAAAAATCAATTTTTCAAAAAAGGTAATTATATCTTTTGTTTAGTAACATCCTAATGTCATAAAGATGACAATTAACCAAAAATCATTATTTTTACGATTAGAGGGTTGGCTGAAACTAATTAGATGGAGAGAAAGTGTATTTTGCTTTGATTTTACACAAACAAAAACCTTAAGTATAAAAGAAAATTGGATTCTCTTTTTGACATGACTCACCCTAGCGACATTTTGTTCATAGTTTTCTCACAAGTGTTGAAAGAAAAAGAGAGTGAACAAAAACAAAAGAAAAATTTTGGTGTGATAATTTTTATCACTTAAGTGTTTAGAGATTGGTTTGTGAGCTAGACTAGTTTTTGTTGGTTGTGAGACATAGCACGGAAGGCCATTCGGAGTCGAATCAAAGTCATCGTCATCTTCTTGTCTTTAATTATACACGACAGTGAGTAAAAAAACTGCTCACTGCTGCATCACCTTGGGTGTTTTCGGGGCTCGATTTATTTTGTTTTTGTCCAGAAAAATTAGAGAACATAAATGGACATTTTGTGGCTGATTTGGAGTGATTTAATCATTCAAAATAGTGGTAGAAAAACAGCGACCAACCTGCATAAAAAAAATAGTGTGTCGTACTTGCGTTTTGGGTGTAAAACAGATCAGATCTGAATTGTTGTTCGGGAACTGTTACGGGGCTGGAAAATTGATAAAATTATAAACCAAACATTAGTCCAGGGGCTGGTCATATTCGGCCAAAGAAGGAGAAGGGCAGAAAATGTATTCAAGTCTGATCCAGGTGTCTAAGGCGTTTCCTCTGCACTAGGAAATCGGTTCATACACTACTCTCTTTGCTCCAAGATTCTATCCTTAGTAGTGGGACCTTACAGTTTAGTGGAGTGAGTGGCATCTGTGCAGCCTAATTTCTCTAGACGTTAGATATCTGCCTCCAAGAGGTTTAGAATGATTTGGATAAAGCTTCGGAAGCGATATAGTCAATGAAAGGAAGTTGGAGCACGAGACCGAGGCTCGTAAGAAGGATGTGTCCTCGAAGCTTGAGGAGAAGTTGGCTCAGCGAGAGATTTAAAATCAATATCTACGTGCGGACCAGGCATTGGTTGTCAATGAAAGGGAAGCACTTCGCACTGAAGTCTCTAAGGTTCAGCAGGTAAGGTTCTCCTCTTTCGCGTTTCTGACTTTAATTTGTTTCTAGCTATCGTCTATTTTTTATGGATCGTATTCTTGCAAGACCTGGAGGCGTCTCAAAGGCAGCGGGATGAGTTCCTCCACATGCACTCTGCTATGAACATGGAAGTCTCCAAGTTGAAGGAGAAGTTACAGGGTGCTAATGATCGTCGCCAGGACGAGCTTGAGCTCCTTCTCTCCCAATCCCATGCTCGGTAAAATGTCATCAATTAGGAGAAAAGTGCTAAGTGTTATCTCCTTGGTTAGGAGGACCACGTCAAGGATCCTGCTGACGGAACCTACCGGGGAAGACCTAATGAATGTGACATGGTTGCTGGGGTCGTGGATCATAACTATGATCCATACCATTATATCTATAGCCAAGGCCTTGAGATCATCTTTTTGGATGATTTGGGGGGATGAGGTTGAGAAACGTGTAGGTTTCCAAGATGTTGTGGAATCTTCGGGTGCTACCACACATATTTGATTGACCCATACCTCCCCCTGGTCCATTCGGGGGCTGCTTCCCCTCGAGGTATTCCTGCCTTGGATTCTCATGAGGTTTATTTTGTTCCCTTGATATTTTCGGCTCCTCCTACTCTTCCTGGCCTGCTAGCCCCTACTGTGGAGTCTTCTTCAATCATTTTTCCAGCTGATGTACCATCTCTAGAGAACGTAGCCACTTCTTCAGCGGGTCTTGATTTTGCCTAAGAACTTACAAAATAATTTGGTATAGATGTACATGGCCTTCGAGCCTTATTTTTTTGTAACTTGTACTATTTTTGTATGAATAAAATAATTATTGTCTTTTCAGGTCATTCTATTTTTTTATGATCTTTGAATAAGAAACTAGGTTCTGGCATCTGATCATTGAGGAGGTTGGCATACACTCTAGTTAGCCATCATGAGCGCATTAAGTTAGACACCAAACCATGTCTCCAAAGTACAAAGCTATTGGTCGGGATATCTACACCAACCTCACCTTTGTAAATCAAAAGACTGTTGGACAATTATGACCCATAGCATCACTATTTGTACAGAACATAGTGTTGTTGTACAAATTAACTATGTGACAAAGGAAATTACTCTTTTTGTCATTTGTAATTGGATTACCGATATATATATAAAAATGATAAAAGTCCATATGATTAGTACCAGATTAATAAGATATGAGACAATATTAATCCATGTAAGGTTTAATCATTAAAAATCCCTAGTCGTAGTATTATCGAGACTGGACATCGATAATGCATGATAGACTAGCATTACACTTGTGCGTGTTATGGAAGTGTAACGGCATAGTTCTCATATATTTGGGTATTAGATACTCATGCAAATGTAATAGGAGGTTCTGTTTACCGATGGTATGGAAACAGCTTAACTCTGGATAGACCCCTCGGAATCCCATTGGTAGTATGACTATGTGTCTATGGGAATCCGAATCAGGGTAGGTGTATTTGATCTTAACCTGAGACTTGCACCGCTAATACTTGCGATAATCAATATACTTTGGTTTTGGTCGTCCGGGGCTTTAACAGGTTCTGTGTACGCCTCTTCTGGGTATACTGAGAATCGTAGTGTATTGGGTGTGATGTCAAGATGGAAGTATCACTCCAATCATATGGAGATGATGATCACGCAGGATACGGAACTAGTACTCTTAAGTACTACAGTCATCGGGATAATTTGACTAGGTCATGATTATCCGATTATAGAGACTAGTTACCAGAGATCCGATATATGCTTCGTACGGGGCAGACACAATTCCAGCCCTAGGTCTAGCATGTGATATCGATAATGGATCGTAATACGCAATACTACGTATACTAAGCCTGACGAAGATTATATATATTCCCTAAAAGAATATTTCTGGAGAATTGGGAAGGCACGACGCTTTGCTAGAAGCCAATCATGTCTTGTAAATCGGTAAGAACGTGGTACGAGGTACGCACGTGTTCGGATAGTCTGACGACCGGATTAACTGCCAACATATCCAGGGATCTCATGGGTCGCTTCCCGAAGATGCACCGATGACGTTTGACTCGAACAGAATTAATTATGAGAGAGAAAATTAATCTAGGATTAATTACGGAAAGATTTTATCTGGGATAAAATTCTTAATGGAAGAGAGAGAACGATTAATTTGGAATTAATCGATAAAATAATATATTCGATATATTAAATGAAATTAGATTTCATAACGAAATTAAAATTGGATTTTAATTTTGGCGAACGAATTACTTTAGAATTAATTCGCAAGCGACTTTAATAGTAATCTTGCTAGGCATGATTATTTAATTAAATTTGATTTAATTAAGTCGCAACGAAAATTCGTTAATTCGAAGTTAACGAGCCCGTGCCCGGAACGTGTTTGCGGGCCCACTCGGATTTTGAATTAAAATGGGGCCCACACATAAGTCACATCACTAGTCAACTTTGTCATTTTAGCTTGATGGAAGTTGTTAGTAGTTGTTAACTTGTAAAACACACTTCTATTATTTTATTTGATGTGTGAAAGACTAATACCAACTTTTGGTATTTGGTAATGTGATTTTTGGAAAATCAAAAACACTTCACTCTCTCTTTCATCAACTTGGGCGTGATCCTCCTCCCATTTTTCTCTCATCTTGGGCATTAACCTAGGGTTCTTGTTACTTGTTTTTTGCTTCAAAAATCTTAAGTGCTAGCACACAAAAGGGGTCATTCAAAGGTGTTAGGGAAACCTATCCAAGAGTTTGGAATTCTTAGTTCAAGCTTGGAGCTAAATCATTCATAGAAAGAGGAGCTTGGAGCACTACATAAAGGAGCAAAAAATTTTGAAATCCTATATCCTCATTGCCGATCAATGTGAGTACTTTTTCCGCAACTTACTTTTATTATTCACACAAATTTTATGCTTAATTGATCCTAGGCATGTTCTTTAGAGAACCACAACAATGGTATCAGAGCCTATTTAAGCATGAAATGATTAGGGTTCATAAACTTGAATTTGGGTAATTTTGCTTGGAGCTTGATTTTGTCAAATTGAGTGTTTGGTTATGTTTGGATTATGATAACTTAGAGTTATGCATGATTAATTTGGATAAAAATTGATTAGATAATTTTTTCCTAAATTCCTTATGATGACCGAAACATTGGACCCTTGTAGCTCTTCGTGATTTTTGATTTTTAGACCATTGGATGTGTTTAAAATGCTTGGGTATATTGATTTGTGATTTAATTGGATTGAAATCAAAATTGATGAAAAAATATCCATATTGTCGTGAGCTATTGGAAGCATGTTGGGATTGATTTTGCTTCAATTATGTTGGACATGAATTGATAATGACTAAGCATGATTAATTAATTAAATTGGTGTTTTAAAAATCTTAATTTAACTAATTAATTATGGACATACACTTTAATTAAAAATTATGATATTTGGAATATTGTAATTTAATAAATTAGTCTTTAATTTGGAATTGGGCTATTGATGTTATATTTGGGCCAATTGGGCTTGGTTGGGCCAAGTTCGTTTAGGACAATTGGATTGGATCCAAATTGGGCCTAAAACCATTCCATAAAGTTCAAATATAATTAATGGGCCTTTTAAATTTAATTGGGCCTAATGGGACCGAAATTAATTTTATGGCCAACAGGGTGATTCCTTTATTGGGCCTTGGCATTTGGGTTTCACCCATATTGGCCAAAGCCCATGCCTTATGAATTAATTAAAAGCCCATTGGACTTTAATTAAATTGACATTGGATGTTAATTAGGCCTTTGAGACCCATTAAGATTAGATTTAGAATCTAAGTCGTAAAGGCGCATTAAAAGTGTAATTATTTAATTTGGAATTAAATAAAGAATTAGTATTGAATACAAATTAAATCATATTTAAAATTATAGTTCGATATAATTCAAGAATATGCACTTTGAGTACTTATTCTCAAACGAGTTGGACTCGCGCAAATCAAATCGTTGTTTGAACATTGGATTATCACTTAATTCAAAGATTAATTAATTGGATTAGATTGATTGAATAACATGCTTTGTGTGAATACATGGATGTATTGTATGAATGATGTATATCAGATGGATATTAGATGGGTGAGGGCAATTTTGGAAATTATTGTAATAAATTTAGAATTTATTAAATTGGACATGCGTGTCTAGCCTTTATCTCTTGACTCTTTGTAATTCTTTTCTCACCAATTCCCCTCAATGTAAATGAGGTTTCTTCGGAAGTATTATATAATTGGGTAGAAGTAAGAATAGTGCTAGCCGGGGAGAGGAAATAGAGAGATTTGTTTTAGGAATAATTTGTTAAATATCCATCCGCATATCATTATTATTTTATCATTTCTTATTATGCTTTTAGAATGCATGTTTAAGGGTGTATGATGAGACCTAATTAAAGATAATAAATTGGTTTCCAAATCGCGACAAAAACCCTCATTTTATATTAAGCGTTTTTCCTTCCATTGAGTGATTCTCTCTCAAAATCCAAGATTGCATTGGTTTGTTGGCCAAAGTCAATATCAATGTCCATCATGAAAGCTTTGTTCCATATCGTACGCCTTGGGCAAGTTGTGATTTGTTGACCAAAGTCAAGGTCACTTCTTGTTCATCGGCCTCGATTAGGAAGCTTTCCCACTATCAATGGGTCACGCTTAACTGGTTTCATTAAGCTTGTTGAGCCAAAGTCAAGGCTTAGTTGATTCACAGGAAAAGGTTAGGCAATAAATTTGATATATTGGCATATATGCATATATTGGATATATGTTTCGGACTTGGAGGTCCACCTACTGGATCTAGGAATTTGATGGAATCCAATTGATCTTAGAGATCTACCTAGTTAAGTTTCATACAATTTATTGGCCAAAGTCAAGGTTGTGTGTTATTTAATGGGATCCTAGCCCACTAGGAAACTAGGTTTCCCGAGTACTCCACAGAGGGTTAGAGGCTCGCCGAAAAATAGTGGGAGGCAAGTATTAAATTTGCAATTTCGTTTAGAAACTTGCCAAATGGCGCTCATTTCAATTTTTTGTCATTAAAAAATTTACATATATTAGTGGGACTAATATTCAATTGTTGTTTGGACTGTATTCAAACTACTTCATTTATAGTTGATTATATAATTGGATTATAGTAATCAAATATATTTGATTTAACCAATCAAATAGTAGTTGATTATATAGTTAGACTATAGTAATCATTATATTCGATTGTACCAGAAATCATTGATTAGATAGTTTGACTATTGGAATCAAGATAACTAAAAGATTAGCGTTTAAAACATAATCCTGGGTGAAAATGTCTTTAAGCGACTTCAATTTTCAAATTGGGAATAGAACCTCAAGATAGTCCTGGGAGCCGAGAAGTTACTTTATTTGATAGAGTGATATCTCGGGCCTGAGCTCGGAGTTGAGCAAATAGTGGAGCATGAGCTTTGGACGACTCATGGTGATGATAACTTTAGTGCTCAATCTGTTATGATTGCCGCAATGACTCCTTAATTTCTTCGTCAGAACTAAGGATTAAATCCTTATAATATGATATTGAAATTGAAGGATCTTCATAGATCTATTCCAAAAGTACTAATTGCAAAAGAAAACTCTTGGAGAGTTAATGGCTATGCTCAAGGAGGCAGAGCCAGAGCTTGCAAAAGGGCAAGAAACGAAATGCGCATCTTACTTCAACATCCCATAAGGTCAAGGCTTGGCCAAAGGCTTCTAGGGATATGAAAAAGGGGCAAAGACCAAATCGTCACAGTCTTCTAGGAAGACAAATGACATATCCCAAGATGTCTACCTAAACTGTGGCAAACGGGGTCACTAGAAGCGTGATTGCCATATGGACATGGCAGACATGAAGGAAGTGAAGAAGGACAAGGGTCCGACTTCAGGTATATTTGTTATAAACATGTCCACTACTGGTTTTAAAATTGGATTTTAGATATTGGATGTGGTACATAAATATATGTACTGATGTGTGGGATCTGCTAATTAGCAGGATACTGACTTCAGGTGAGATTGACCTGCGAGTCAGAAACAAGACGAAAGTCGCTGTTTTGGTCGTAGAAACCTAAATTTTGGAACTGCCATTTGGGCATGTACTTAAATTATGAGACTGTTATAATGTATCTAGATTGACTAGGAACATTATCTCTGTATCTAGATTAACCCGTTGCGGGTATACCTTTATATTCTAGAACACTAAGCGTTTAGTTTATAAAGATGATATTGAGATAAGCACATTAGATATGAATAACAGAATTTATATTTAGAATATAAATAAATCTCAAACATATGATATGACAAATAAAAGCTCAAACTGAATAAATCTGTTGAGACTTAAAAATGGCATTGTTGTCTGGGACACATTAACAGGACTCGTATATCCACACTTTCGAAGAGTGGGTACTAGGACAGATTTGATTCTAATTCAAATGATGTCTACGAATCTAGTTTATTAGGCAAAGTTCCTAAAACATCTTTTACTTGGTAAAAGTACAAGTGCCACCGATCTGTTAGCCCTCGTTCATTGTGATGTAAGTGGGCCCATGTCTAGCTAGGCTACAGGTAGATATGAATACTTCGTAACCTTTATAGATATGGCATCGCATTATGGTTATGTGTATCTTATGAAACACAAGTCAGAAACTTATGATAAAATTCAAATAGTTTCGACACGAAGTAGAAAAACAGATCGACAAAAGTATTAAAACATCACAATTGGACCGTAGTGAAAATACTTAAGCAATAAGTTTCTCAATTACTTGAAATAGTATGGTATTCTTTCATAGTGGAACACCTCTATTAGACGGTGTGTCCAGAAAGATAAACCGAACTTTGTTGGACATGGTAAGGTTAATGATGAGTCACTCTGAGCTACCAATTTCCTTCACATGATATGCATTAAATAGTGCAATACTTATTTTGAATAAGGTTCCATGAAAATCTGTTAGACAGACTTCATATTAGATATGAACAGGAAAGAAACCGGGTTTCTCATTCCTGAAGATTTGGGAATGTTGGGCATACACTAGATGTTTTGATGATACCAAACTAGAACCCAAATCGGATAAGTGCCTATTTGTAGGTTGTCCTATGGAAACCAAAGTATAGTACTTATACAACTCACAAGAGAATAATGTAATTGTTGCTCTCCATGTGATTTTCCTAAGAGGAATTCCTAAATGCAGTGGTAAGTGGGAGGAAAGTAAAACTCGATGAAAATCAGAGTAATACTATTCTAGGCACCGAGTCCTCACGGAACACCAACAGTTCATCAGGGATGAAACTGTGCCAATAATCTTCGAATACACAAGAACCGCGTAGGTCAGAGAGAGTCAGAAAATAACCTGGGAGGTATGGGTTTCTGATCTCACCTCATGTAGATATCAATCTTATTGAGGAAGACGAACCGGCTACATATGAGGAAGTGATACAAGGTATCGACTCCTTTTATGGCAAGGTGTCATGAAGTCCGAAATGGATTCCATGTATACCAACTAAGTTTGGACACTGGTTGATGTACCAGAAGGCATTGTGCCTATTGGTACTATATATGTCTTCAAGGAAGACATACATGGATGGCAACATATAACTGTATATAGCTAGGCTTATACACAAAAGGGTATCGTCATCAACATGGTGTCGATTACGAAGAGACCTTTTTTACTCGTTGCCATGATTAAATTCATTTGGATAATGTTTTCTAATGCTGCATATTTCATTTATGAAATATGGCATATGGACGTCAAAATCGCTTTCCTTAACGGAAACCTTTTGGAGGATGTTTACAACATTCTAACGGTTTTGTCGTGCCAAAACATGCAAACAAGGTTTTCAAGTTAAATCGATCCATTTATGGATTGAAGCAAGCATAGAAATCTTGGAACCATCATTTTGATGTATAATGGTATATGATTTAATTCAAAACAAAGATGATTCTTGTGTATATAAGAAGGTTAGTGGGAGCGCACTGACAATGATTGTCCTATATAATGATGACATATCATTTCTTGGAAATGACATTCCCATAAAACAATCAGTGAAAGCTTGGCTTTCATGAAAAATCTTCGTAGACTACCTGGGAGAAGCATGATTTATTCTAGGAATAAAGATCTAATGGGATAGATCTAGAAAGCTTCTGACAACCCTCCCAGAGTTTGTACGTTTTGAAATGTATGTGAACTGATGTCTCATATGCTTTGAGCATATGTAGACGTTATAAGGCCAATCTAGGTGATGGTCACTGGGTTGATGTAAAGAACATCCTTGAATATCTTAGATGAACTAAGGATGCTTTCTTAATTTATGGAGAAAGAGAACTTGAGGTGACTAGGTTCACCGCTGCAAGTTTCCAAACTGACAAAGACAACTTTAAGTCACAATAAGGGTATACATTTAGTTTGAATAATGGAACAATGAGTTGGAAATCTTCCAAGCAAGATAATGTTGCCGAATAAATAACAAAAGCGGAACATTGCTGCAGCTAAGGCATCAATAGAAGCATTTTGGATCTATGTAATCCTAATTGGATTAGGAGTAGTTCTATTAGCAGCTGAGCTGGGCTACAGCACAGGCTAAGGAACTGTGGTCTCATCAACGATCCAAGTATGTATTTCAACCATTTCATCTGATTCGTAAGATCATACATCGTGGCGATGTGATGATCGAATAAATCGCATCAGATGATAACATTGCAAATCCGCTTACGAAAGTTGTTTCTCAACAGAAGTTTGAGCGACCCGTACATAGTTCAGGTGTGACACACTTGAGTGATTGGTTATAGGCCAAGTGGGAGATTGTTGGACAATTATGACCCATAGCATCACTATTTGTACAGAACATAGTGTTGTTGTACAAATTAACTATGGGACAAAGGAAATTGCTCTTTTGTCATTTGTAATTGGATTACCGATATATATAAATGATAAAAGTCCATATGATTAGTACCGGATTAATAAGATATGAGAAAGTATTAATCCACGTAAGGTTTAATCATTAAAAATCCCTAGTCATAGTATTATCGAGACTGGACATCGATAATGCGGAATAGACTAGTATTACACTTATGCGTCTTATGGAAGCGTAACGGTATAGCTCTCATATATTTGGGTATTGGATACTCATGCAAGTGTAATAGGAGGTTCTGTTTACCGATTGTACGGAAACAGCTTAACTCTGGATAGACCCCTCAGAATCTCATTGGTAGTATGACTATGTGTCTATGGGAATCCGAATCAGGGTAGGTGTATTTGATCTTAACCTGAGACTTGCACCGCTAATACTTGCGAAAATCGGTATACTTTGGTTTTGGTCATCCGGGGCTTTAACAGGTTCTGTGTACGCCTCTTTTAGGTATACTGATAATCATAGTGTATTAGGCGTGATGTCAAGATGTAAGTATCACTCCAGTCATATGGAGATGATGATCACGCAGGATACAGAACTAGTACTCTTAAGTACTGCAGTCATCGGGATAATATGACTAGGTCATGATTATCCAATTATAGAGACTAGTTACCAGAGATCCGATATGTGCTTCGTACGGGGCAGACACAATTCCAGCCCTAGGCCTAGCATGTGATATCAATACTGGATCGTAATACGTAATACTACGTATACTACATCTGACAAAGATTATATATATTCCCTAAAAGATAATTTCTAGAGAATTGGGAAGGCACGACGATTTGCTAGAAGCCAATCATGTCTTGTAAATCGGTAAGAACGTGGTACGAGGTACGCACGTGTTCGGATAGTCCGATGACCGGATTAACTGCCAACATATCCAGGGATCTCATGGGTCACTTCCCTAAGATGCACCGATGACGTTTGATTCGAACATAATTAATCTAGGATTAATTATGAGAGAGAAAATTAATCTAGGATTAATTGCGGAAAGATTTTATCTGGGATAAAATTCTTAATGGAAGAGAGAGAACGATTAATTTGGAATTAATCGATAAAATAATATATTCGATATATTAAATGAAATTAGATTTCATAACGAAATTAAAATTAAATTTTAATTTTGGCGAACGAATTACTTTAGAATTAATTCGCAAGCGACTTTAATAGTAATCTTGCTAGGCATGATTATTTAATTAAATTTGATTTAATTAAGTCGCAACGTAAAATTCGTTAATTCAAAATTAACGAGCCCGTGCCCGGAACGTGTTTGCGGGCCCACTCGGATTTTGAATTAAAATGGGGCCCACACATAAGTCACATCACTAGTCAACTTTGTCATTTTAGCTTGATGGAAGTTGTTAGTAGTTGTTAACTTGTAAAACACACTTCTATTATTTTATTTGATGTGTGAAAGACTAATACCAACTTTTGGTATTTGGTAATATGATTTTTGGAAAATCAAAAACACTTCACTCTCTCTTACATCAACTAGGGCGTGATCATCCTCCCATTTTTCTCTCATCTTGGGCGTTAACCTAGGGTTCTTGTTACTTGTTTTTTGCTTCAAAAATCTTAAGTGCTAGCACACAAAAGGGGTCATTCAAAGGTGTTAGGGAAACCTATACAAGAGTTTGGAATTCTTAGTTCAAGCTTGGAGCTAAATCATTCATACAAATAGGAGCTTGAAACACTACACAAAAGAGCAAAAAATTTTGAAATCCTATATCCTCATTGCCGATCAATGTGAGTACTTTTTCCGCAATTTACTTTGATTATTCACACAAATTTTATGCTTAATTGATCCTAGGCATGTTCTTTAAAGAACCACAACAAAGACATGGCCTGCCACGCCGAAGTTCATAGTACACTCAGGATTCAGATTAATCCATATATGATCATCTAGTATATTGAAATGAATTTCTTTATTTAATGGATATTATAAGAAATTCATTTATATCTGAGTGTAGTCGTATATGATCACATCATATAAGGTGCTTTTATTCTCATGTCACCACATGGACGTGTTAGTGTCCTACACATGCCACAAGATCTCTAAACAATGATTTATGTGTGAATAATTCAAGTTAAGTTGCGGAATACTTACATTGGTTGGTAGAGAATTTTCAAAAAATCATTTGGATGATGAAGTTCCAAGCTTTAAGATGAGTTCCAAACCCTTGGGTGAGTTTCCATATCACTTTGATTCAACTCTCAAAGTGCTAGCTTGATCAATTTTGTGAATCAAAAATTTCCTCCAAGAAAGAGGGAGTCATGGTTTTGGAGAGAAAAGAGAGAGAAGATGAATAATGTTTGTGTTTTCCAAAAACTTAATACAAAAGTTGGTGGTTGTGTTGGTTAAATGCTACATTTAAGTAAGCCAACCACTTCCATCAATGAGTGACATGTGATGTAAGTTAATGGGTCCCACCAAATTTAAATTCCAAATTTAAGTTGACTTTTCAATCACACAACTTAGCTTTGGGCTCGGGTTCATTTAATCCGATTAAACGAATTTTCCGTCACGACATAATTAAATCCAATTTAATTAAATAATTATGCCTAGCAAAATTATTACGATAGTCAATTACTAATTAATTCCAAATCAATTCGTTCGCCCGAATTAAAATCCAATTTTAATTCTGCATTGAAATCTGATTTCAATTAATATATCCAATATTTTATTTAATCGATTAATTCTAAATTAATCGCGTTCTCCTTCTAGATGAATTTAATCCCAGATTAATTTTCTCTCTCATAATTAATCCCAGATTAATTCTGTTCGAGTCAAATATCATTGGTGAATCTTTAGGAAGCGACCCAAGATATTCCTAGATATGTTGGCAGTAAATACGGTCATCGGACCATCCGAACACGTGCGTACCCCGTACCACGTTCTCACCGATTTACAAGACATGGTTGGCTTCTAGCAAAGCACTGTGCCTACCTAATTCTCTAGAAATATCCACTGATGAATATTATTTGTATCAGGCGTAGTTATACAATGTAATGTGTAACACGATACAGTATCGGATGTCACATGCTAGGCCTAGGGCTGGCTCTGTGTATGCCCCGTACAAGCATATTTCGGATCCCGCGTAACTAGTCTCTGTAATCGGATAGTCATGACCTAGTCATACTATCCCGATAGTCACATAGTTAATTTGTACAAAAACACAATGTCTTTTACAAATAGTGATGCTAGTCCAACAATCTCTCACTTGGCTCATAGCCAATCACTCGAGTATCTAACACCTGAACTATGTACATGTCGCTCAAACTTTTGCTGAGATATAGCTTCCGTCAGCGGATGTGCAATGTTGTCATCTGATGCGATCTTCTCAATCTTCACATCGCCACGATGTGTGATCTCACGAATCAGATGGAAACATTGAAGTACATGCTTGGACTGTTGATGAGACCGCGGTTCCTTAACCTGTGCTATAGCCCCGTTATTGTCACAATACAAAGGTACGGGCTCAACTGCTAACGGAACTACTCCTAATCTAATTAGGAATTTATGGATCCAAACTGCTTCTTTTGTTGCCTCAGCTGCAACAATATATTTCTCTTCTGTTGTTGAATCGACAACAGTATCTTGCTTGGAAGATTTCTAGCTCACTGCTCCGTTGTTCAAACATAATATGTACCCTGATTGCGACTTACAGTCGTCTTTATCGGTTTGGAAACTTACATCGGCGTACCCAGTCACCTCAAGTTCTCCTTCCCCATAGACTAATAATGCATCATTAGTTCGTCTAAGATACTTAAGGATGTTCATTACAGCAATCCAATGACCATCACCTGGATCCGCCCGATAGCGACTGAACATGCTCAAAGCATATGAGACATCAGGTCGCGTACATATCATGGCATACATGATCGATCCGACTATTGAAGCATACGGGATCCGAATCATTGCATCTCTCTCATCTTGAGTTTTAGGAGACATATCATTAGATAGAGAGACGTCATATGACACTAGAAGCAGCCCCCTCTTGGACTGATCTATGTTGAATCTCTTCAACACTTTGTCAATGTACGAGCTCTGGGAGAGTCCCAGCAGCTTTCTAGATCTATCATGGTAGATCCTTATTCCTAGAATAAAAGTTGCCTCTCCCAAGTCTTTCATGGAGAATTTTAATGAAAGCCAAGCTTTCACCGATTGTAGCATGGGAATGTCAATGCCTAAAAACAATACATCATCAACATATACGACAATGAATGTTAGTGTGCTCCCACTAACATTCTTATATACACAAGAATTATCTTCGTTTTGAATGAAACCATATTCTTTTATGATCTCATCAAAACGCTGGTTCCAAGAACGTGATGCTTGCTTCAATCTATAAATGGATCAGATTAACTTGCAAACCTAATTTTCCATGTTTTGGCACTACAAAACCGTTAGGTTGTTGCATATAAACATCCTCTAAAAGGTTTTTGTTAAGGAAAGCGATTTTGACGTCCATCTGTCATATTTCATAATCGAAATATACAGTAATAGCAAGCATTATCCGAATGGATTTAATCATGGCAACGGGTGAAAAAGTTTCGTCGCAATCGACACCATGTCATTGACGATACCCTTTCGCTACAAGCCTAGCTTTGTACGCTTTTACGTTGCCATCCATGTATGTCTTCTTCTTGAAGACCCATTTACAACCAATAGGCTTAATGCCTTCTGGTGCATCAACCAGCGTCCAAACTTGGTTGGTATACATGGAATCCATTTCGGACTTCATGACTTCTTTCCATAAAGCGAAGTCGATACCTTGTATCGTTTCCTCATACATAGCCGGTTCATCTTCCTCAATAAGATTAATGTCTACATGAGGTGAGATCAGAAACCCATACCTATCAGGTTATTTTCTGACTCTCCATGACCTACGTGGTTCTTATGTATTAGAAGATTGTTGAACAATCTCATCCTTGATGAACTGTTCATGTTCCGTGAGGGGGTCGGTGCCAGAAATAGTATCACTCTGCTTTTCATCGAGTTCTACTTTCCTCCCACTTATCACTGCATTTATGAATTCCTTTTTGAGGAAAACTACATGAAGAGCAACAAATATTTTGTTCTCGTGTGGGTTGTAGAAGTAATATCCTTTGGTTTCCATAGGATAACCTACAAATAGGCACTTATCCGATTTGGGTTCTAGTTTGGTACCATCCAAACATTTAAGATATGCCCAGTATCCCCAAATCTTCAGGAATGTGAAACCCGGTATCTTTCCTGTCCATATTTCATATGGAGTCTGTCCAATAGACTTTGACGGAACCTTATTCAAAATAAGTATTGCACTGTTTAATGCGTATCCCCAGAAGAAAATTGGTAGCTCAGTGTGACTCATCATTGACCTTACCATGTCCAATAAAGTTCGGTTTCTCCATTCGGACACACCGTTCAGTTGAGGTGTTCCGGGAGGAGTCCACTGTGAAAGAATACCATATTCTTTTAAGTAATCTTGAAACTCATTGCTTAAGTATTCTCCACCACGGTCCGACCGTAATGTTTTAATACTTTTGCCGGTTTTTTTTTCTACTTCGTGTCGAAACTCTTTGAATTTCTTAAAAAGTTTCCGACTTGTGTTTCATGAGATACACATAACCATAACGCGATGCATCATCCGTAAAGGTTACGAAGTATTCATATCCACCTCTAGCCTGGCTAGACATGGGCCCGCAAACGTCACTATGAACGAGGGCCAACAGCTCGATAGCACGTATACATTTACCACTAAAAGGTATTTTAGGCATTTTTCCTAATAAACAAGATTCGCAGACATCATATGAATTAGGATCAAATCCGTCCAAGTATCCACTCTTCGAAACTGTGGATATATGAGTCTTGTTAATGTGTCCCAGACGACAATGCCATAAATAAGTCTCATTTGTGTTACTCAATTTGAGCCTTTTGTTTGTCGTGTTATATGTTTGAGATTCATTTATATTCAAAATATAAAGACCGTTATTAACATCTGCTGTACATATCAAAATACCATTTTTATATACAAAACACCCAGTGTTCCGGAATACAAAGGTATACCCGCATCGGGTTAAACTAGATACAGAGATGATGTTTCTAGTCAAACTAGGTACAAAATAACAGTCACCTAATGTAATTACATGCCCCGATGGCAGATTCAAAACATAGGTGCCAACGGCCAAAACAGTGACTCTTGTCCAATTTCCGACCCGGAGGTCGATCTCTCCTAAAGCCAGTCTCCTGCTAATCTGCAGATCATGCACATCAGTACATATGTGAGTACCACATCCAGAATCAAAAATCCAATTTTTAAAAACAGTAATGGACATGTTTATCTGCAGATCATGCACATCAGTACATATGTGAGTACCACATCCATAATCAAAAATCCAATTTTTAAAAACAGTAGTGGACATGTTTATTTCAATAAAAAACATACCTGAAGCCGGAGCCTTGCCCGCCCTCGCTTCCTTCAAGTCCGTCTAGTACTTACGGCAGTCACGCTTCCAGTGACCCCGTTTGCCACAGTGTAGGCAGACGTTTTGGGATATGTCCTTCGTATTCCTAGAAGACTGTGATGATTTAGCCTTGCCCTTTTTCTTTTTCTTCTTCACACCCCCAGAAGCCTTCGGCCAAGCCTTGGCCTTCTGTGATGTCGAAGTAAGATGCGCCTCGCGCTTCTTTTTACCTTCAGAAGCTCTAGCTCTGCCTCTTTCAGCATCGCCATTAACTCTCCAAGAGTCTTTTCTTGGTTCATCATATTGTAGTTCATGATGAACCCGCCCCAGCAATCGGGCAGAGACTGTAAGATCAAATCTATGGAAGTCTCGGCCTTAAAGGTTATGCCTAGCTGACCTAGTTATTTTATGTCCGCAATCATCTGCGACACGTAATGTTCGACAGATGTACCATCTGACATACGCGAGTGAAAGAGCTTCTTCTGCAATTCATATTTATGTGATCTATGATTAGATATATGAAGATCCTTCAATTTCAACATCATGTTATAAGGATCCAATCCTTTGTTCCGACGACGAAATTGAGGAGTCATTGCAGCAAGCATGACAGACTGAGCAGTAAAGTTATCATCTTGATGAGTCTTCCAAAGCTCATGATCTACTGCCCGCTCATGTCCGGGCTCAGGCCCGAGAGGTCTGTCTATAACATAGAGCAACTTCTCAGCTCCCAAGACAATCCTGAGATTCATCTTCCAATTTGGAAAATTGGAGCCATTAAAGACATTCTCGCCCATGATTATGTCTCTAACGCTAATCTTTCCAGCCATCTTGATTGCTATAGTCCAACTATCCAATCAACGATTTCAGGTACACTCAAATGCAATGGTTATTATAGTCCAACTATATAACCAACTCTAAATGGAGTAGTGTTTGAGTACAGTCTAACTGTTCAAAGAAAATAATAAAATAATATTAGTCCAACTAATTTATATAATGGCGATAAATAAAATAAAGGAGCGCGCATTTAAACGAGTATTAAACGAAATTACAAATTTAATACTAGCCTCCCACTATTTTTCGGTGAGCCTCTAACCCTCTGTTGAGTACTCGGGAAACCTAGTTTCCTAGTGGGCTAGGATCCCGTTAAATAATACACAACCTTGACTTTGGCCAACAAGCTGTATAAAACTTAACTAGGTAGATCTCTAAGATCAATTGGATCTCATCCAATTCCTAGATTCGGTAGGTGGACCTCCAAGTCCAAAAACATATATCCAATATATTTCCTAACATTTTCCTCTCAATCAACTAAGCCTTGTCTTTGGCTCAACAAGCTTAATGATTCTAGTTAAGCGCGACCCATTGACAGTGGTAAAGCTTCGTAATCCACGTCGATGTTTAGAAGTATCCTTGACTTTGGCCAACAAGTCACAACTGCCAAAGACATGCGATGTATAACAAAGCTTCCATGGTTCAAACACATCCGCGATGGACAATAATCTTGAATTTAGCCAACAAATCAAAGTCAATCTTGGATCTTGAGAGAGAACCACTCAATGGAAGGAAAACACTTAATATAAAAGTGAGGGTGTTTTTCGTAAATTGGCAACCAATTTAATATCTTTGATTAGGTCTCATTATACACCCTTAAACATGCATTCTAAAAGCATAATAAGGTGCGATAAAATTAATAATGATATGCGGATGGATATATAATACAATTTGTTCCTAGAACAAATCTCTCTTTTTCCTCTCTCCCGCTAGCACTTTACATTCTTCTACCCAATTACATAACACTATAAGAAACCTCATTTACATTGAGGGAAATTGGTGAGAATAGAAATACAATGAGATAAGGAGGTGATAGGCTGGACACGCAGGTCCAATTTCAAATAAATACCATATTTACAACAATTTCCAAAATTGCCCTCACCCGTCTAATATCCATCTGATATACATTATTCATACAAATACATCCAAGTATTCACACAAAGCATGTTGTCAATCAATCTAATCCAATTAATTAATCTTTGATTAATGACCATCCAATATTCATACAGCGATTTGATTTGCGCGAGTCCAACTCATTTAAGAATACATACTCAAAGTAAGTATTCTTAAATTATATCGAACTATAATTTTAAATTAAATTTAAATTGTATCCAATACTAATTCATGTTTAATTCCAAATTAAATAATTAAACCTATTTTAGTGCCTTTTTAGACTTGGATTCCAAATCTAATCCAAATGGGTCTCAAAGGCCCAAATAGCATCCAATGCCAATTCAATTAAGTCCAATGGGCTTTTAATTAATTCTTTAGGCATGGACTTTGGCCATTATGGATCAAACCCAAAATGCCAAGGCCCATTTAGGAATCACCCTATGCCAAAAATAAATTTTGGCCCATTAGGCCCAATTAAATTATTAAAGGCCCAAAGACATATTTTGGACTTTATGGAAATGGTTTTAGGCCCAATTGGATCCAACCCAATTGTCCAAAATCAAACTTGGCCTAACCAAGCCCATTAGCCCAAATACAATAAATTAGATTAATACATTATTCTAAATATCATATTAATCTAATTAAGTATAATTAACACAATTAATTAATTAATCTAATATTTCCAAAACATCAATTAATCTAATTAATCATGTTTTACTTTCAATTCATGTCCAACACAAATTTAAGCAAAATCAATTCATCCAACATGCTTCATACTCATGGCAATAGGCAAGAAATAACATTCAATTTTGATTTCAATCCAATTAAATCAACAATTAACATTCATTTCATTCCAATAACACATCCAATTGTCAAATTTCCAAAATTCACCATGAGTAATTCTAGGTCATGTATTCGACCATGCTTAGGATTTTAGGGAATTTTTTATCTAATCAATTTTCACAAATACAATAATATATAACTCTAAGTCATCATCATCCAACATTAACCAAACACTTAATTTAGAAATTTACAAGCTCCAAGCAAAATACCCAAATTAAAGTTCATAAACCCTAGAATTTAAATCATGTTTAGAATGCTCTAGATACCATTATTAGTTTCCTACACATGCCATAAGATCTCTAAACAATAATTTGTGTGTGAATAATTCAAGTTAAGTTGCGGAATACTTACATTGGTTGGTATAGAATTTTCAAAAAATCCTTTGGATGGTGAAGCTCCAAGCTTTAAGATGAGTTCCAAACCCTTGGGTGAGTTTCCCTATCACCTTGATTCAACTCTCCAAGTGCTAGCTTGATCAATTTTTTGAATCAAAATTTTCCTCCAAGAAAGAAAGAGTCACGGTTTTGGAGAGAAAAAGAGAGAAGATGAATAGTGTTTGTGTTTTCCAAAAACTTGATACAAAAGTTGGTGGTTGTGTTGGTTAAATGCTACATTTAAGTAAGCCAACCATTTCCATCAATGAGTGACATGTGATGTAAGTTAATGGGTCCCACCCAATTTAAATTCCAAATTTAAGTTGACTTTTCAAACACACAACTTAGCTATGGGCCCGGGTTCGTTTAATCTGATTAAACGAATTTCTCGTCGCGACATAATTAAATCCAATTTAATTAAATAATTATGCCTAGCAAAATTATTACGATAGTCGCTTACGAATTAATTCCAAATCAATTCATTCGCCCGAATTAAAATCCAATTTTAATTCCGCATTGAAATTTAATTTCAGTTAATATATCCAATATATTATTTAATCGATTAATTCTAAATTAATCACGTTCTCTCTTCTAGATTTGGAACATGTATTACAAAGGTGCGAAGATACAAACCTGATACTTAACTGGGAGAAATGCCACTTCATGGTGCAAGAAGGCATTGTTCTTGGACACTGGATCTCACAAAAGGGAATCGAGGTAGACAAAGCAAAGATCGAGACAATTGAAAAACTACCTCCACCAACATCTGTTAAAGGGATTCGGAGTTTTCTTGGACATGCAGGTTTTTATAGGAGATTTATCAAAGACTTTTCCAAGATTGTCAAACCTCTTTGCAATCTTCTGGAAAAGATGTGCCTTTCAACTTCACCAAAGAATGCCAGGAAGCTTTCGAGATCTTAAAACAGAAGCTGATTTCTGCCCCCATCATTGTAGCACCAGATTGGACCCTTCCATTCGAGGTAATGTGTGATGCTAGTGATTTTGCTGTAGGTGCAGTTTTGGGACAACGCAAAGCAAAGATTTTCCACACCATTTACTACTCCAGCAGAACTCTGAATGAAGCTCAACTCAACTACACAACCACTGAAAAGGAGTTGCTAGCAGTTGTGTACGCTTTTGACAAATTCCGCTCCTATCTGTTGGGTCCCAAAGTGGTGGTCTACACAGATCATTCATCAATCAAATATCTGATCACAAAGAAAGATGCCAAACCCAGATTGATCCGTTGGATACTTATTTTACAAGAATTTGACGTAGAGATTCGAGACAGGAAAGGAACATAAAACCAGGTGGCAGATCACTTATCAAGGCTCGAGAATGGAGAAACAGCTGGCAAAGAATTATCAATCAAAGAAACTTTTCCAGATGAACAGTTGTTTGCCATGAAACAACAGGAAGTCCCTTGGTATGCTGACTATGTCAACTACATTGTATCAGGAAAATGGCCGTTGGAATGGACAACTCAGCAACGGATGAAGTTCTTCAAAGAAGTCAAGCATTATGTCTGGGATGAACCGTACCTGTTTAAACGCTGTGCAGATCAATTATTGAGACGGTGTGTTCCACAGGAGGAGGTCAACGGTGTTTTGCAACACTGTCATTCTTCACCATACGGCGGACACTTCAGTGGAAACAAAACTGTAGCCAAAGTCCTTCAATCAGGTTTGTTCTGGCCCACACTTTTTAAAGATGCTTATCTTTTTGCTTTTCAATGTGACAGGTGCCAGAGAACGGGGAATATTTCGAGGAGAAACGAAGGACCGTTGCAAAATATTCTGGAAGTGGAGATATTCGATGTATGGGGTATTGATTTCATGGGACCCTTTGTTCCATCATTTGGAAACCTGTATATCCTGGTTGCTGTAGACTACGTCTCCAAATGGGTTGAAGCAATTGCACTGCCATCCAACGATTCCAAAGTGGTGATCAAATTCCTGAAAAAGAACATTTTCACTCGATTTGGAACACCTCGAGCAATCATCAGCGATGGTGGCTCTCATTTCTGCAACAAATACTTCGATGCACTCCTATCCAAATACGGAGTTACTCACAAAGTTGCCACTGCTTACCATCCACAGTCAAATGGACAGGTTGAGGTTTCAAACAGGGAGATCAAGAGAATCCTAGAAAGGACCGTTGGATCAACAAGGAGAGACTGGTCTACAAAATTGGATGATGCATTATGGGCCTACCGAACAGCTTACAAGACACCCATTGGTATGTCACCATATCGATTGGTGTTTGGGAAAGCATGCCATCTGCCAGTTGAGCTTGAACACAAGGCGTACTGGGCACTGAAGAAGTTGAATCTTGACTCACAAGCAGCAGGAGAGAAAAGACTTCACCAACTCAATGAATTGGAGGAATTTCGCCTACAGGCTTATGACAATGCCAAATTATACAAGGAAAATACCAAAAAATGGCATGACCGAAAAATAGTGGACAGACAATTGGAACCAAGGCAGCAGGTGTTGTTGTACAACTCGAGGCTGAAACTTTTCCCTGGAAAGTTGAAATCTAGGTGGTCTGGACCATTTGTGATCACTCAGCTTTTACCATATGGAGTTGTTGAGTTACTAGATCCCAATACCAACAACACATTCAAGGTTAACAGTCAGCGTGTCAAGCACTACTGGGGAGAATCATTTGAGCGACAAAAAGAAAGTGTCACACTTTCAGATCCAGCATAAACGTTCGAGCAGTCACGTCTAGCTGACGACTTTAAACTTAGCGCTCGCAGGGAGGCAACCCATGCAATTTTTGTATATAGTGTGATTTGGTGTGATTTAATTTTGTGTGTTTAATTTTTGCAGATTAAGTTATTTCAAGATGGAAGAAGCTCTCGCAAATCTTCACAAGAAGTTTCCTTCTCTCCCTCAAAAATCTCTAATGAAAGTCTACAAAGCTCGCTTGGAATGGATGAGGTTGCTGACGATCCATGGTGTTCCCAATGACATTCGTTGGGTAATTGAAGCACGAGTCCGATTGGCAGGTGAGTCTTTTTCTGACTCTTTTATTTCACATCTACCTGGTTTTGGAAGAAGCACCTATGCAAAGAAACGAAGAGCTAAGCAAATGGGTGTTTGTTACAAATGTGCACGTTGGAATTGCAATACTCGTTGTCGTTCTTTAGGAATGGTGTCTGATAATCGCGAAGACAAAATTAAATTCATTAGGGATGGCTTGAGTAAGGAGTCTTTAGATGATATATCTTCGACTCTTGAGACGCATCCCAGTGGATATGTTCACATAACCTTTCGCAGATTACATACACAATTTCAAAAAGAAAGACAACAATTAAGTCTTGGGAATCTGACTAAAAAAGACCCTGTTTGCCAATTTATAAGAAAATTGGATGGGAAGCTTGTCCCTGACGCATAGACGTTAATCAAGCAGTAAATTATTGTACATATTATATCTCTTTGTCTTTTCTTAATAATTGTGATTTGTTTTGTTTTTTCTTTTATTTTCTCCGACAGGATCCAGACCTTTTTGACTATCACGATATTATTTCGCTACTAATCGTCATTTGGAAGATACTTGTGCTATTTTTACTCACCCTTTTCAGGTATTATAAATTCAGCCCGTCATTGCACTTTTGAAGGCATTCAGAGTTGAGAAAGAAATACATAAAAAAAATGGAAGCCACTTCAAGAAAACGAGTTGAAAACATTTGTGTGTTTTGCGGTAGTACTGTTGGTACTAAACCACAATACATAGAAGCAGCACAGGAATTGGGTCGAGTCTTAGCTTCAAGGAATATACACTTAATATATGGAGGAGGCAATCTTGGACTAATGGGGATTGTTTCAAAGGCTGTACAGGAAGGAGGCAATCATGTTTTGGGAATCATTCCAAAACCCTTGGCAGAGGCAAATCTTATTGGATCATCAAACGGAGAGCAACTAATCGTGCCAGGTATGTCTGAACGTTTGGTAGAAATGATTAACCGTGCTGATGCTTTTATCGCTTTGCCAGGTGGCTTGGGTACATTGGAGGAAATTTTTATAGTTCTATATTGGGCTAACCTGAACATACACCAGAAACCGCTTGGACTGCTCAACGTTGGTGGATTTTATGATTTTCTTTGTGTGTTTCTTGATGATTCTCGGAGAAATGGGTTCGTGTCAAAACCTATGAAAGAACTCCTCTTCACTGTCAGAACTGCTCCAGATCTAATAGACCAACTCATAGCCTATGAACCACAAGTTGACCCTATCATTTCAAAGATAAATTGGTCCGAGGACGATCGTGGTAAGAGGCGTAGGATTAATCTGGATCTTAACCTTTAATTTCCTGTAGATTTTCAGCTAACCAGGTACGACCTTCTAAACTCTTCTTCTACTTTTTAAGACATTGGGGACAATGTCTCATTTAGGTTTGGGGGAGGGAATTAGTTGATTAGTACCTCGTTTTTAGTTTGTATGTTGTTTTTAGTCCAAAACTTTTCGAAAAATACAAAAAAATTGAAAAATTTTCAAAAATTACAAAAATATTTTTTGTTTTTTGTTTTTTGTTTTGACTAAAAGGGTAAAATTGGTGAGATGTAGCTGAGTAAGGAGTTCCCATTCTTGATACGTATCTCAAACCATTTATTTCGGAACACGTTAATTTTTGTTTATTTCATTTTAAATTATTTAATTTATAAATTCTCCTAAACACTGACTAAAATGGATCTTTTTATGCTCAGTTGGCAGGTATTATCAACATACATAGTAACATACGGACATGAGCTGTAATTGAAAAGTTTGTAATATTCAGTGCTCTAGTTTAATTGAAGGAAGCATCTCAAAAAGTGATGGAGTAAAAAAAAAACGTCCGAGATCCGAGTTATTAAGTCTGTAAGGGTATTTTAACACCTAGTGCCCTAAAACCAACTGGTTCGGGAGTCACTGGCCCAAAGCTCGCTACATGGATCAAAGATACTGCAAAAATATATATATCTGAAGTCTGGGTAATTAAGTCCGTAGGGGTGTTTTAACACCTGGTGCCCTAAAGCCAACTGGTTTGGGAGCCACCGACCTAAAGCTCGCTACATAGACAGAAGATATTGTATATAAATAAAAAATAGAGAAAAATCAAAGAAAAAATCAGAAAATTCAGAAAAATTATTCCATTGCTACAAAAAGGTGTGAAATCTGATAAAACTTTAGGACAAAAATATTACTCTCTTATCAACTGCACTTATGACTGTTGTGGGCAAAAATGAGTTGTTTAATATTTTGTTAGCTGTGTATATGAAGAATGGTAAAAATAATCGGAGAATTTACTTATTCAGTAATTTAGAAAGAAACAAAACAACTAGTAACTTGGAGTAGAAGTTTCACCTGATTAGTCACTAACTTCTTTATTCTCTTTTCTCTTGTCTTTTTGCTTTTGTGTGCATTAGTTTTTACTATCTTTTTACTTTTGTAAAATGTTTGTGGGTATCATTGTTGTAAACCCTCACGAGACTACAACTCGTCCACTAGGGACACCTAGGGGTTTAAAGGCTTGTTGCATACACTAAATGCAACCGTGATCCCTACGAAAGTGGCTTAGTTAATTTTATTTTTTTTTATGTTATTTTATTTTCTGTTTTGCTCGAGGACTAGCAAAATGTTAGGTTTGGGGGTGTGATGAGTGGTAAATCTATCACTATTTCCTACTCATTTAACCTAATATTTTGTACAGTTTCTTGGGTTTTGTGAATATTATGATGTGTTTTGTGTTATTTTGTAGATAAATAAAGTTTCAGAACATTCTGGAGGTGAATTGGAGCAAAACAGGAAAAAATGGACAAAAAGGGCAAAATCGTCATTTCAGCGTCGCGACGCTGAAGCCTTGCACGTCGCGACGCCCAGCTTGCGCCGGATTTGCTAAAGTACGCCGTGGACACATGGACCAATCAGAAAATTTGCTAACGTGTGCCGCCTGCTAAAATGCACCGATCATGCTATCTTGCGCCGTGCCACGTGTCGCCATCTCAACGGACTTGCTAATGTGCGCTGATGCCTCGTGTCGAGATCTCACGGTGCCGAAAATCGCCCTCCACACGTCAGCATGATGTCACCAATGACGTCATGAACAGTGCCACGTCATCGGATAAGGATCTGATCTCTTAGCCGCCTCGCCACGTGTCAAGCAGTCATTGTGCCACGATTTACTGTTCCAGCGTCGCGACGCGGAACCAGCGTCGCGACGCCGGACCCCTATCCGCGCCTATAAATAGAGCTCGAAATTTCAGATTTCATTACACCTCTCCCTCCCACTTCTTTGATGTAATTAGGGAGTTCTTCTCTCTCTAAGTTTCTTTTAATTTAGTTTTGTAATTTTTAATTAGGTTCTGTAATAATAATAATTTACTTTCTTTATTTTACAGTTTTTACTATTCACTATGATAAGGTAACTTCCCTCTGCTAGGGTAAAAGGTAATTCTTTTACTATTATTATTTAGATTAATCTCTCTTAAAAATAATATATTTACTATTTAAAATTTGACTTAATCAGGATACCGCCAGATTGGTCAGTTGGTAATAAAATTCATTTTCCGCCTTTATGGCTGGTTATTTTGGTTCCGCCTTTATGGCTGGTTATTTTGGTTCCGCCTTTATGGCTGGTTATTTTGGTTCCGCCTTTATGGCTGGTTGGTATTATCATCACAAGTTTATATATTATTTTAAGGGAGATATTTAAATAGTATTTAGTAGAAGTTAATTCCTTTTACCTTAGCATTTTATTTTATTGCAATTTACTTTTTCGTATTTACTTTACCACACTTACTTTCAGCATTTTTACTGTATGTCTTTTATTTCATTAGCCCTAGCTATGTGTCATAACTAAGTTAGTATCTAGGGTTGTGATGAAATTCAATATCACGGGTTTATAAGGGGTTAGATTATAGTTTGAGTAAAATAAAGATTTATTTATTGAGTCTTAATCTTAATGCTCTTTAATTAACTGGCCAGTAATTAAATTGATTAGGTAAACTTAAAATGAACTAGACATAAGGATTTTAAGTTTAAGACCTTACACTCAATAGCCCACTGTGGGACACAGGAACTGGGCGACGCATGCTGTTCCAGGCTCGGGGGCCTAGTTGGGAGTACGTAGTAGCCAACGGAGGACTAAACGGAGAATAAGGGAGTCGCCACCCGGTGTGAACCGGGACAAAGATTTAAGGCCGCACTCACCCCTCGCAAGGGAATACCTCAAACCATTGGGTTCAGAATGATCCCTTACTTATGCAACTTGTAATGTAAAGATTTATGCAATGATCCAACCAAGCCTATGACATATATTTCCAAGTGCACCACAATCCTAGATTCACATGCTTAAAAGTATAGTTTACATCTAACATACATGAAACCAAATCTTATTGCTAAATTCTCATGCTCAAAGGTAGGCCTTTGCAACAACAAGCACATAACGTCATAAGAATTCAATCATTCATGTAAATATAAACACAAACAGTCATGGTAACATTTGCGTGTAATGTAAAGGAAATCAAAATGACGACAAATAATATTGTAGGCGCATAACAGAAATAGACAACTAGAGAGGTAATACGAATGCATAACGTAAAAAAGGGTAACTATATGCTAAGATGGACATGTCGTAATGTGATGCAAGAGGATCTGTTTACCGTGTACGTTCGTGTAGCGTTCGTATACGCGTTCGAACGGTAAACAGAAGGTTCTCGTTCGAGTAGCGTTCGTAAACGCGTTCGAACGGAAATGAAACAGAATGCTCACGTTCGTGTGGCGTTTGTGAACGCGTTCGAACAGAAATGAAACAGAATGCTCACGTTCGTATGGCGTTTTTTAACGCGTTCGAACAGAAATGAAACAGAATGCTCACATTCGTAAGGTGTTTGTTAACGCGTTCGAACGAAAATGAGACCTGATGCATGATAAGGCAAAATGCATGCGCGTTCGAGTTGCGTTCGTAAACGCGTTCGAACGGGAACAGACCTGATGCATGAAATGGGACGCAATACATAAACAACAAAATAAAGGGGCACGGCGAAGTACTGCCGTAAAGGTGGCCTTTTGAGGCTCTTCATCTCTCAAAGAGAGGACCTTTAGACCAACATACTAAGCCCATGCGCATCACATCACATCATACATACAAACATAAAGACAATCATATCAAACTAAGTATGCCCGATTGAACACATCTAACATCCAACCGAACACACATCAACCGGCGCGGCAAAGCATCGTGGTAAAGGGCTTTAACCCCTCCCCATATGGGATCTTTCATTCCACTTACTAAGCCCATGCGCTCGATCGCATCATGCATACATAAAGCAACATGCAGAATTTAAGTGACGAAAAATAAATAAACCAAAGCAACACAAAACAAAAGAGGGTGCTGTTTACTCAAGTGGTACGTGGAGTTGTATCCCAAGTACAGACTGCACTACCGTCCATTCGGATTCAGCTACGGAATTTACGTCTGGGTTTCCATCCTACATACCACAAGAGACGACACTCTTCCATTCATCCAATACCCACAACACACATCATACACAAACAAGATTCGACAAATAAGTACAACACAATCAAAATAAATAACAAAAATCGAATGAAGATGATCGTGGGAAGTACCCTCAGGTCTAACCTTTTAAGCCGTCTCGCGGACTCGCGTTTCACGAAGATCGGAAGGGGTAAAGCTCCGCAACTTTTCTGGTTCACTGGTTTGTCTTTTACTTCGCTGTTCGGCCGCTCGAGCTACTGTTTTGACTCCTTTTTGCTGCTGTTTCCTTGTGGTTTCACTGCTGTTTCCTCTGTATTTTTTTGTTTACTGTTTGTGGACTGTTTTGATGTTCTTGGTGGACTGTTTTGATGTTCTTGGTGGGCTATTTTGACGTTCTTGGTGGACTGTTTTGGGTGCTCTTTTGGTGTTTTAGGCTACTGTTTTGGTGTGTTTGGGGAGGTATTGGGCTGCTGTTTGGGACTGATTTCAGGGGTAGTCTCGGTGCTGTCAGGGGCTGATTTCAAGAATTAGGGGCTGCTATGTGTTGTTCTCGTTAATTTGGTGAGGGAAGGGTTGTTGTGTGTGTTGTTTGTGTTTTGTAGTTTACGTGTGATATAGAGAGTGTCTTGATGTCTTGGGCGTGTATTAGAGAGAGTGGAGTCCAGGGGTGGCTAGGTTAGTGCATGTTTATATAGAAGAGAGGTAGGGTTTGCCCTTGCCTCACAAGGAAGAGATCTAGTTTCCAAATTAGGAGTGATAGGAATGGTATATACAAGATTGGGGGGGGGACAAAATATTTTAAATTAGGAAGTCAACTAATCTAAATTGGTGGATATCTTATTGAATTAGGAAGTCAACTAATTTAAATTGGTAGATGTCTTATTAGATTAGGAAGTCAAATATTTGATTAGCTTTGATTGGTTAGGATTGATTTTAATTAGGTATATCTTCTTTTTAGTTTTAGTATATAATATATTCAATTTATTTAATTAGGCATGATTTTAGTTTAAGTTTGGTAAATGTTATTTTATGTTTGGTAAATGTTTTATTTATTTATTTAATTAATTTAATTATTATCTTAGTTAGTTAATATTTATTTATTTAAATTGGGATATGTTTTATGGGCTTTAATCTCAAATTAATTTTATCTCTCATAATTAATCTCAGATTAATTCTGTTCGAGTCAAATGTCATTGGTGAATCATTGGGAAGCGACCCAAGAGATTCTTGGATATTATGGCAGTAAATACGGTCATCGAACCATCCGAACACGTGCGTACCCCGTACCACGTTCTCACCGATTTACAAGACATGGTTGGCTTCTAGCAAAGCACTGTGCCTACCCAATTCTCCAGAAATATCCACCGAGTAATATTATTTATATCAGGCGTAGTTATACAATGTAATACGTAATACGATCCAATATCGGATGTCACATTCTAGGCCTAGGGCTGGCTCTGTGTCTGCCCCGTATGAAGCATATTTCGGATCCCGCGTAACTAGTCTCTGTAATCGGATAGTCATGACCTAGTCATATTATCCCGATAGCTGCAGCATTTAAGAGTACTAGTATCGTATCCTGCGTGACCATCATCTCTATATGACTGAAGTGATACTCACATCTTAACATCACACCCAATACACTACGATTCTCAATAAACCCAGCAGATGCGTACACAGAACCAGTTAAAGCTCCAGACAACCAATACCAAACTAAACTGATTGTCGTAAGTATTAGCGATGCAAATCTCAGGTTAAAGATCACATACACCTACTCTGATTCGGATTCCCATAGACACATAGTCATACTACTAATGAGACTCCGATGGGTCTATCCAGAGCGAAGCTGTTCCCGGTCCAACGGCTAACAGAACCTCTTATCATACTTGCATAAGTATCCAATACTTAAATATATGAGAACTATGTCATTAAGCTTCCATAACGTGCACAAGTGCAATACTAGTCTATTCCGCATTATCGATGTCCAGTCTCGATAATACTATGACTAGGGATATTTAATGATTAAACCGTTCGTGGATTAATATTGTCTCATATCTTATTAATCTGATTTAACCATATGGACTTTTATCATTAATAATCCAAGTAATCCAATTACATAATGATAAAATAGCAATTTCATTTTGTCACATAGTTAATTTGTACAAAAAGACAATGTCTTTTATAAATAGTGATGCTATAGGTCATAATTGTCCAACAGGACGATCTCGGATCAAGGTCGCCATACAATTATAGAGTGGACTATAGCTATAGATAAACCACAAACAAATCGACAAAGTACTCGTTTTGTTTGTTCTCAATGGACTATTTTAGATTATTAACTTCATACTTAAATCATCTTGTATACGACACTCATATACTAAGTCTGAAGGCACATAAGTAGTCAAGGGTAAATTGGATAATTTACAATATGCGATTAAAATCAAAATAATTGATAAATGAACATTGCATCTTTTATTTTAAACAAATAACTTCGTTTACATATTACATGAAGCTCTAGGGCATATATCCCAACAATCTCCCACTTGCACTAGAGAAAATGGGACATGTCATGTGATCATATACCCTCTAGATGACCTCAAACACTTTATCCGATGAGGTCTTTGCAAACGGATCAGCCAGGTTTTGTACACTATCTTTATGATGAGATGATATTTTCTCTCTATATGTTTTCCTCTTTTGTGGTTTCTTGGTACTTTGGAGTTCGTCACTGCACCACTATTATCACAATAAAATGTGAGTGGTTTATCTATATCTGGAACAACTTCCAGATCTTCTAAGAATTTTCAGAGCCAGATTACTTCCTTAGCTGTTTCGCAAACTGTTACATTCTCAGCCTCCATAGTGGAGTCAATAATACAAGATTGCTTTGTGCTCCTCCACACAATGGCCCCACCAGCTAGGGTAAACACTGATCTATATGTTGATTTCCTAGAATCGACATCTATTTGAAAATCAGAGTTTGTATACCCCTGAGAATGTGGTTCATAGCCACCCAATGATCTAATCATGTGTTAGACTTAAACCTACCGACTAATTCCACTGCAAAACATATATTCATTCTCGTGCATAAAATAACATACATGAGACTACTAACTGCTGAGGCATATGATATATGTATCATTTCCTCAACTCTTTGAGGTGTCTTAGGAGATTGTTCATTTGACAAATGAATTCCATGTCGAAAAGGCAAATTGCCCTTCTTAGACTTCTCCATCCCAAATCACACAAGGATCTTGTCGATATAGGATGCCTGAGACATAAGTAACAGTCGGCTCTTGTGATCCCGAAGAATTTGGATCTCAAGTACATAATTGGTCTCTCTCAAATTTTTCATTTAGAATTGGTTAGCTAGCCAAGATTTCATGTCCGATAATATTTTTACATCATTCCCAATAAGTAAAATATCATCGAGGTAAAAAATGAGAAAAATCACATTTTCGTCAATGATGCGCTTGTATACACAAGTCTCATCGATGTACTACTCAAAATTATAAGACTTGATCTGGTATCTAATTTCATGTTCTAAGATCGAGATGTATGCTTAAGTCCATAGATGGATCTTTGCACCTTGCAAACCTTTTACTCTTGACCTTGGGCTATGAACCATTCTAGTTGTACCGTATAGATACACTCATCAAAACTACCATTTAATTTTTGATTTTATTTCAATACATTTATTGTTGATCTTAACTTAAGGTGAAGCAAATTGAAGATTTGATGTCATTTGTTGATGAATTTGATTCATTTGTTAATGGTTTTGATTTATTCAAATCACTGTTCAACTGTATAGAACATGTATGAATATTTTTACATGATCTTTTTGGTTGTTTCACAAAGCATTGTTCTTAATATGTGTTATAAAATAAGAGAGAAATAGAATAAAAGAGTACATTGTAAAGCTCCAGGTTTTTGTTATTAATTCTAAATTATAAATTACAAGAGATGTTCTCTATTTATAGAGAGACATTAGGTTAATATTGTTTTCCCTAAGTAATGTGAGATAAACTAAACTTGTAAATATTAAAGCGAGAGACCACATTATTTACAGCACTCCCTCTTGGGACCCATCACTTTAATTTTACAATAATTATTCAACCAAACATTATCTCATTAAGACCTTACTGGTAAAACCCAGTGGGACAAAACCTGGTCAAAGGAAAAAGAGTACAATGTGTTTTTATCTAACTATAACTTTTCATGTCAATGAATACGCTCCCCCTGATGAAATGGCCCCCTAAAAAGATATCATCAAGATAATTTATTAAGTTGATGCATGCCAATGTTATATATAAGCTTCTCAAATGTTGATGTCGGTAAAGCTTTCGCAAATAAGTTTGTAAAGTTATCAGTTGAACATATTTGTTTGACATCAATTTGTGTGCTCTATTGGAGCTCATAAATATAAAAGAACTTTGGTGAGATGTCTTTGGTTTTGTCTCCCTTGATGAACCCTCTTCTAATTTTTACAATCCAAGCAGCATTATCTTCTTATATCACTGTTGGAATATATGTGGTAGAGTTTAAATTGCAGGTGCTCTGAATGTGATGGATAAGTGACATTAACCATACACATTCTTTGTTTGCTTCATGTAGTGAAATTATCTCTAAATGATTGGAATATACAGTAAAAAAAGACTACTTTATAGATCACCATGAGATTATCGTGTTATTGTAGGTAAAAACATATTATGTTTGTGAACGTGCTTTATGAGGGTCAGAGAGATATCATGCATCAGTATAACCAACAAGACCTGGATTTTATGTTAGCTCATTTGAATAAAAAAAAAACACAGGTCTTTAGTCCCATAAAGATAATGGAAGATATGTTTGACACCATTCCAATATTATCAAGTTGGCGCAGAGCTAAATCTTGCCAATAAATTTACCGAGAATGCAATATCTGGTCTGGTGTATTGAGCTAAATATAATAAGGCACCAATTGCACTAAGATATGGTACTTGTGGACCGATATTTCTTCATTATATTCTTTAGGAAATAATAGATCCTTTTAGGATCGAGAGATCAGAAAATCATTTGGTCAATTTTATCCATTTTGGAATATTTCAAAAGATTCTCAATTTAATTTAACTATTGGATAAAGATATATTTAGGTTTATAGTTAGTCTCCAGCCCGAGAAAGTACCTAATTTTCCCAATATTTTAAAATTTCTTTTCAAATATTTATCAATTTTTAGAAGCTCTTCAGGAGTTCTAAATAAGTTCATGTCATTGACATATACTGCTATAATAACAAATACAGATCTAGACTTTCTAATGAATACATATGGGCAGATAGAATCATTTATGTATTATTCATTCATCAAATATTCACTCAAATGATTATACCATATGTATTCAGATTGTTTTAATCTGTATAAAGATCATTGTAACTTGATTGAATACAGTTTACGATCTTTTTATTTATATGCTTCAAGCATTTTCAATCCTTCAGTGATTTTTATGTAAATATCAGTGTCAAGTGGCCTAAATATTCGTGAGACATATATCAAGTCTTTTAAATGCTGCAAAACTTATTAAAAGTTGAAACGTAATAGTATTTATCACATGAGAATACTTTTATAGTCAATATTAGGTCTCTACAGGAAACCTCGCGCGCGCTTTATATGTAATTATCTCGTTATGTTTATTATGTTTCTTTATGAATACACATTTATATCCAATAGATTTGACATCTTCAGATGTTTGGACTACAAGCCCAAATACTTGACGTTTGGCTAAAGAAATCAATTCTGCTTGAATTGCTTCTTTCCATTGAAGCCAATCATGTATTATTCTACATTCATCAAAAGTTTCAGGTTCAAAATCATTTGTAATTTCAGTAGCTACCGTGAACGTAAATACATTACCAATGACTAATTCATTACGATCTCACATTTCTTTTGTATAAATATAATTTGTAGACTTCTTCTCTTTAGAAGCTTTTGTCTCTTCAGGGACTTATGTCTCTTCAAGTACTTGGGTCCCTTCAGGGATCAATTACGTGATGTATGTATTTTCCTCTTCTGGGGAATAATATCTTTTGAACCAAGTGATCTGCCACGCTTCTGACGTGTAATAAATAATCCATTAGCCGCTTTTACACTAGATTATTCAACAGAAACAATCACCCGGATTAGTGTATTAACAACTAGTATATGTGACTTGATTATTTTTTATGTCTATATAAATACATCACGTAATTGATTTGTAATTTGCTACAAATGAACTATCATTCGCACTTTATTTTCACATTGACTGGTACGATAATCTAAATGAGATATAGTAAACAAATTCAAAGAAAGCGTGTGGCTTATTTCATTAAGCTTCCTTTCTTTTAAAGAGAGGAAAATTGTCTCATTTAAATGGAAATATGTAAAAAGATAATATGTTAGAAGTTCTAATTGCTAACAAGATTCTTCAATTAGGTCAGCAAGACCATATATAGTTTTGCTTCAAGCAATATTAATATCTAAAAGTCAAACATAAACAAAGTACACAGTATAAAAATATTAGGTATTAATTGGCACCTAATTTTCTCTTTTTAGTTTCAAAGAGATTCGACACATTAAGGTAAACAAGATCTGCTGGATTTTTAGCCACTGTAATATTTCTTATCTGCTGATTATATCTATTTTTATCACTTTATCATCATGGGGATTCATGACTATTGTCAGAACATTAATCATGCAATTCTTTTACATTTACACATCCATTATAATATGTATTTATCTTCACTTCAGGGAATAATAAATATCGTATTTCCAATAAAAAAAAAACTTTTAAACTCACAATTTCAGTTGTGAAGTAATATTAGATAAAGTTGAGTTAAACTCAATAATAGTAGACCAATTATGTTTTACTATATTAGACAAAGCTTCAAGCTCTCTTGTAAAATATGGCAGAGGAAAATATTCATCCTTCATGGATATTTATTTTCCTTAATGGTACATTCCAAACACATAGCTTGGATTCACATTTCAATATTTATACCTCATAAAATAAAATGGTTAATAAGACATCCAGAACAAAAGTTTCATATTCATGTATAGAACTCTATGTTCATATATATGATATTGTAAGCTTATAACTTTAGGTTCTAAATGTTTAAAGCTGTAACTTAGAACTTCAAGTTCTATTTTGTTCCCTGAAATTTCGAATTCTCTTTTAGAATTCATAACTCCAAACTTCAGGTTTAGATTTAAAAATTATCATAGAATTTCCAATTCTAATTTATATGATTAATTTTCTGAACTTCAGGTTCTTTTATGAAAATGATAGATGCAAAAATTTTGGTTCTAAGAATTACAACTAAGAACTTCATGTTCTAATTTATTTGTAATTGTCAATAGTATATATATACTTGTGTCTTGATATGATAACCATTTCGGCAGATATCTTTGAAATTCAGCATATTTCTACTGGATATGGTTGGATATAAAATATTTTTGATATATAGTTTAGTTCCACTTACTACTAAAATTATGACTCTTCTAGAGCCTTCAATTAATTTTAAGTTTGAGAAATATTTCTTATCTCGAAAAATATATAACAACACTATCAACTAAGCATATCTCCTCCTCTTTTTTCGAGAGCGGATAATTTATTTTGTAAGTCTATATGATTTCATAAAATCTTCATAAAGGTTTATCAATGATATCTACAAATAAGATACAAATTTTGTGTACATCAAGTACATAATCATTGTATTTTTATATCATTCAAAGTAATATCTTCATGATATTTGAAAGTACTAAATATCTTCTAGATATTTGAAAGATATAACTTTTTATTATAAACATATCATATCCGGTGATTATTTAAATCTTAATAAACTTAAAATAATAATTCAAGAGTGTAAAAAGGAAGTAAATGAAAATAAATAATTTTAAAGTAAATAAAGGGATATAAAGAGAGTAATATAAAATTATAAATTGTATTCACAAGTGTGTTATGATTTCACTTACCATAGCCTTATTCCTTTACTGCAGCGGAGTTTCTCTATTATATCTATACGTAGTTGGAATTAACATTCACTATTGGGAATATTAAGAAACTGATTTTCTTGTTCTATGAGAACATCACATTTTATTTATAAATTATAGTTCAGAACTACAGGTTCTGATATTAGAAGCTAAGTTAAACTTCGGGTCTGGTTAGTTTTTTATTATTGTAAACTTCTTGCAGTAATAATATATATAGTATAATTCAAAAGAATTAAGATAATATAAATAGAAAATAAAAAAATCACCCAAATTCATATAATGGAAATAAAATTTACATACACATGTTTGTAACTTCATGTTCTCATTAAAAATATTTATTTGATTTAGAACTTCAAGTTCCGATCTTACAATTTTATTATTATTTTAGAACATCAAGTCCTAAAAGAAAAGTTATATTTCAGAACTTCAATTTTTGATTGATAAGGTTAATATTTAAAACTTCAAATTCATAAATATGGTATTATATAAATTCAGAATTTCGAGTTCTATGGAAGATTTAAAACTTCAGGTTTTAATCCAAAATTTTAATTGATGGGGTTAGAACTTATCGTAAATTTAGAACTTCGGGTCCTATAATTGTTTTGTAATTTAGAACTTCAAGTTCTAATAAAAAAACTAATCAATGAGATTAGAACTTCAGGTTCTAATCGAAAAAATAAATTAATGAGGTAAAATTAAATAATGACAATCGTGAAATTGATTCACAACAGACAAGCTAATTATTTATTGTATGCAGAATGAAGATAAAGGGGGCACAATAATTCACCGATAAAAATTAAGAGCAGACATTAGATCTGAAATATTTTCTGATGTGGATGATCCAATTTAATGGCAACCACATAGCACACTAATAAAAAAAATAATAAAAATACATAAAACATAACGTAATGAATTAGAACTATGAGTTATAATTTTAAGATTGAAATTCAGAACTTCAGGTTCTGAATTAAAACTACTATTTCTAATTTTTAATATTGAGATTCAGAACATCAGATTCTGAATTAGAACTACGAGTTAATTTTAATATTGAGATTCAGAACTTCAGGTTCTGAATTAGAACTACGAGTTCTAATTTTAATATTGAGATTCAGAACTTCAGGTTCTGAATTAGAACTACGGGTTCTAATTTTAATATTGAAATTCAGAACATCTGGTTCTGATTTATTTATACTGCAAAAATTCAAGTTGCAATATTAAAAAATAATAAGAATTTAAATTCAGGCAACATAAGAATTAAGCATGCAAACCAAAAATAGCATATAAATCATAAGCCACCATGATTTGGCTTTCGATTTGATTACAATCAAAAGCCTCATATCAATCATAAATCATAATGATTTTTCTTTTGGCTTTGATTATAAACAAAAGCTACATATAAATCATAAGTTATATTCATGGCTTCTGATTATAATGAATTGGCTTCAGGCCTTCGCATATGATGATTCGTCTTTAATTATAGCGAATCGTGCTGATAACGTGTTATAAAATAAGAGAAAAATAGAAGAAAATAGTACCTTATAAAGCTGTAGACTTTTCTTATTAATTCTAAATGATAAATTACAAAGAGATATTCTCTATTTATAGAGAGAGATTAGGTTAAGATTGTTATCCCTAAATAATATGAGATAAACTAAACTTGTAAATATTAAAGTGAGTGATCACTTTAATTTTACAATAATTATCCATTCAAACATTACCTCATTAATACATTTCCAGTAAAATCCCATGGGAGAAAACATTACTTCATTAAAGTGATGGATCATATTATTTACAACAATCTGATAATTTTCACATTATTTTTTATTATTTACCTATAAGGTAAATACTAATTAAATAAAATAATAATCACAAATCATAAACTGAAAATCAAAATGAACCTATGGCATTGCGCGAGCTCTAACCTAGTTAATTTTTAATTTCTATTACTTTAATGTGCTCACAGGCTATGCCATTTCCCATATTCAGTGACTGAAGCAGATTGTAGCACAAACTGCCAATCAAAAAACACATCAGATTCTTGCTAGCTTTAACATGCAGGAAGATCATTAGGCGGAGGAAGCAAGCTTTGCGATTTTCGAGGACCATTTCTGACGATGAAGCCCATGGCAAGGCCCCAAGAAGTATGTTCTTCAAGATGGCAATGTATGAACCATACTCCCGGATTATCAGCCCTTATTCGGATTGCAGCCCATCCGCCGCTCGGCACCGCCACCGTATTCCTCTCCGGCGGATCAACAAGGTTGTACTTTCCTGGATCCTTGGCCTCATCGTAGTTCCCAAATCCTCTCCCAACAATGAAGAAGTTATGGCCATGAACATGAATAGGATGATTCTCAACATTAAGAAAAGCCGTATCCTGCAGAACAATTTCAATGTTGGTGCCATAGGGCACAGAAATTAACTTTGTCCCAAATTCGGCGTTCATATTCTCCGTCAAAGGATCCACTCCGGTATAATCAAAAGCCTTGGGAGGCTTCTCCGGGAAATCAGAGGAGAAAACACCTGCTGATAAATTATTGTAATAGCTTTCCAATACTGACAAAGAGGGACGAACGAAAGACTGATTGTTCATGGAAGCTAAAAATCTCTTGCCATTTAATCCTTTGCATGTTTGATCTTTAGGACAATCTTGAAGGTTGAGGCTTATAGTTACAATCACCCGCTTATCGATGGTCTTAGGCACGTTACAAGGATACTGAGAAGATGAAAGGCTCCGTAACTTGTCAGAAAATTTAGTGGCAAATGAAGTATCTTCCATTTTAGGAAGATTGTACGGGGAATTGATTTTGTGGACTGGGCCTACATTCTTGTACTGGAAGAAACCGAGTGTTGTGGAATTATTGAAGGGGAAAAGTGAAGTGAGATAAGGGGTTGCAGCCATTGTGAAGATGGCTGAGGAGGATTGATGAGTTTTTGGGGTAAGCAAAACGTTGGTGGTTTGTCCAGGTGCGATCATGATTGCAGTTGTTGTGAAGGGTTTTGTGTACACGGCGTCGATTTCAACAACTGTTAATGTATGATTTGCGACGGCGAAGAACAATTCGTCGTTTAGGGCTGCGTTGATTATTCTGAGCATGTACGTCTTTCCTGGTTCCACTGTCTCCATAAAAGTATCTGTTGTACGGACATATTTTAAATAACAGTTACTTGCACTGCCAACATTCATAAAACAGTTTTATTTTCCTCAAGATTAAAATTCGGATAATAAATTAAATAAATTTTGTTGATATTTTCCGTAAGATAGAGGAATGGATAAAATGCATATGTATTAGCTTTTTAACCTCACCTCTATCTCTCTCATGATTTAAATTTGAGTTGACAGTCAAATAAAATTACTTTTAAAAAATCAATAATCAATTATATTGTATAAGTTAGTGACTCTAAACTCTCTAGCTTTGAGATCGTATGAATGATTAATTGTAAATTAAATTACCGTTTGCAGAGCAAGGATAGAGAGGTCCTGGCAAACCATTTATTGTATAAGCGTCTGAAGAATCGGGTCCAGCTCCATACTTCATGTCATTTTCCACATCATCTACATCTCTATTCCACCATTCACCTTTACTCAATCACAAGCATATGTATGTCATGACAAAATAATATATGTTTATTTAGTCCCTAGGGTTTTAGATAATTATAACATGTTAGATTAATTTATATTTTCAGTTATTTTAATTAAAAAAATATATATATATTATTTCACTATTTTGAAAGTTAAATCTAACGGTGGTAATGGAAGTAACAATAAGGATATCTTGGGTCAGTTTTTAAAAAACATAAGGACTAAGTAGTTATTGGACAAAATCATAAGGATTAAAGGGTAATTTACCAAATATATAATTTAGAAGATACAATAGTTAACTATTTTTCCAACTTCAGCCAATAATAAAAAGGAACAACTCACAAATACGATAACAAATAAGCCAAAATGACCATTTGAAAATAAATTTCTATAAAAAAATTTATAATATTTTTTTTTTCCCATCTTTTCAGTTATAATTGATATTAAAAAAACCACTGATAATGAAATATGAATGACACTTTTGTTATGTAGCATATATTCGATAAATAATTTTTGGTTTTAAATGGGTTTATGACAAGGACAGTTTGTGCATAAATAGGACGTTGGTTAATAATAGAGTAAAATAGAGAGATATAATTGAAATATGTACCAAAAATAATGGGGATTTCAGAATGAATTGGAGCTGAAAAAGGATAAGGCAAGCGAGGGTAGATGATGAAGGCACCATAGACAGAGGCTCTTTGCCAAGAATGATGGGCATGCCATAACAATGTGCCTCTTTGATCAATTACTGTGAACTTGTATGTGTAGGACTGCCCTCCTTTTATAGGACACTGTGTAATATAAGCTGGTCCATCTGCCCATCCTGTTCTGTATTGCCTAATTCCATGCCTGCTTATCAAAAATATTAAGGGTATCTCAAAATATTAAAGGTGTATGATATGTATCCCAATTATGCATGTGTAATAATACTTAATTATTTATAGTGCATATAACTGGGAGTGGGACAAAAAAAATGTGGTCCAGTGTTAATATAAAAAAAAAAAAAAAAAAAAAAAAAAAAAAAAAAAAAAAACCAATGGAAAGGCAAAGGCCAAAGCCATGGTCCCGTGGACCATGATCAATAAATTAAAGAGAGACGTGGGTTACAAAATTTGTATGAAATTTAATAATTATATGTTCACCGATCATTAAATGACATATCAAATATTATAATATCACTAGTAGAATTTCATAGAATCTTCGAGTAAATTTTAAAAATATAAAAACTTACTAAGTAATTATTTAAAATATAAAAACTAAAGGAGTATCTACATTTTTTAGAAACCAGTGATTTCATTTCATTATAAACCAATTAAAACCCATACAATATGCTACTTTAGAGCTGTCCGACTAAAAAAAAAAAAAAAAAAAGAATGTCATTATTTTCTATTCTCAATATAATATCTACAGAAATGTAATTCTGAGGGCTGAACTGGATCATCTTTCTTTCTCTCCCCCTCAGATTTGGAAAAAAAAATTGCATTTACTTCAGCAATTTTAATAATTATAATGATAATCAATTGTGATTAATATTTCAACTTATTTGCTTATTTTGATGTCCTGAAGGTTTAACACACCAGAAGATTAGATAGTCAATATATCACTTTATATACAAATACTAAATGAACTAAAAAAGTTCCGTAATTATTATCACAACAGTTTAAATTTATAAGGTCATGATCTATATGCCACGTAAGAAAAGATACAAATTTTATATGATAATTTTATAAGTGAAGCATTAAAATAATGTTGAAAATTAGAAGTGCAAAAAAAAAAAAAAAAAAAAAAAACCTACAACCCAAAGAATAATAAGAAGGAAAAAATTTTATAGACATGAATGAAGATAATAATAATAAATAAAAATATATATACTGACCAATGGATGGTTGTGTTTTTGGCAATGCGATTAGTGACTTTAATTTGCACATTGTCTCCTTCATGAACAGCAATGGTTGGCCCTGGATATTCTCCATTCACAGTCAGAAGTGGCTTTGTATGGCACAAACGACTCACCTCTTTCCACTCAACCTGAAAATATATATAATAACAACAATAATGCTCTTTCAAATTTTACTTAAATGAACAAATTAAAAGAGATACAACTGTTTTCGTTTGTTTTCTCTTACATTAAATTGAAAACGTTTGGTTGTTGGTGAAGAAGAAGAAGATGATGATGTGAGAGCCGTTGAAAGTATTAGTGATAATGTTACCAAGAGATATCGGCAGCATTGCTTGTACCATCTCTCCATTAGTACAAGCTAGAACTACTTGCAAAACTAGCATGCACTAACCCTAATTTATAGACTGACAAAAATTATATGATACTTTTTTTCTCTTGGAACTCGGTTATAAAGTTTTTAATTTGTTTCCATAAAGACAGATTTTGTGATGCTTTAGGAGTAGGTGGAGAGGGCCAAATATGTTAATTATTGCACCGAAAGGTGAAATAATTAAAATATATTAATTATGTGGGTGGGTCCCACATGCATAAAAATGAAATATTAAGAAATTAAAATTCACTATTTGCACGGTGAATTTCATGCCTATAAATAGAACATTCATTTCATTATTTTATTCATTCAATTCTCAACCAAATCCTATGTATTCTAAGAGAAAAAATTATTGTTTCTTCTTAAGAGCATATTAGAGAGTTGTAATTCTTCTATTATAAGAGAGTGTGATATTTCCTTCATATTCTCATATTGAGGGTTTTATCACGTTAAATCTGTGTCTCATTGTTTTATTTTATTGTTTATATTTATGGTAGGCTAAGCCTCCTAAATATTATTTTATTGTTATATGATAGGCAATGTCTCCTGATCTAACAATTATTCTCAATTTCACTTTGCTTACATGTCAGCTTCAGCCTACGATCCCCTAAAAGTGGTATCAGAGCTTCAGGTTCAGGGTTACTGTTCATGAGGACTATTCACGGAGACTGTTCACATATACAGTATATTATTATTCACGTATATGGTACTATTCACGTATATGATACTATTCACATATACGGTATTGTATATGATAATATTCACGTGGAATAGTAAAAGCCGGTTCAAGTGAGAAGTTGATAGTCATCAGAAACATGGCAGGAAAGTTCGAAATTTAGAAGTTCAACGGGAGTAATTTTTCCCTACGGAAACTTTAAATAAAAGCAATCTTGAGAAAAGACAATTGCTTAGCGACAATTGGTGAGAGACCATATGGAATGACTAATGAAGCATGAAAAATGGAAGGATATGGATGACAATATATGGGGAACTTATATCTAGCCTTAGCAGATTCTTTGTTATCCAGCGTTGCAGAGAAGATGATTACAAAAGAGATTTGGGATGCATTTACTAAATTGTACGAGGTCAAGTCATTACACAACAAGATCTTCTTGAAGATGAGACTTTACACTCTTCAAATGAGTGAGTCCACATTCATGATGGATCATATCAACAATTCGAATACACTATTTTCCAACTCATTCTGTTGGATTATAATATATCTACAAATGAACGCGTAGAGATTCTACTTCAAAGTCTACCTGATTCGTATGATCAACTTATCATTAACTGGACAAGTAATGATGTCACTAGTAATTTAGTTTTTGAAGAAGTTACAGTTGCTACTTTGGAAGATGAGTGTAGGTGTAAAAATAATGAAGACATATCATCTGGTTCACAAGAAACAGAAGCATTATCAATTACAATAGGGAGATCAACGGAACGTGGCTCAAGTGAGAGTCAAACCATGGTAGATCGAAATCAAAAGATAAGAAGAATGTTAAATACTACAATTATGGCAAGAAATGACACGTCAAGAAAAATTGTTGAAATCTGTAGAAATATGCAGAAAAATCTCTTGTTGTAACAAAATCTCAGGGATGTGTTGCAAGTACTTCTGAATAAGGTATCACATTTTACAGTGAAGTAACAATGATGTCCAATGAGCAGAAAAACAGCTAAGTGATGCATGGTTGGTTGATTCTGTAGCAACATGACACATGACCTCTAGAAGAGAATAGTTCTGCCATTATGAACTTGTCTCTGGAGGATCGATTTTTCTAGGAAATGATCATGCCTTGAAAATTGTTGGGATTGGAACCACCAAAATAAAGATGTACGATAGTACTATCCGTACTGTACAAGATGTTCGACATGTTGTGGGATGAAGAAAAATCTTATGTCAGTTGGACAGTTAGATGACCTCGGATACAAGATCGTTGTTGAAAATGGGGTATTAAAGATGGTGAAATGAGCACTTATAGTCATGAAAGCTGAAAATATCTCAACAAACTTGTATATATGCTCTTGGGAGACTCAATTTAGGAAGCAACTGGATCGGTGGCATCACTGGATTCTGAAGAGAAAGCTTCTATGTTGTGGCAATATCACATGTCAGAACAAAGAATGAAGATTCTCGTCAATCAAAAGCTACTCCCAGGCTTGAAAGCGATTAGTCTACCGTTTGTGAGCATTGTGTTACAAGTAACCAAAACATATTAAAATTCAGCAAGTCAAGTTCTTGGAGTAAAATCATTTTAGAATTGATTCACTCTGATATTTGGGAAGCACTGATTCAATCTCTGGGGAAAGTAAAATATTTTGTATCATTTATTGACGATTTTTTTAGAAGATGTTGGGGTACACGATCAAAAATAATTCAGATGTGATGTTAGTTTTTAAGAACTTCAAAACACAAATTGAAGTAGAAATTGGAAAGAAAATCAAGTGTTTAAGGATATATAATGGAGGAGAATATTGCATCAATGATTTTGATGCATATTGTCAACAAGAAGGCATCAAAAGGCAAACTACTACACCATACACTCCTCAATAAAATGGTGCGGCAGAAAATATGAATATAATATTGCTGGAAAAAGTAAGAGTTATGCTCAGAATATCTAGTCTATCAAATTACTTTTGGGCAGAAGCAGTTCATACATCATGCTATGTTGTAAATAGATCTCCATCAATAGCAAATAATTTAAAGACACTTATGGAAATATGGAGCGGAAAGCCAGCTGATTACTCATCTCTTCACATTTTTGGTTGTCTTGTATATGTGATGTACAACACTCAAGAAAGAACAAAGCTATATCGAAAATCTAGAAAATATATTTTCTTAGGTTATGCTGATGGAGTAAAGGGGTATCGCTTGTGGGATCCCACTACCCACAAGATCATCATCAGCAGGGATATGATATTTGCATAAGATCAACAGCAGAAAGAAGGAAATGACGACACTTCAAAAGAAAGTACAGAGACTACAACAATACTAGTGGAAAATAATCCAGAACAAGAAAGTATAGATTCTTCCGAAGCAGCACCAGAGCACGAGGTACCATAACCAATTGAGTTTTAAGCTTCTGAAGTTCGCCGATCAACTCGAGAGAGAAGACCTCCAGGTTGGCACTCAGAGTATGTTACAGAGAGTAACAGTGCATACTGTCTTCTAACAGAGAATGGAGAGCCATCAACTTTTCATGAAGCTACAAATGGCATAGATACATCTTTGTGGATGACAGCAATGCAAGAAGAAATAGAAGATTTGCATAGAAATAATACATGGGATATAGTACCATTACCACGTGGAAGAAAAGCCATTGGTAATAAATAGGTCTACAAGATCAAGCGAGATAGCAATGATCTAGTGGGGCAGTATCATGCACGATTGGTGGTAAAATGATATGCTCAGAAAGAATGGATTGATTTCAATGAGATATTTTCTCCGATGGTTCGACTTACAACAATCAGAGTAGTTCTGACTATGTATGCTATTTTTGACCTATATGTAGAACAGTTGGATGTAAAAACTGTATTTCTTCATGGAGAACTTGAAGAAGAAATTTATATGTTCCAACCAGAATGATTTGCTGAAATAGGCAATGAGAACTTGGTTTTCAGGTTGAACAAATCTCTATATGGTCTCAAACAGGCACCGAGATGTTGGTATAAGAGATTTGATTCCTTCATTATTTGCCTTGGGTACAACAAACTCAATTCAGACCATTGTACATATTACAAGAGGTTTGGAAATAATGACTTTATTATTTTGATGTTGTTTGTGGATGACATATTAGTAGTAGGCCCTACAAAGATCAAGTACAAGAATTAAAGGCACACTTAACTATAGAGTTTGACATGAAGGATCTGGGACCATCAAATAAGATTCTATGGATGCAAATAAACCGAGACAGAAATAATAGAAAGATTTAGCTTTCTCAGAAAAATTACTTGAATGAAATCTTACGGTGGTTCGATATGGAAGATTATAAGCCAATTTCTACCTCACTTCCTATTAATTTCAAGTTATCCTCATTTATGTGCCATATCAATGAAGCTGAGAGGAAGAATATGTCTCGAGTGCCGTATGCATCAGTAGTGAGAAGCTTAATGTACGCCATAATTTATACAAGACCAGATATTGCACAAGTAGTGGGGGCAGTTAGTCGTTTTATGGAAAATCCTGGTAGAGAGCATTGAAATGTTGTTAAGAGGATCCTTAGATATATCAAAAGAACCTTAGATGTTGTATTATGTTATGGAGGATCAAAATTAGTTTTCAAGTGCTACATGAATTCATATTTTACATGAGATATTGATAGAAGAAAATTCACTACAAGTTATGTGTTTATACTTACAGGAGGAGCAGTGTGATGAGTATCCAAGTTACAGAGTGTTGTGGCTTTGTTTACAATAGAAGATGAATACATGGCAGCTACACAAGCCTATAAAGAAGCTATTTGGTTTCAAAGATTATTGGAGGAGCTCAGACACAAACAATAAAATATTTCATTATTTTGTGACAGTCAAAGTGCTTTGTATATTGTAAAAAATCCAGCTTTTCATTCAAGAACAAAGCATATAGGGGTACAATACCACTTTGTTCATAAAGTAGTGGAAGAAGAATATAGGGGTACAATACCACTTTGTTCATGAAGTAGTGGAAGAAGACAATGTGGACTTGTTGAAAATACACACCAATGAGAGCCTTGCAGACGTAATGACCAAGTCTATCAATACAGACAAGTTTGTATGTGTAGATCATCTTACGGCTTAGTAGAAACGCAAGCAGCTTGAAGACGGCAAAATGGAATGGATGGTGTGGAAACTGATTACTTTTCAATCAAGTTTTAAGTGGGAGAATTGTTAATTATTGCACCGAAAGGTGCAATAATTCAATATATAAAAAATATAATAATTATGTGGGTGGGACCCACATGCATAAAAAGAAAATAATAAAAAATTAAAATCACTATTTGTACAGTGAATCTTATGTCTATAAATAGAGACTTCATTTCATTATTTTCTTCATTTCATACTCAACCAAATCATTTGTATTCTAAGAAAGAAAAGTATTGTTTCTTCTTAAGAGTTCGTGAGAGAGTTGTAATTCTTATATTCTAAAAGAGTGTGAGATTGTTCACTCCTTGTGTTTAGAGAGATATTGTAAAATTATTTCCACTTTAGTGAAATCTTTCTACATTTGCCTGTGGATGTTCTCTCACATTGAGAGTTTTACCACGTTAAATTTGTGTCTCATTACTCTATTTTATTGTTAATATTTATGGTATGTTATGCCTCCTAATTATTATTGTATTGTTATATAGTAGGCAACGCCTTCTGAACTAACAATTAATCTGAATAATGAGATTTTTTTTTTTAAATATGTAGAGGCCGGAACCTTAAATGACATGTCAACTATTCTTTAAATTCAATTAAAAGCCAGGCTATTGACAAAAAAAAAAAAAAAAAAAAAAAAAAAGGTGGGTAACAGGACAAATTTCAAAGTTGGTAGCTGGACAGAAACATCTCCAATATCGCAACCATGGCATCTCATAACATGGAAAAAGTTGATGAATGTGGTTGGAAGTATCAACGGCTTCTTAAAAAGTTACTTTGTCAATTATTGATTCATAAATTAAAGAAGTGTGTATTATGGGTTGTTGGTGAAGACAAAGTTGGCATAATTCAGTATCTTTGCTTACCTGGAAAAAGCACATATTCCTCTGTTGAGTGCTTGCGAACTTTTGTAATATATGTTAATTGCATGCTTTATTCCAAAATATTTTATTTTGAGACGGCATTATTTTATTTTATTTTAAACATCGCCGCCAAATAACCCTACCTAAACTTAAATGGAGCGGGTAAAATCTCTGACTGTCTCAGACTCTTAGAAAGAAATACACCCTCTGAACTCGAACTCAAGACCTGACAAATAAATCCTAAACTCTTTGCCAACAAACCACACTACTTGAGGATTTGAGACCACATCATGCTAATTGATACCAGCCTGTTTTATATATGTGGACAATCAAGAGTTGGTGAAAATTAGTGGTAACAATCTCCATCAAGATTCATTTATTCATTCGATTCAATTCTTATTAAAAAATATATATATGGATTTGGAAAATTTGATTCGTTTAGTAAATAGATCGATTTGATTCGATTTATTTCTTAAACGAATTAAATACGATTTTGAGCTTAGTTTTTTTTTTAATTAAGTTCAAGACGTTGATACCAATTATTATAGAAAAATAATATTACTTAGTTTTTTTATTATTTATCGTTTAACATTTATTTATTAAACGAATCGAATATGAAACATGATAGTAGGATCCATTTAGTAAACAATTCGAATATTTATCACATTTTATTCCGATTTATATAGGATTCGATACAAATTCGATTCGTTAATTCGTTTAGTCATCCTGTGAAAATGAGTTATAACTATTTAATAAGTGAAATTGAGTCGGTGTTGTATTAAAAAAGAAATTGTCACACTCATCTAACACCAAATCTGTAAGTAGTTCAAAAAATGCATAACCAAGAGTAGAAAATTAAGGAACATAAACATAAAAAAAAAAACATAAGTTGATTATCTTAAATCGATTGTAAATTTCTGACATACCCTAAATTCCTTGCACATGTCGCCGCAACACACATTTGTTACATTAGGGTTGTGACACATTAGGAATTTGCTAGGATATTATTCATTACTATTTATTTGTTTTTGGCACTTGCACACTTGGGTATTTTGAGCATATATAGTAGTTGTGGCTTTACCCTATTTGTTAATTAGTGTTACACCGATTGCATTCTAGCGTATTCCTTCATACCATTAGTAGAAAAATAGGTTATCTTAACAGATAATTTATGACAGATACTGATCCTGTTATTAATTTACGACACATATGTGACAGATAAATTAATTTTTCAAGAATTAATGACAGATATATGACATATAATTATTTTGTCAAGAAATAATGATAGTAGTCTTGACAGAAAACATTCAATCAAGAACTAATGATAGAAAATAATTCTATAAAAAATTCATAACTTTTGTAATTCAAAATATTAGTCAAGTGTCAAATTTAAAACAATTACATAAATTTTTTTGAAAAATAAAAATTAAATTATATGGATTACAAATTAATTTTGTCTTTTGAGTATAGTGAAAACCAAAAAATAGAAACAATTCTTACCCCAGTTTCACCGGACTTGTATTTAGGGGATTTTTACCACTTTTTGCATAACCTGGGTAGTTGTCATAATTCTTCATAATTTTATCCCTTTTTGAGAATTGTGGGTTATTTGTTAAGTATTTTTTCCATCGTGTCTCGCATATCTTATCATTCACTTGTGTGTTAATTTGGTTCCATTTGCATTTTTTTCCCGCTGTGTGATCATTGGATTTGTTGGTTATTTTTTTTTTGTGATTGATTGGATCTTAGAGTGAAGCTTGTTAGCATTAGAATCAAGATTGGATATTGGAGTCAAGCTTGCAAACCTTGGAAGTTCTCCAACCATTTCAACAAAGAGAATGAGATTGAATCTTTGCATCAAGCTTACTAGGTAAGTTTGAACTTCTCTTAAGCTATGTTATTCATTAGTGAGTTTTCATTAGTGAGACATATAATGATGAGTTATGTATTGGATGCATGATTACATAGCTTAAAGTTGAAATAAGGGTAATAAATTGTGTTAGGATGCTTTGGAAGTATAAACACAATATGTTTGTTAATTAGGTCAAAGATGCTCATGTTGAACATGAAACAATTAATAAGAGTTTGAAACTCTAGATTAAAGCTTAGAGCTATGACTACCATTCTAGAATCATTTGACCACCTTTTGGTGAACTCGAATTATTCATGAGACATTTCATAGTGAGATTCTAAATTAGTTTGTGTTTTGATTCAAACAAATTCATATAAGTATTTAAAATACATATATTCCAGTTGTATAACATGTGTTGATGATGGTTATGGAGCTAAAATTGGGTGTATTTGAAATGATAGGAGAAAATTGGAAGTGTTTAGGATTGATTTGAAAGTTCAAATTACTCACTGCCTAGGGGAGTGTCGCGATATTGACCTTTTTAGCGTCGCGACACTAAGCATCAGACCTAGGAGCGTCGCGACTCCCACTCTTTCGTGTCGCGACGCCGCGACGTTCAACTCTCGCAGTTGCTCTCACACTTTGGAGCGTCTCGAATCCTAAGGCTCCGCGTCGCGACTTCGAGGGCTAATGAACACTAAAATTTCATTTTCTTCGTTCTGGAGTTTCCAGATTCTGATTTAGTCCTCGTTTTTTCCTACAGACTCGTATCGAAATGTAATTTTCATTGAAATATTTTAAAATATACATATCTCTGATATCCTTAGGTTAGACCCACTTCCGCTACGCGGGGCACTGATCCAACCCTAAGGATTCCACAACTGCCCCAACAGATCTCATCATGTCTAGTATGGTTTGATTTCTCATTTCTGTAACACTATTCTGATGTGGTGTTTCAGGTGCTATGAGTTGGGATACTATCCCATGCTCAACTAGGAACTCCTCAAATTCATTGTCGAGGTATTCTCCTCCACGATCTGATCGTAGAATTTTGATGGCTTTACCTAATCGATTCTCAACCTTCACACGATACTCTTTGAACTTTTCAAAGGTACCTGATTTATGCTGCATTAGATGAACATGCACATATCTAGAATAATTGTCAATAAATGTGACGAAATATTCATAACCACTTAGTGATTAATTGGCTCTTAGAACTTTTCCAATAAAAGGTCTATTGGTCATATTACCTTCTAGACTAGACTCATATACTGGTTCTTTAACTAACTTAAAGATCCACTTTCTACTAATTTGTTTATCCTATCAAGGTTAATATGGTCAAGTCTGAGATGTCACAGATATGTGTTATCGTGAGAAATCATTTGTCGTTTAGTTTTGGATTTTTCAACCTTAAACATCTTAGTGTTAAGCAGTGAGGTATGTGTTAAGCAGTCTTAACACATACAAGTTATTTCCTAGTTTCATTTGCATATTGGTAATCCATTTTTGAAATAACAACTATTTTCATTAAATAAAATGGAGAAACCATCATGCAATAGTTTTGAAACAGAAATCAAATTTCTACGACAAAACATGAATAAATAACACTTTGTTTAAATTCAAATAACTATTATTTGGAAATTGAAAACTGATAACTCCCACTGTTTCTACTGAAATAACATATCATGTCTTGACTCTCATGGTAAAGTCACCTTAAGCAAGGTCTTTTCATGTATCAAGTTGTTGTACTCTTAGCCTTCCCATTGTTTCTATCTTTTCTTTACAGATTTGAAAGATTTGGCAATATTTGCTTCTCCACTAGTCTTACGAGGATCCATCAACATGGACTCCTAAGAGGTGAGCACATTTAGTAGTTATATAAGAGTGAATATCAATTTGTTTATAACATAATTGCTCTTAAATTGTAGGAAACTCTTCGAAATAGACCTCACGATCATGGTCGTCTGGCTTTGGGGCGGCCGCATTGAAGTGGGTCATCATATTCAAGACGTTCACTTATATGGGTGTCTCTTCCTTTATCTTCGTGATCATCACTGAGATCAAGACCTCATAACATTACCGCTTCGAATGGTACCCGAACATGTCTTACAATGATTGCATCATCATAGATGTTGTAGTCATTAGTTCATGTTTTGCAGCAAGAACATTAGACATCTCTGCTAGCAAGTAGCAGTGGGTCTTTTCATTGGCCATACACACCTTTGGTGAGTATCATATACAACTTGGCTCTGGAAGACACTCCTCTTTAAGGACAAATTTAAGTTCTTCAAAAGACCAAGATAACTTTCAAGTTACTTTTCTTTTAACGTAACTTTCTCTCGTATATTTATCGTTAGCAAGTATGGAAATATCGGGAAAAATGGCTGATAGATTTTAAAATAAAGATGCATTCAAAAATTCCATCCATCGCATATTAAAATCATTACACATATTTTGACATAAAATTAAACATGATGCATGGACCATGTAAAATGAATCAGAAACTTAACAATAATTATTATGCCATGGAAATCTATCATCCCACAAATAAGTGTCGTCGTATGGTAGGTCAAGTATTTGCATGATAGATCGAGACAATCTCAATTGATTAATATATGTGGGAATAACTCTTATTACTATATTAACTTACCATATTTTTATTTGATCAAGGAATTTTGATTAACATTTAATCATTCCTTTGTGACTGTAACCCGTTGTTTCGGAACCCTTGGACTTAACTAGTGAAGTGTCGCCGTATGGTAGGTCAATTCACCAGATACATCTAGAGTTCATATCCTCTCGGAATCCAAACTTGATATTAACCCAAAATGGACACTATCCGTAGGGGATGAAAATAAAGTCGTCTCGCGACGCCTTTTGAATCTCACGTTTTCAGACTAACAATGAAGATCGTTGGATATATTGTCATATATCTTTCTCTCACTCACTATTTTATAGTTTAAGATTTCTATTACACTAGTAATTAATTTATTTAGATTATGCGCGGCTAAAAACATAACCTAATTAATACTAGTTGATGATTAGTCATATCTCCAAATTTTAACACTTAAATTTTTTGTTCACTAACTTAATTAAACTAATTTAATTAAGTAATCTCTAATGACCTATTTCAATTTTAACTCGTAAAATTTTTAGTTCACTATGTAAGTTTAAAGTTTAAATTCGGATAAAATAATTATTTAATTACACTATTTAATTATATATCAGTGACTTATGTTATTTTTATTTGGTACGTGGAGTTGTATCCCGAGTATAGACCACACTACCGTCCATTCGGAATCGGCTATGAAATTTATGTCTGAATTTCCATCCTATATACCAAATTAAATAACTAGTCTCCTATCAATTGTCTTTTTCCGAATTACCAAATTTTAAACTTATTTAAATTAAACTATTTAATTTATTTGCATGTATTAATCTATATTTTAACTATTTAAAATTTTCATAACTTTTATGCTTAGATTAAATCAACATTCATTTAATGTCATGGCATGTTATAATGCATGAGTGGGTATCCTATGATATATGATATGTTATTCAAACAATTTGAATTATAAACATATATACAACAAAACTAATGCATTGACCAAACTTTTTGATTTTCTGTATTAATCTAATTAATTCACAAAATACCCAAGGCATTCTTTGATCTTCAACTCTCGACTCCAAGGATTTTCTTGCGGAAATTTTACTCCTCGAGTAGTAACATTCGCAATATATGGATATAATGCTTTGTGTGCTCACTACGGACCACATTAGCATTTTGGCTCGTAAGACATGCTTTCGTGTGGTAGTCACCTCCACATGTCGTCGTTGAACTCACCACACCTATGCTTACTATAGCTTCCCACAACCACGATCCACATTTACTAAACATTGCTCAATTATACTACTTTTGTGTCCTCATTGGCAACACTCTCCATAAGTTACATAGAAAGATTAAAAACAGCATTTGTAATTAATTCCTAAAATGGCTCTATGGTATTACATTCCAAAAACATTAATACAACCAAAAAAGACCGGAATAATTTACGACCAATGCATTTAAAATAAATAAATATCATCACATGAATAATTTTATCACATAAAAAATATTTATTTAATTTTATATCCACTCTTATGACATATAAAATTTTATTTCTCATGCATCTCATAAATAAAAATAAATAACACATTAATTATCGCAAAATAAAAATAAAAAAAGAAGAGTTATAATACTTTTCAACTTCGCTCTTGATGCCAATTGTAGGAACCGATTTCCCTCGCGCGGCGGAAGCGATTTAGGCACCGGGATCGATCTTAAATTTTTCTGTCCTTATCCCCTCTTAGCTGAAACTGGCCAGCCTCTTTAGACTTGTTTTGCTAATGTTTTTAATGATTTTTCCAACCCCGAACAGCCCCAAATAACAGTCCAAAAACTGAAAAATTTTGCACACCGAAAATACCATTTACGCAAGCACAACTCACTGTTTTGTGCTGGTTGTTCGCTGAATTTTTCTGTCACTATTTTTGACAAAATAATCACTCCAAAACAGTCCCAAAATATCTACAAAATAATCCTTTGTATTCTCAAAAATCATCCCCTAAAACTAACCCAAAACAGCCCGAAAAAATAACTTATTTGTGAGTAAAAATTGCAATCGCTCATTATATGCAATTGCGACATTTCAGTTCCCTCCACAATGCATTCACGTCTTATTATCATTTGGCTTATTAAACAAAAATTACTAAGCCATGTATTTTGACTTCTTCAACATGGCCAGGGGCGTGAACAACTTTGTTTTTAATTCAAAAACATATCACCATATACTGATCTTAAATGTTTGCTTTTGACGTGATCAATTGCCGCGAGCCATGTATGTGAGAATCACTTCTACCACTCGATCTTTCATATTATATCTCGACATCAAAATCCGTGAAGGTAGGCTCGGATCAACTCAATTGAAACAAATTTTCTCAAGAAAATTTTACCTCAATGTTTTCTCTCTTTTTCAATCTCATTGAAAAATGAAAGGCGGCTAGGGTTGTAGTTACAAGAGAAACACTTTATATTTATATTTGGGGTTTACGTTAAAATTGTGTTTGTACAAAATTATCTCTAACCCTAATATAAATATTAATATTTGTCCAATGATCTTTTTGTCATAATAAAATTATTAATTTCAAAAATTAAATATGTTATCAAATATAATTTAATTTGAAATTAAAATTTAACATATAACTTATATCATAATATAAATTACAGCTAACCCATTTCTTTGTCGTGATGCTCCCCATCGGTATAGATGGCATCTAACATCTTTCTTTGTCCTTTAAAGAGAATGAGAACAAGCGCAGTCTAATGGTCTTTGCAATCACATCATTCATCTTAATGGTATATGCCATCTCTAAGAACATCCTTCAGTGAATGTTGGGGCTGAACCCCAAATTGGTTCTGTTGCACCATGTTGATCAATGCAGGTTTCGGCTCAAATTTATTGGCATTGATCGATTGGTGCGCAATCCCAGAATAATTATCATCAATGACTGGCTTAAAATGATCTCAGATTTCCACCAGGCACGGGTTGTTCTCTCTATTTTCAGCTGTCATTGCTTCTTTTTCAATCCTCCTTTATTTCCTTAGTCTCCTCGTTGTTCTCTCTATTTCACGATCAAACAAGAGCGAATCGAGACTTGTAGATCTCCACATTCACTGTTACGCATAGAAAGGAAGAAATAATAAAATAAATATAAATATAAATTAAAGTTAAGGTTACTTGGTAATAGTATTAATGTGAATCAGATTAAACAATCCCCAACAACGACGCCAAAAACTTATTGCGAGATTATCGTACAGTAAGTATATGATGTCAAGTTTTAGTAAATGATGAATAAATAGTGTCGTACCCACATGGATTGAAATCAAATTCACACTAAGTACTATAATTAATAAACTTAACTTTATTTAGAAATCAATTTAAAATAAACTAAATTAAAATTATAAACTAAAGAAGCAAGAAGTCAAAATGTTTAATTAAGAAATACCAGGATGAGAGGAATTCTAGATTCTGATTTTACCTAGCAATCCCCCGTATATTTGTTATGTCAATCAATTATTACTCAAGTTCTTAGTTTATAAGCCAAGAATCATAAATTATTCTACTCTCTCTCTCGAGTGCCGAGTGAAAATATTATTAGTTATTGATTTCGATATCCTTATAAAAATCTAGTAATTAATAATTTATTACTCTCTGTGATCTTTTTTTAATGACTTCAAACGAATTATAGGCCTCTTGAACTCTATAAAATTCATATGTTATATTTTCTATATCATATTCAAAAAAATTTCTCCCGAGTGATAGATTCTAAATATGGAATCATCTAATTTGTGACCATCAAACTAGAAGCATTAAACACAAGAAAATATAAATTATCTGAATTAAAACTTCATAATATTTAATTAGCAATCAAACACATAAGTTCGAGTATAGGCTACATCATCATTTAGAATAAGAAAATTAGTTCATGACTAAATAAAAGAACAATAAAAACGGAGTCAAGAACATATTGAACATCATAAGAGTTTGAAGAAAGAAACTAGAAGATAAAACCTGAATCGAATCCCTTCATCTACGAACATCACCGCCTTCGTCTTCTCTTGTTGCTATTC